>JACEEZ010004015.1:296394-348894 GCA_016584305.1 Chionoecetes opilio | reverse complement strand
GTGTTGTTAGAAAAAGTGCAGAGAAGGATGACCAAAATGATACAAGGGATGCGTAACTTTAGTTATGAGAGGAGATTGAAGTTATTAAAATTACACTCACTCGAGAGACGCAGAGTAAGGGGCGATCTGATAGAAGTTTTTAAGTGGATAAAGGGATTTAATAAAGGAGAGGTAGGAAAAGTTCTTACGGCTTTTAACCAGGGTAGAACAAGAAGTAAAGGATTCAAGCTGGAAAAGCGTAGATTTAGAAAGGAAATAGGGAAAAACTGGTTCACAAATAGGGTGGTGAATGAGTGGAATGGTCTCAGTAGACAGGTAGTTAGTGCGGAGTCATTAGGGAGCTTTAAAGGGGAGCTGGATAGGTTCATGGATGGGGATGAAAGGTGGATGTAGGTAGTGTTAGGTGACAGGAACTACCACGTGTAGGCCTCGCGGCCTCTTGTAGCTTCCTTATTTTCTTATGTTCTTATGAGAGAGAGAGAGAGAGAGAGAGAGAGAGAGAGAGAGAGAGAGAGAGAGAGAGAGAGAGAGAGAGAGAGAGAGAGAGAGAGAGAGAGAGAGAGAGATAACGAGAGAGAGAGATAACGAGAGAGAGAGAGATAACGAGAGAGAGATAACGAGAGAGAGAGATAACGAGAGAGAGAGAGATAACGAGAGAGAGAGAGAGATAACGAGAGAGAGATAACGAGAGGGAGAGAGATAACGAGAGAGAGAGAGATATATCGAGAGAGATAACGAGTGAGAGAGAGAATACGAGAGATAACGAGAGAGAGAGATAACGAGAGAGAGATAACGAGAGAGAGATAACGAGAGAGAGATAACGAGAGAGAGAGATAACAAGAGAGAGAGATAACGAGAGAGAGAGAGAGATAATGAGAGATAACGAGAGAGATAATAATAATAACTCAGCTATAGCTGCTATGTGAAGGGATCATATCAAGTTTAAGATCGCGGGAACGCATGGCTCCACCAGCCATGTATGCCTCTTTTATGCCGTCTGACATCCTCTCCGACTCGTGCATGCGGAAAACCCTTCACGATAAGAGAAATAGGGCCCAAGGTGACCATTGTTTGTTATGAACTGAAAACTCTACCCAAGCTACCCACCTCTCAATGTGAGTAGAGAAAGTTCACGGGTTTTGCTGAGTCACTACGCGCTTTGCCTCGGACCCAGGTTTTCGTGCGCAAATGGAACGCCTGAACTCTTGGGTTCCGTGAACTGGTTCTTGAAATGTCGCAAATGGAAGAGGCCTTATATATTCGCCTCCGCCCATGCGCAGTTCGCGTTTTCTTTTGTTAGTAAACAAAGGCGGACTGCACCTCATAAACAGACTGCTGGTCACACGACACCGTACACGCGTGTACGCAGCTGCTGGTCGCTCGCCGACGGCGGCGAGAATTTTGATCGGCGAGAGTTCCAAGTACCCAGAAACACGGGTAAAAACTGATTAGGATTATTTTAAGTGTAGGCTACATAATGGGAAATGTAATTCCAAGATCAAGAGCTGGAACTGTCGCCGAAAATAGGAACACACGCTGACGTGAAGAAATGGAACAATCGCTGACGGCGGCGAGAGTTCCAGGTACCATTCATCATACCTATCTGAACATCATCGGCGAACTTACTAATATCACTGGTAATCCCACTATCTATAGTCATTAATGTAAATCAAGATGGCCCAAAAACAGACCCCTGTGGAAACTCACTTATTTAATTTTGTTATCTTGTTGTGACTGGAAATAGGCTACACTCATCTTTTATCATGTGATTTTCCTTCTGTCTCCTCAGAATCCTCTTGGTTGTGATGGTTCGGTCGATATTGTTCATTCAACAAAAATTGATGTAAATTAAGGGCCTATTTCATCCCTATATTTGGCCAGTCTTTCCCGCACCATGTTATCGGAGGACGCCTGTGTGTGTGTATAGATTCGTCACCCTTTTTTCAGGTGACATGGGCCCTTTGCTGATGGCGGCCCATATTTTGGAAGACGCCTGCGAATGCTTCGTTTATCAACAAATTTGTTTAAAACATTCGCCTCTGCGCATGCCCAGTTCGCGTCTGGATTGCTACGAACAAACAGACTGCTGTGAACACTACACCGGAAGATTGAGCTTATAGCTCATAGGACCGATCTATGGATAATGCTGGAACCTCACACGCCATCCCCTTGCTCAAGGGGGATAGTAACCACCCGCATTTGTCAGTGAAAAATCCCTGGGAGCGAGCGGGGATGCGAACCAGCGAACCACAAAATGGCGCACCGCACGTTTATCCACTGGACCAATTAGATAGATAAATATGGTGATAGAAATGGAGAAAGAAAAAATCAAGACATATATATATTTCTCCTTCCTTCTCTTCCATGATCACTTCCTTGGTCGCCGAGACAGTCCTTGAGCCGAAGTTGAAACAAGAAAACCAAAACAATGTCACATCAGACTGGTATTACAGGTAAATTTGTTTCTTTTTCTAGTTAAATTGAGGCAAAAGCAGCTTAAATGACTATTTCTATGCATTATAATCATTGATGTGTCTATTTTCTACCTAATATAGCTGTGAAAACACTGTAATGTTGATGTTTTAGGTGTTCTAAGTGGAATGGGAACGAGTGTAGGGGCGTTTCCGTTTTTTCAGGTAGTTTTGTCACCGGCTTAAATACCTATTTCTGACGTTATTCTTGACTTTTATACATAATTTCATGCTTCAGGTAACTAATATGAAGTCGTTTATCTCAGGTGTGAGTATGAGAGTTGTATTATTACCGTAGATAAGTGAATAAGGTGTATTTATAAAGGCACTTTCTCTGACCTGCATAAAGGATGAACATTACCTTAACAACGAATACTTTGAATGACTGGGGTATTATTCTAGTGTTTGCCCTTACTTCCCCCTCTTCCACAAAACAAGCTTGGGGACCTGGGCGAATACGGGATATTTGGTTGGGGTACAAAATATGTGTCGTAACCGCATACTTTGAGTTAGGGGTGTTATAAAACTCCCTAGATATAGGAAAAATGGATTGGATTTCTTCTAAGTCCAGAGATGTGTGAACGCTCGCTAAGAGGCAAGGTGAAATTTTGTTAAAATACCGGGGGGTCGAGCCCCCCTGCTAGGAGGTTAGACTATATTGTCAAGGGGGCGGAGCCCCCCCCGCTAGGTTAGGTTAGATTACCGGAGGGTCGAGGGGGACGGAGTCCCTAAACTCTCCCCCTACCCCCTCGTTTCGGGGAAGGGGGAGAGTTTGGGCAAACTAGAAATTTACCATTGCTTTTGACTGCATTTGAATGTTGTTCTCTCCTATTTTTCTTCTTCATAATTTTTTTATGTCTTATAATGCATCCTCCTTTCAGCAAATGAAGAGTTGCTGAGCTTCTTCAGTGGTTGTCGTAATGGGGACGTTCGAGCCTTTGGAATCACGATTGAAGATGGTAGTCCTCTTTTTCATCATGGTTATGCTAAGTATCATGTAGACACTTAGCCATCATGCTAATATAATGCACTTTGTTTCATTATCAACTTCATATCAAATTGTAATTGGTTAGGTATTAGTAGAGAACATGTGCTGTAATTCCATAACAGAAGTCAGATCCAAAATGTGCAGTAATTATGTTGTGTTGCCTCAGAGTCCCTCCATCTCGGCACCTGGAAGCCTCCACACAAGGCTTGGGACGAGGACTATGACCCTCTGGTGCTGCCCATGCTGAAGCCTAAGCAACCCTGTTATGTTCTTTTTAGGTGAGTTTTTACCTAACCAGTTTGATCCGTCTTTATGTGATTATTCTTCAGTGATTTGTATCTAGAGATCCATTTTCAGTTAGTACACAAAATATGTAGCATGAAATATTTTAGAATGATGTAAAGTGTAGTAGAATGGCATACAATCTAAAACTTTATCACTATGTAGGTTTATTTTGGATGATTGTGCTTGAAGAAAACAAGAAAACATGCATGTGTTTTGTGCCACACTCAGGCTGGACAGTCAGGCGCACGGGGGCTACGAATGGGTGCTCGTCAGCTGGTCTCCCGACGACTCCCCGGTGCGGCAGAAAATGTTGTATGCCTCCACCAAGGCCACCCTCAGGAAGGAGTTTGGAGCGGCACAGATCAAAGATGAAATATTTGGCACAATAGAGGTTAAGATTATTGCCGTATTTAGAATCTTGATTGTTAGATTATTTGTAGGTGTTTATGATGGAAATAAGACTATAGTTGCCGCATGTTAAGTTGGCGAAAATGGAGCCCCTTCATTTCCTCCTTCCGAACGCACAGGATTGGCTGAGGTGTTGGGTGAGAATGCCTTACTCCAAGTTCCACCCTAAAGCCCCAACACCCAACACCTCAGCCAATCCCGTACGTTCAGAAAGGGGGAGTGAAGGGGCCCCATTTTCACCAACTTAACGTGAATCATATAGTGAATCATTATAATTTACCATGATTTGTATAGTATGTGAGAGGGTTCCACATTGCAGGATGATGTGAGTCTGGAGGGTCTGCACCGCCACCGCAAGGCTGCCTCCGCCCCGGTGCCCCTCACTGCCAGGGTCGGTGCTGCTCGCTGGTCTTGTATACATGATTTATAACAACACTAAATCCTGCTCTATGCATACAAATCTGGGGAAATTTACTACTCTACGTTAATCAGTTTGCTGTTAAAAAGGGTTCTTGATGGCGAATGGCTAAAACTCTTGAAAAGTTAATCTACAAATGTGTTTTAGATACTTAATAAAGCGTACTAAAGCGTAGTATTTGAAGTGCGTATGTAAAATATTAGTTGTATTAATGGTTGTCAAACTTTCTAGCTATATGTATTTTGTTTTGAATTTCAGGAGGAAGAGATCAGGAGATCAAGAAGCAGGAGGTGGGTGTGGACATCAGCGTGGACACCAAGCACCAGACCATGGCCGGCATCACCTTCCCCATGGTGCCTGATGCTCTCCAGGCCGTCACCAACTTCACCACGGGAAACCTGCAGTATGTCCAACTCAAAATAGGTGGGTTGTGTCCTCGCTGACATTATAAACATATGTATCCTGTTCCAACTGCACAAGGATATTATTTGCTAAAAGGAATCAAGATGAAATTCAAAGATTCATGTGAAGTTGTGATGTTCAAATTTCAAAGTGCCACTGTTTATATGTTGATTATAGTTATGCTGATAATAACTAATACCCTCTTTGATGTCCTTGTCCTGATTCAGTTTTCTGCACTACCATCAGGGAAACAGGATATTATTGTACCCATGGTTTTTATTTTGATTATCTTATCTTGCCAGGCCTTGGTATCTCAACACTAAGGTCACAGTGAGTAGTGTATGGAACAAGTGTTTCAGTTAAACTACATCATCATTGCGTAAACACAAAGAAGGAGTTTCAAAGAGCTATTCCACGTAACATATTCATAACAACATTTCCTCATTTATGTATATCATGTTGTTTTCTTTTTTATGTTAGTGCATCATCATCAGTGTGTTAGTCATGTTAGTGCAGAGTCATCAGGAAGCTTTAAAAGGAGGCTAGATCATTTCATGATGGGGATGAAAAGTGGATGTTGGAAGTGTTAAGTAACAGGAACTACCTCGTGTAGGTATCGCGGCCTCTTGTAGCTTTCTTATGTTCTTGTTTTCTTTTTTTTCCTGTATGCCTTTGGGTAAAAATACAATCATTATTATGATTATAACAGACATGTCGGCCGAGGTGATCAAGTTGGAGAGTACGGCTGAATCGCTGGCGGTGGGCGGCCTGCCGAGGCTCGTGCCAGACTCCGCCGCGCGCTACCACCTCTACCGCTACGACCACAACTACGAGGGAGACTTCTACCACAGCGTGTGTGAGTGCTCCGTCTTGGTTGGGACAGCCATGGATCTCTGTTTGGGTCTGTTGTATTATCATCATCTCAAATACTTACTCAAATACTTATTATGATCATCTCAAATACTTACCATTATGATCATCTCAAATACTTACCATTATGATCATCTCAAATACTTACCATTATGATCATCTCAAATACTTACCATTATGATCATCTCAAATACTTACCATTATGATCATCTCAAATACTTACCATTATGATCATCTCAAATACCTACCATTATGATCATCTCAAATACTTACCATTATGATCATCACAAATACTTATCGTTATGATCATCTCAAATACCTACCATTGGCGAATTCCAGTAGGAAAATCTGTTATTTTTTATTCTAAATACTTGTCGTGCTTGAAAATACGTAGTTTTTGATACTAAAGGCTTCTACACTTTAGTATTAGTAACTTGGAGTCTGAATTTGGTAGCATTGCCCTTTTCTTTTATGTCTATTTGGCTGTTGAAGTTTGTGTTTGAACAGTAGTGTTTAAAATTATAACTACTTCATAAAATTCTGTACATAATATTGTAAAAAGCATGATGATATTGATGACATACCATTTCTTTACTCTTGGAAATGTACATGTTACTTATATATGTTTAGAATTATCTGAAGGTAAGCACTGACATCAAGTTTGGTGTTAAGACTAGGCATTCCTTTATTGGTGTGTGTTTCAGTGTTCATTTACTCGATGCCCGGGTACGCCTGCCCCATCAAGGAGAGAATGCTGTACTCGAGCAGCAAAAATCCTGTGATGGACCTCCTGGAGAACGGACTCAACCTGGTTATTGCGAAGAAGGTAGATTATGATGTAGTGTATGTCATGGTTCCTGAGACATGGGGGTTGAGATGCCATGTCTCTGTATTTCCTGCATGTTGTACAGTGTGGTTGATAGGGGTGAAGAGGAAGGATTTAACATCACCGCTGCTGAGAACTTACACCTTCCCACAAAGCATGGAAGGAGCAGAAAGGACTTTGTTCATTTTCAATGTTGCTATTTTTTGTCATTTCAATATTCGTACTTTTTTCTTGAATGTCACCTGATGTGTGGTAAAGAGCAAGCTGCTGCATATGTATGAACTATATAAATATTTATTGTTTTTGGCACCACTTGATAACAGTTTTGCCATGTAAGTGCATTCACTCTTTTTATTATCATGTATATGTGACATAACAATTCTTCTCTCTTTGTTCTTCAGCTTGAAATAGGGGAAGGCTCTGAATTAACAGAGGAGTATTTGCTGGATGAAATTCACCCCAAACAAAACCTTCACCGCCCCAAGTTTGCCAAACCCAAAGGCCCAGCAAACCGAGGTGCCAAGAGGCTGACCAAGGCCCCCACCAAGGAGGGTGAGGGGAGGCTGTAGGTGAGGGTCGTGGCACTGGGGGGAAGGGCCGCCTGCTTCATAACGCAAGGGAAGAATATGTTCGTTTTGCTTCACTGCAATTTGTGTTCACTACAATTTTTGGGTTAAAGTATGAAATATATTAATTGTTATTTATCTTGAATAAGGACAAATTGAGAGACAAAGTCGTGTATTTTTGAGCAGTGTAGGGGTATACATATATATACTCTGTGCTGTATGTGATATGCATCCAATAGAAGGCTTGTTCATGGATGTTACTTTTATTGTGAAAGTACATATCAGACAGACCACCGGCATTCCTTGTGTAAATAAGTGTTGTTATTGCTATATTATTGTTATATTACAATTTTTTATCATTATTACTGTGATGTATTATGGATCATCAGTTAACTTTCTTAAAAGTAGCTAATACAGATACCAAAAATTTACAGCAACAACTGATAGATATGAAAATAAAGACATTATTATGTTGTGCTTTATATTTAGCTCTCTGGATTGTATGTATATACATATATTATATATAATAATTTATTATTCAGTTTTCAGGCCATATAAGAGACAAGGTACTTTATGCCCTAAGATTGACCTAGCACTGCAGGTGGACCAAGGCTGTGTGCTGCAGAGGAACACGTTGCGTTCATGTCTGTGATGTGTAGGGAGCACACTTGTATTTTCCTGAAGATATTTAATACATACAAAGCCTGGTCTCCTATCATTTTTTTTCTTATATTTGAGAAGACAAGTACAGTACTTGATAGTATTGCTGCATCTAAGGATTGAGTCTGCTGACTATGATTCAACTTATCCTAATACAAATACATAGTTGTAAAATTTCAGGATCACTTGGATAAGAAGCAGAAGTAATGAGGATTCATCCTTTACTTTGGATCTTAATGTTCCCAGTGACTATCTACACAGGGTTCTCTGTTTCTTTTATGTGTACATCTTCCATAGCGGATTTTACCTCAATTCAGATGGTTGTAATCTTGACGCACACGGCTGCAAACACCTCATTGATATAGATGATGAAAACTAGATCATTTTGACTATGTGAACTGCAATGGTTCACCCAGTGTGGTGTTGATGACAATATTTGTGTGTGTGACTCAGGGCCAAAGAAAGTTTTTGTTCCTCGTTGTGTCTGATGATTTGTTTATTGTGGTGCCAAAGCCTAGCCCAGACTAACCCGCGTCTCCCCCCTGCCAGGTGTCACGTCACCCCAATGCATGAGATGGAGTGACTATGTAAAGTGAGTTGCTGCTCTCTATGCCACAAACCTGTCACCTCTTCACTAGAGCTCCAACCATCTTGTGCTATTCATTGAGAAAGCCTTGGAGCTCTTCATAGCTTGATGTTTTATCCTTTGGGCGAGGGAATGCCATCACTACCGCCATCTGTAAAGGTGTCATTTGAATGACTTACCTTTTCATTTGCATGATTTACTTTGACACTTTCAAGTAATGTTCTTGACTTCAATTTCAAGCTAAGATATTTATGACCTGCATCCTTAATCCCATTGTCTGCTTCATACTTCAGAGTAATGCATTTTGTAGCACTGATCTGTACTGTATTGTGAAGTGAAGTTATTGTGAGATAAGGTTTTCCTAAGCATGGATGTATCGAGGCTTAAAACCAACCAAAGGTCAGAAAAAGTCTTAACTGTAAGAATGTAATAAGTTACTAGAGTAATATTGACATGTTAATATAAATACACATAAACTTGATTGTGATAACTATAAAGTGAATGTATATATTTATTTTTACCGCTTGCATGAATTTTAGTACTATAATTAAATTTTGTTACATTGATACGACATTTATTTAGAATACAAATTCTATCAATGCAATTTTAGTCATGTTGCCCTCCAGTTTGTATTATGAAGTATTGATAAAAAAAGTACATAAAACTATGCTCAAGCTTTGCTCTGGGTGATTGTTATGAGCTTAATTCAACTGGCTTGGAGATTGTAAGATGGAACCCACATCACGGTAGAATATATTAGAGCATGTAAAGAGCTTTTATAACTACTATAACGGTTACATAATCACCCGTAATGAGCACACCCAACACAGACTTGCTCACGTAGCGTCGGGTGTGACGGGGCAGCAGCTCATTGCCTGTGGCGCCGCAGAACCTCTAGTGTGGAGGACCGGGGACCTGTAGTGAGGGGTGCTGAGCCTTGTGTGTGTGTATGTATAGGGAGTGTCAAGCCCATGGGAGCTTTAAAAGGAGGCTGGATACATTCATGGATGGGGATGAAAGGCAGATGTAGGTAGTGTTAAGTAACAGGAACTACCACGTGTAGGTCTCGCGACCTCTTGTGGCTTCCTTGTTTTCTTTTGTTCTCATGTTCTTATGTGTGTGTGTGTGTGTCATGTGTGGAGTTTGTGTGAAGGCATTGCATTGTAAATGTTTAATGCTAATGTGTCTTGTTGAGTGATGTGTTGCTGTCTAGAATGGTGACCGAGCCTTGGTGAGCCATTGGGCTGTGTGTGTTGCCTCTACCACTGCCCTCCTTGGACGTTGCCACCCAGGATATAGAGACACAAGGCTATGGGCTGTGTAGTCAACATGGGTTCGGGCCTCCCCCCTGTAAGCAGTCTTTTACTGGGTAATATTTGAGCTGGAATTGTGGTTGGTAATTTTTTGTGGTTTTTGTAAAGTAAGTGTTAGAAGCTGATGATTTTAAGGGTTTTCTTGAATATTTTGATCTATTGAAGTAGTTTTTATATAAAGAAGTATTTGTTGTGTGATTGAGGTGTGTAATCCTTGTGTGATGATTATTTTTAGATGAATTGAATTCATACTTTCACAGTTGTGGTTTTATTGCCGGTGTTCCTCACATTGACCAAAGACTGGACGTGGCTGGCGTGGCGAAGCAGCGTGACAACTTAGATGCAGGCTGTGTAACTCAACAAGTGTTCCTTCTTCTTCTTTTTTTTCTTCTTTTTTCTCTCTCTCTCTCTCTCTCTCTCTCTCTCTCTCTCTCTCTCCTCTCTCTCCTCTCTCTCTCTCTCTCTCTCTCTCTCTCTCTCTCTCTCTCTCTCTCTCTCTCTCTCTCTCTCTCTCTCTCTCTCTCTCTCTCTCTCTCTCTCTCTCTCTCTCTCTCTAGAAACGTTCATCATGGAGACATTCATACGATGGAACCAGAACCAACAAGACCAGTTTACAAAGATGGGTTAACCACACAAAGAAATAAACACCAGGCCATTAAAAAAAATCAAAAAAACTTATTATTCTTATGGCAAAGCAGCTAATTAGTACTGACTGAGGTAACCTATGGTATGCTAACTCGACTCCTCCCTAACCACACTCCTTTCTCCTTTCTGATGTGATAATGTCTCCATAGATTAATACATACTCTCAAAACACTATTGAACCCCAAAGATACAATTGGACACAGAGAGGATGGATGAAAGTAAGATGTCGAGAAGATGTTATATATAGTAGAATAAGTTCTGGAGGTGTGAGAACGACTCTCTTAAATGGGAAGATACAGGAGTGAGTGAGGGAGGGGATGTAAGAGTGAGAGGACTGGAAGATGTGAGAAAGAAATGTATATGAACAGGTGCTGGAGTATGTGAGTGATAGAGGAGATGTAAGAATGAGAGAGGGTGTAAGTGTGAGTAAGTAAGGAGGTGTAAGAGTGAGAGCATTGGAAGATGTGAGAATAAGGGGCATAGACGGGTGAAAATGCAAATGTTTCTCCCTTGGCCAACCCCTCGAAAGAATAACCATGGAACCAGGCATTGATGTAGACGAGACCTAAGTTAAGACTAATACAAGTGAACTAAGTGATATATTAAGTAGTTTAACATGTGACATAACAAATGTATGTAAATTTACCTACACTTACACTGGTACATAAGTTACATAGGGGTTAAGGTTTAGTTGTGAACTTTCCTTTTATTTATTAATTGAATTGAATTGAATGAAGTTCATGGCTCAGACTACAACAAAAATATGAAGCACAAGTATGGAAAATACTCATATTAAGATTAATATGAATAAATGCTTGTATAGGTATTGTTATTGAATACTGTACACATTACCTAGACATATTTTTTAACTTCCCGCGTCTTCACAAACTGGGAGAATTTATTAACCGATCAAGTTCAAGTTCAAGTTCAGTCTCCAAAACAAACAGAAAAAGACCAAGAAGCAGCCCTGGAGGATGTCAGACGTGGATGAGGATGTTGTAGCGGCCTCTGATGATGAAAATGAATTAGGGACAGCCGCACAGGCGCTCCAGAAGCTCGAGGAGGTGAGCTTATAATATGATATAGGATCTTAATGCCAGGATATAAGGTAGAAGTCTTGGCGCCAATATTACTTTTTCCTCAGACAGTTATTTTAGACTAATTCTGCTAGTTTTTGCGTACTTATTGTTCTAGAGTGTTATTTTTAAGGTGATTGAGGATGATTTGACTTGTTTGAACCATATAGTACTTCGTTATTACCTCTTTAATGGACTAAAAAGAGTTTAAATTGGATTGTGCTCTCTCACTCTCTCTCTCAGGAGGTAACGCCAAGCTTATTTTGATTTACTTACAGAGTGGGTTATAATGGACGAGAGTTTCACGTTCGTTTTCAGAGACACCAACTACTTTTTCTTGGCCTACAATAGGTGCTTGTTCTAATGGTGCTAATTTTATTTTGCGCAAACCAAAAAAAAAAAGAAAAAAAAAAAGTATATTATGTGGTTAAGGTTAGGTTAGGTTTCTTTAAAACCTGTTAGGTTAGGTTTCATTTTTTTTCTAAATTTTTTTTTTTTTTTTTTTTTTTTTTTTGGTTTGCGCAAAATAAAAATAGCACCATTAGAACAAGCACCTATTGTAGGCCAAGAAAAAGTAGTTGGTGTCTTTGAAAACGAACGTGAAACTCTCGTCCATTATAACCACAGAGTGTAGGATCACATATAGATCAAGGTATGAGGGCTACACGAGCGTGCAGAGTTATGATAGACTCACAGTCTAATGGATAGACAGTGGAAGACAAAGAAGTTGGCGGTGTCTTGCATCCGTCACGCTCCTTGACAAATTTCGTTAAATTCCCTCCCGGAGCTTCCTATGGGGAATGATTGAAAAAAAAAGGTGTCTGGGAACTCACTCACGGCCTTGACTTCCTGCTTGCAGTTTTTCAAATCATTAGTCATTAATGGGCAGTGACCAGGACATATTGCTTCTTATCGTCACTCCCGGCTCGATTACCCAAAACGTCACTAAGACATTTTGGGAAAGTGTTTTCGATCAGTTGGACTAATTAAAGACCCAGACAGCAAGAAGAAACACGTCAGGGAGTGCCGGTAAAAAAGGCCTGACTCCCGACCAACAACTGAACTAAACTGAACTGGATATGGGGCCTGAGCCACAGTTGACTGCAGACCAGATCACCCGTATTCACAGCTTATATAAGATCGATTTTAGTTCAAAAGAAATTGTGAGGGAGACTGGGTTACTCATCAAAAGGTTGAGCGGTGGGTTAAAAAATTGCGAGACTCGCCAACTGCTGAAAGTCTAACGCACTTGTCCTGTCTTTGTCCGTCCTGGACACAAGAAAAAAGTTTCTGAGAAAACTTTGAATTTTATCAAAAGACAGCTAGTGAAATCTCCTACCAAAACAGCAAGGTAATTAAAGTCAATAAACCCACAGTTACTGGGTACAGTGTGTGTAAGGAGCGTGTCTCGTTACATCCATAAAGTGTCGTAATTTTTTAATCCACCGCTCAACCTTTCGTTGAGCGTGACGGATGCAAGACACCGCCAACTTCTTTGTCTTCCACTGTACGCACAGCTGCCTGGAACCTTGGCCTCACACGCGTAGTGTAGTCGTATATTGGGTATACTGCAGTCGTTTATTGGGTATACTGCACAAATGTTTACAGGAACTACCACGTCTAGGTCTCGCGGCCTCTTGTAGCTTCCTTATTTTCTTATGTTCTTATGTGTATTGCAGGTGTTCACCACGGAGATCATGTCGCCTGTCCTGTGCCAGCACGAGTCTGACCTGGTGGACTGCATGCTCGACCAGATCACCCAGATGACGGAGAACCTCAAGCGATGCAAGAAACAAGACCTAAGGGTTGGACTACACAAGATGGAGGTGATTAATGACAGGGATTTATTTACCTACCGTCAATAACACTATAGTCGCCACTGCACTAATGTCGCCAGGCACCATATATTATGAATTTTAGCACCACTACAGATTTGTATGTACCACTAAAGAGTCATGCACAGTAATGTATATTATGTATGTGTCTTCAGTGGCACATACAAGTCTGTAGTAATGCTAAAATTTGTAATATTCGCCTGTAAAATTCCCCTGGCGACATCAGTGCAGTGGCGACTATAGTGTTATTGACGGTACTGATTTACTTACTTATTTGGCTTCTATAAAGATATTTATCTACTCCAAAAATTAAAGGTATGAATGAATTAATGAAAAATTATTTTGCTACAGTAAAGTCTGGAAATTGTGTTGAAAGATTACTGTGAAATTGGTTGAAAGATTTCCTTTGTCTCTATTTAACACTATCTTGTTTGGGATGATGTTTTACAGATTCACAAAATATCATGTTATAATACTATTGAGGCTTCCTATGATAGTCACTCACTTAAGCTTGACATTGAAAAAGCAGAGAGTATGTCCAAATGATTTATTATTGTTATTATTATTATTATATTTTTTGGTTAGGCTTTTGTGATGTAAAACAAGAAAAAACTATTTTTTTTTTTTTATAAAGTTAGTGTAATCCCTAATGGTGGATGATTCACTAAACAGGACAAGAACCTTCCTCCCCAAGCAGTAAATGATGATCAACAGATGTTTCTCTTCTGTTTTGAGTCGCATCTCCCCACTCCCTTCGTGTGTTGTAGGTAGAAGATGTTGATTTGTAATAAAAGTAACTCTTGAAAATCCCTGACACTGACTTGGAGCACTGCATCTATTATTCATTCATCAGCACTACAGATCTCCCTAACAACTCTTTTCACAATACCTCTACTGCCAGCTATATAAAACCTTCCAGACAACTATCCATAATACTTATCTTTCAGTTACGGAGAGGCGGTAGCAGAGTGGTTAGCGTCACCGGGTGGCTTTCTCGAAGACCCGAGTTCAATCCCGAGCGAGACCCATAAATCCACTTAAAATATTTATGCATCGTCGAGTGGCCTAAGAACACCCACATGCCGCCCATTAACTCTACCTTCGATTGCGAGTGCATCGGAGGACACAGGGGGGCGGCATGAGCCTCTAATCACAGGCGTCACTGTAACAATCCTGCCTGCGCCACCACGGGCGAGGGCCAACCATCACAGCCCTCAAGTGATCCTTCACTGGGTCTACCATCCTACCCCTGGAGGTCACTGCCTACAGGCGCTATAGGCCAAGATGTACCAAAAAAAGAAAAAGAAAAAGAAAAAAAACACCCTACTAACTTCTTCAAAAGCGGGTTATTGTTGTTAAGATCAGAGTTTAATGCAACCAAACTATTTAAAAAAAAGTCTTAAGATACATTTTCAGGTTAAATTGGGGAACACTTATTACATAGTATCACTTCACCTCTGATTGGTCCCTAACAACTCTTTTGATCTGTGATTGTGTCTCGCTCAAACACCTGGCAGGTTAAGAGACTCCTGTTTGTTGCAGCTGGAACGGATCCGCTACATGCTCACCAGCTACCTGCGCGTGAGGCTGGAGAAAATAGAGCGATGTGTTCACCACTACCTCGAGCAGGATGCATCCGCGAGAGATGGATCAGAAAATGTCCTCTCACCTGACGAAGCAAATTATGCCAAGGAGTAAGTTTTTGTATGTAATATTTTGTATAATATATATATGAATATTAGTGTATTTGAGTGTGTGTATGTATTTACTCATTTACCTATGCTCATTTACTTCTATGTTTCTATTTACCTTTACTCATGCTTTATTTACCTGCTCATTAAGTCAAAGATTTAGTGAAGATCATAATGTGCTATCTTATGACACCAAATTATAGTTATCGTGCCTACTGCTTGTACCCCCCTTCCTCTGGTAGTACATTGCATTGATCTATTACCCTATTTAGGAAACTGTACTTTTGCACATCTGTATTTCCTCCTTTGTAGTGTTTCTTGCTATTTCCTCTTAGCACTGAATTCCCTTCCTGAAATGAGTCTTCTACATCTAGTCTTTCTCTTTCTGTTGCATATTTGTACACCATAGTCATACTTACTCTTTTCCTTCTTTCCTCCAGTTTGGGCAACCATGATTTCTCTAATCTTACCTTATAGATTATACTTTAAAGACCTAGTATCCATATTATCACTGCTCTTTGTAATATAATTTGTTTCAGATTATTTTTAATTTATTTATTTTTATTTTTTAACTAACGAAAGGTTGTTATTGTGGCAGTTATCAGAAATATGATGTGATAATAGTTTTTCACATGAATTCTTCCCCTTTCTCCCCACAGATATGCAGCCTCCATAGAGGAACACTTCCAGTATGTTGCACTTCAGCATATGCCGGAAAGTATTAATGTTTTTGATGTAAACAAAGTCTGTGCGAAGCCGAATCTAGACAGTCACATTTTCCTCAAAATGAAGGAGGCCGTGTATGGGGTACTCGTGGATGAAGACATGGAGGCTAAAACGTGAGGCTGAGACCAGTTATATGTTTATTTAGATAGAAGGGAAAGGACAGGTAAAGATGAGGATGTTTACTGATATGGGAGACTGATGTAACTGACTGCCATACATTTGTTCTATTGTAAACATTTAGATAAGAATTCATTTCTGCTTTACAAATTATTGATATGGATAAACAAAATTTCAACATGATCTATTAAAAGTTATGATTGGTGTTTTCCGCAGGCAGGACGAGATAGACCTGGAGGAGGGGAGCCAGTACCTGATTCGCTACAGGAGTGTCAAGGACCTGCTGCAGTCTGGGGCGGCGACCTTCATCTAGCTAAAGTTATACATACTACTATAGTTTATAGTTATTGTTAAGTATGATGACACACGCCCCTGCTGTCCTGTATACTAGAAGCAGAACCTCCACATGTGTTACTTCATAATACTTGGCTAAGAATGTACTAAATGCAGTAAAAACAACCTTATCTAAAATCTAGATAGAAGTTATTTTGAATGATTTTCTAGACAGTCTCAAATGCCTACAAGTCTCTAATGATATGCACCAGAAACCCTGCACTCAGAGCCTTGTACTACTTGTTCTGCATCTGATACTTGACTTTGAAGTGTCAAATATAACATTTATCTTTCAATTATGATAACTGATGATTGTTGTTTACGATAATAATCATAATTGTCATTTGGTATTGCCACTTTTCTTGTTGTAATGAGTGAATCATTGCATTTCAAACCTTACAACCTTTAACACTTTAAATTACTTATTTACAGAAGTTAATCCTCGCCATTAAACTTGGGCATAAAACTTTCAACAAATAGGATTCCACTGCATGTATATTTGCATTTACATCGTTAGGCTCCCCACCATTACTTGTATATAGGTAATTATACTCTCCTGGAAATTTCAGCATAAATCTCATGTGAACTTGCATTTTTTCTGGTAATACTTTTTTTATTTATTTATTTATTTTTGTGTGGGGGGGATTGTGATGTAGCGCAATAATATGACATTCAATACTGTTTGATATATTTATGACATGTTCTTGAATGCATGTGCTTGTAATGTGTCATAATTCATCCCCTGATTGAAACTTCCCATACTAAATATAGATGAAGTAAAATATAAAAAGAATAGCACATCATTGTTTTATGAACCACAAAAACTAGCTAGTTGATGGAAGTCTTGCTTTGGAGTATTTACCATTATAATCAAATGAAAATATTTGCAACATTTCGTAATCAATAATAAATAAAAAAAATTGCCGGTTCTACCTTACAATTGATTACTAAATGATAATATTCTTTATATTTTGATAGACCTGAGCAGGTTGACATGGATGACCTTTCTTCATTAGGTACACATGTCCATTCTGTACATCGCCATTCATCTGTAGCTTGTCTCCTGTTGCATGATGTATTACCCATATTTACCCTTTGCATCTGTTCTTTCACAAATAGTGCTTACCACTCGTAGTGTTCTCTCTGATAAGGATTGATACAGCCACTGCATTCCTTCCAGGCTTATAGGATGCCTTTTGACACTTGCTTTACTCTACAAACATTTCATGTTTATTCCTACACCTTTATTTTGGGTACACTTCTTCAGTATGAGATGGATGTCTTTTCTTAGCTGTCAAGTAGCAGGGCAATACTAGTCAATTCAGGAAATGCATATACTTTTTAATGGATAGGCTACTTTATGGTTAGATAAATTATTGAGAACACCGTTATAGTAAGTGTAGCATGCAGTCTGTTACCCTTTAAATTACAACAAAGCCCTAACATCCATTGATTGATTAGGGTGGTGAATAATTGGAAGTCGCCAGGTGGTCAATACGGAGTCTATTGGGGTCTTTAAAAGGAGTCTGGATAAATTCATGGATGGGGAAGAGAGGTGGACATAGGTAGAGTTAAGTAACAGGAACTACCTCGTGTAAGTCTCACGGCCTCTTGTAGCTTCTTTTTTTCTTATGTTCTTATGATTGCTTTATTGTACAGTCACCACTTGCAGGATCAAGTTAATGAAGAAAAAAATATATGTCTGCGATGGATTCAGGAATATGAATAAATGCTAAATAAAATCCTGCTGAAAACAATGATGAAGGGATAACATGCTTGAAATGAGGAGTGTGAGATGGCAAAAGAGAAATAGGACACTTTGAACCAAGGATAATAAAAGAGTATAGGTTCAGTCCAGTATCCTTGCTTTGAACGGCCCGCCATAAGAAGCAGACGAGATGGTAACTTGTCCATTATCCCCCAATGTCTTATTTCCCCCACAAACACGTATATCTAGGGGATTTAACGCCCAATACAATAAAACGCTAATTTTTTCATGGAGATTGGGATAGTCAGGCCTCATCCATGGAGTAGTGTAAGGGGCGTGTGATGGTAAAGGAGAAATATTATTGGAACGATGAAACTCAGTAGGGAAGGAATGGAGGTGTGTGGAGTGACTGGGAGGGAGTGAAGAAGTGATGTACCATGCCACCATACCACACTACGCCCTCCTCTGCCTAGGTGGTACTCGCGATGGGGAGCCACAGTGTATCCTGGCCTGTTTAGTGGGTGGTGTGGGCCGCAGTGAGGGGAACAAGGGTGTGTGGGAGGTGAAATACGATGGCGTCTTGTGGTCCTCACCCGCCCGACACTCACCTCCACACCTCGGAAGAATCTCCTCCTCCTCCTCCTGATTACTCTCCTTCCTCCACCTCATCTCCCTCCTCCTCCACCACCACCGCAGCCCCCGACAGTGGCCATGGCGGGGGCCACGGCCAGCCCCCAGAAGTCCCTACACGCCCAGGGGCAGCCCTTTGAGCCCTGGACAAGGCCTCCAGCCAGACCGTCAAAGTGAGTAGGAGGGGCTCACTGACTTACCTTATTACTTGCTTACTTGCTTGGTTTATTTTGTTGGTTTTCGTCCTGAAGGAGGCGGCTAATACGGACCTTTGCCTGTTTCTTGGTGTGTCATGACTCATTTGTCAAGCCAGTTTTTTATGGCATTGACACAAACTTCTACCCACATTTGTGCAAAGTTAATGATTTAAGTATGTTCGCCGTGTATTTTAATGTTTGAAAATGTCTTCTTAGCCAGAGCAGCAGATGTATGAGTGTTTTGATATATGTGCAGTTTAAACAATACACGATCGGTGATTTAAAGTATTCTGAACTAGGTAGCAGGTTAAGGTTGAACGAATCGTTTCTCATCCTAAAGGAGCATGTCTAATCCCTACAACAGCTGTTGGTAATTAAAAAATATCATAAGGGGGGGTCTGCCCCCCCAGTGAAGTTAGGTTACGTAATCAATGCCCACATTGCCCAGGCTAGGTTAGTTAAGTGGCAGGGGTGTCTCGGGGGCCACAGCCCCCAGTTATGTCAGAAGAGTATTGGTTGAAACTGCATATTTATCAGTATTTTAATCATTGATCTTCATTTCCCACAAAGATGGTTTTCATTAAATATGGATGTAATGACAGTAAAATATTCATATGTACAATTTTTATGACATTCACTTGCATGATTTAATTGCAAGCTAATTTTCTTTCGATGAATTAGGTACCTTTATTTTATTCAGAAATGCTTACTTTTTTTATTATCTACATTCTACCTAATGTTATCCTTGATTCATGTAAGCTGTCACACATTTATCAGAGTAACATTTGATTAGGGTTCTTTTATTGCAAGTGAACTAAGAAAGTCTAGCTACTTATTTCTCCTTTTACATTAACATACAAATTGCTTCTTGGTAAGACACTTCACATTTTATTTCTTCTCACTAACTCCCCCATAAACCATTACGTACACATTCATCATATCATTATTATCCTAGTGAACATTCTTTTATCACAGATGAACTAAGAGAGACCCGCTATTTCTCCTTTAACACTAGGTAACACACATCACTCACTCATCCCGGTAACTGATCTGCTCCCCTACATTATTCACCATCACAGCACGTTTATGTGTATTATAATTATGTGACATATTACATGGAAGTATAATTTTAATGTGAAAATAATACTAAGGCGCCTCAACGTTTCCCATATACATTTTTTTTAGACACTTGATACTTTTGTTAATTACTGATGAGAGTACATTTCTGGTCCATGAGTGATTTTGGTATATTATGTAATTTCTTTTTATGCATTTTTGTGGACAATAAAATATCTATCTATCTGTCAGTTCGTAACATATATATTACATGGATGATGGAAGTATAATTTTAATATGAAAATAATACTAAGGCGACACAACGTTTCCCACATACATTTTTTTTAGACACTTGATACTTTTGTTAATTGCTGTCCCTTCTTTCCTCCCTTCAGCTCAACCCCAAGTTAGAGCTGAGCCTCAATGACCTCCTGCGGCTCCTCTCGTACATGGAGGGAGAGCTGCAGTCCCGGGACGTGGTCATAGCAACGCTGAAGGTAAGACTTGCTCCTGCACACAAGGGTCACAGGCTCACAGCACCTCTTTGTGGTAAACTGTGTGGTTGTGTCTGTCTCTTCTCTACATCACTGTTTTCCCTTGATTTTGTTGCACACCCTCTCCTGTATGCCTTCGGGTGAGAATGAAATTATTATTATTATTAACTCAGCGTAACCCAACTTACGGCTCCCTCCAACAGACCGAGCGTGTCAAGAACCTGCTTCAGTACGGCCGCGTTGGGCTGAGCGACCCGTTCCTGGCGCTGCAGAGGGACAGCATAGGGGGGTCGGTGGTGCGGGGCGGAGGGGTGAACGAGGCCGAGCTACGTGCGCTAGAGGAAACCCAACTGGCCCAGCTGGAGCACCTCATCGCCCAGCAGCGGAAGGCCCACCAGCGCATGCGGCATGTGTTGCGCGAGGCAGAGAAGGTGAGCCAAGCCTTGTGGGGGAAGGTGTGTTGGATGCAGGAACTACCACGTCTAGGTCTCACGGCCTCTTGTAGCTTCCGTATTTTCTTATGTTTTTGTGTTCTTATGCACCGAGAATGTTGTGTTCCCTGTTGGCCCCTGCGTTGGAAGGGTGCGTGGAAAGTGACGATGGTTTTGATGATACGCATTAAGAGTTTCTTTAAGAATATTTTGTTAACCAGTCTCAGTATGAAGAATTGCTGTGATGGGCAAATGCTTACTACTTATACAATGTCTAGAATCTCATCAAAACTGTGGGTTAGTGAAACACTGCCCTTCCACCAGACCCTCCCGTCTTTAGCATCTCACTGTCTCTGTTGTGAATCAAGGCATCACAACTTCATCATGCTTGTCACTAAGTAGAGGTGATGAAGTTATTGAAGCAGCAAGGTAAGCTTTGTCTTTATTGACAACCGTGTGTGTTGCCTAATCACAATTCATGCCACATCACGTGCCACCTTGGATGTGTGGAAACTTATACTGGTCCACATATTAGCAACTTCATGGGAGGCATTTATTCCATGCATATCATCCTGTGAGCAAAAGTTACTTGTCTGTATGGCAGTCTTTTTACATCCATAACACAAGACAGGACTTGGATGACCAATCAATATCTTAATTATCTTTCTCTTGATGTATTACAAGTAGTTCCTGCTTGCATCATAACACCTTTATAGTTTTATACCTTTATTTCATGCATTCTCATTCCTTACTGTATACTTGTCATATTGTCCGACTCAGCAGACAGCCTTGTTATCACATTCTTTCATCTACCCTCCATCTTTCAAAGTTATGAATATTCGTCATTTATGGTATGTGATTTTCTTTCATCGTAGTAACCATGAAGTCAGCGAGAGGCAACACTGATATTAGGATGCCACAGGTGGTATGGCTCTTATGATAACCTTCATACAGTAGAACTCACGTCGTATTCTAGAACTATTCCTGTTTAGATGCTCACCTCTGCCTTCTTCTTCTCCTTTAGCGACACTCTCGGGTGGTGGCAGAGCTTGAGGAGGAGAGGAGAAAGCACGAACACGACACAGCTCAGGGGGATGACGTAACATATGCTTTGGAGAAGGACCGCACTAGACTGAAACAGGTAGGAAGTGAGGCTTTCAAACAAGTTATGTGTCATTCCCAGCTGGGCACATTATTTTCTCCTTTATTTAAGTAGACATGACATTTTTAACATTTTTAAGACATACTTACTGTTGTTCTTTTGACTTGTATCTTGTCGGATCAAAAGTCTAGTTTTGTGTCTTTGGGACGAGGAGACTGACTGACTGCAGATAGAAATTATTTTTATTGACATTTTCTACCTTTCTCATCATCTCATCACATCATTCCTTCACTAAGTGGGTCATATTTACAGGGATTGAGATGTAATGGCCTCTTGAAGTATGTGAACCCCCCTCCCCTCCCCTTTATGTTCCTCTCTGTAGCTGTGTATTTTGTATCCCCCCATAAGACCCATTCATCATTATTAGCTATTTTGATGATGTGGCTTGATTAGTAATGGTAATGTTTGGGTTATTGCAGCCTGAGTTGAGGATACTTAAGGTTAGAATCCATTTTATACTGTTATGTATTTTATAGTTAGTGCAATGCCGATTCCATTTTAAGTGGAATTACGTTACCTAGCCTGTAATGCAGCTTTCACTAATGCTACAAGTCTTCTGTCACTTCACTAAGGAGGTGAAGTTATATGCTTTTATTATATATGTCAAATGTTTTTCTGTTAAACAAGATCTTGATGTGAAGAATGTGTTACGTTGTTCTGATAACACTTCCATGCGAAAGAATTTATAATATGAGACAGTTATCACTTATGTGTGTGTATATGTGTGTGTGTGTGTGTGTGTGTGTGTGTTGATGCCTCTGTATTGCCTCCTGCACACATGCTATACAAACTTCACTTCCACCACACACCAAGAAGAGACAAGATGTTAGAATAATAATGTATCCTTGATTATATCAGTTTGCACAAAGGAAACATTGGTTCATCCGTGCACTTGAGTGTCATGAGTTGACCCAATTGCACGGCCTGGGACGGAGTAATCCCATGACTCATCACGCTAGGAATAACTGAGACACCATGACTCACAGTGATTGCTTGTTTTTGCACTGAATCGTGAAAAACTGGCAGAGCTGTGCGGTGCAACTTGTTCCATGTCATGATGTGGAGGAGCTGTAGGAACACATCATTCTTGCCTCAACACTTGAGGGAAACTTTTCTATATAATGTTTGATACCTAATGAGGTGGGCAGAATTTATTTATTGGGTGTGGCTTTCTACCAGTGCCAGATTAAGCTTTTGTTCTATGATAACATTATCTATCAGCAGACTAGGCTCTCGGTAAATACCTACAGAATTCAATTCTTATGTACAGTAGTTATATATTTTTCCAGTTTTATTATATTTTTCCCTTTTTTCATACATACATACATAAGACTTCCCAAACACACGTGGAGGCACCTAACACTGCAGCTTACTCATGAACAATGAAAACAATTTGCAATTATTACAATTATTTTCTATTTTGTGTGTTCATTTTTAGAGAGAAAGCCTAAACCAAGGGAGTATTAATTCTCAGGAGCTTGAAGCAGAAAAGGCAGCTAAGAAGAAGGTGGAAAAGGAACTTCGAAAAGTCCAAGAAACTCTGGAGGAGGAGCGGGGGCGGCAGAAGCAGATCATCCTGATGCTGGTGGAGGAGAGGAAGCGGCTGGCCCTGCAGTATGTGGAGGAGCGGAAGCGATCAGAAGACCTCGCCCAGGTGGGTGTGTGGCGGAGGGAGGGGGGGGATGCCACGCCTCAGACAAGGGAGGTTGTGAAAGTGTCAACTTGTTAGGCCCTTGCTCCTTGGCCAATGCAGGAAATCTTCTAATATAGATAGTTTATTTTTTCTTATTTTCTATCCCTACTTTATTCATTAATATTATTATCATTCCACCCATTAATGCAGAAGTGTCTTTAGATGAATTAGAAGAATTTTCAGTGTAATGCCTCTAAATACAGAAAGTTATTCATAGTGCACAAACAATGGATATTAGGGAAATGATGAGTGGTGTTCCTCTAGTAAAATAATGATGATCGTATGTATAATTATGTTTATGGTTTCATTGACCATTTGGGAATGTAGGCTCTTCATTACTGTTTCTAAATATGTACCAGGTAGTGCTCATCTTAATTGTAAAAGGTTTACGATATCACCCCTGATGTCTTTGCACTTTTTTATCCCCCCAGATCCTGTCTGAGGAGAAGGGACGCATTGACTCCATGGCCGAGGGTCTTGAAGAGGAGAGCAAAAAGTCTCTTCAGATGGAAGCAGAGCTGGAAAAGCAGCTCGCTGATTTTGACACTGAGCGGCAGCAGATGAGAGGCCAGCTGAGCAAAAAGGAGGAGAGGTGAGCCCTTCCCTCTCCCTCAGGCATCATGGAAGCCAATCCTATGTTACATTCCATCAATTGGGGAAACTCTCCTCCTCCACACTTCCTTTTGCCCTTTCTGAAGCCTATCCTCAGTTGATCACTTATTTATTTGATTACTGATTTAGTCTCCTTGATCTACCACGTGTAGGTCTCATGGCCTCATGTAGCTTCCTTATTTTTTAATGCTCTTATGTTATCTAGTGTTGTACTTAACTGTGTGACAAAGTGACGCTTGAGATGCATTGCATTCCTATTGATACGATAAATGAAGCATAGAGTTTTCATGTTTGTGTGTATTCTAAGCATTCTTGGCTTAGGAAGAGTTGTTTGGCCGACAGAATCAACGAGCTGGAGGCGCTCCTGGAGAAGCAGCAGCGGGAGGTGGACCACTACAAGAAGCAGCTGCAGGAGGCTCACAACGTTGCCATGTTCCAGCAGACACTGTCGGTCTCGCCGCCACGCATAGGAATCGCCACCCGGCCCGCGCCCCCCCAGCTGCCCGCCAAGCCCGCCACCCTCGGCCAGCCCCAGCCCAGGATGTCGGGTGAGTCATTTCACCCTGAGCACCAGCCTGTCTTGCCTTGCGTGTTGCTTCAGGGATACTGCACCAAGGATTACTGAAGCCTGTGTGGCAGTGCTTCAGTGATGCTGCACCAAGGATCACTGAAGCCTGTGTGGCAGTGCTTCAGTGATGCTGCACCAAGGATCACTGAAGCCTGTGTGGCAGTGCTTCAGTGATGCTGCACCAAGGATCACTGAAGCCTGTGTGGCAGTGCTTCAGTGATGCTGCACCAAGGATCACTGACGCCTGTGTGGCAGTGCTTCAGTGATGCTGCACCAAGGATCACTGAAGCCTGTGTGGCAGTGCTTCAGTGATGCTGCACCAAGGATCACTGACGCCTGTGTGGCAGTGCTTCAGTGATGCTGCACCAAGGATCACTGAAGCCTGTGTGGCAGTGCTTCAGTGATGCTGCACCAAGGATCACTGAAGCCTGTGTGGCAGTGCTTCAGTGATGCTGCACCAAGGATCACTGACGCCTGTGTGGCAGTGCTTCAGTGATGCTGCACCAAGGATCACTGAAGCCTGTGGGGCAGTGCTTCAGTGATGCTGCACCAAGGATCACTGAAGCCTGTGGGGCAGTGCTTCAGTGATGCTGCACCAAGGATCACTGAAGCCTGTGTGGCAGTGCTTCAGTGATGCTGCACCAAGGATCACTGAAGCCTGTGTGGCAGTGCTTCAGTGATGCTGCACCAAGGATCACTGAAGCCTGTGTGGCAGTGCTTCAGTGATGCTGCACCAAGGATCACTGAAGCCTGTGGGACAGTGCTTCAGTGATGCTGCACCAAGGATCACTGAAGTCTGTGTGGCAGTGCTTCAGTGATGCTGCACCAAGGATCACTGAAGCCTGTGTGGCAGTGCTTCAGTGATGCTGCACCAAGGATCACTGAAGCCTGTGTGGCAGTGCTTCAGTGATGCTGCACCAAGGATCACTGAAGCCTGTGTGGCAGTGCTTCAGTGATGCTGCACCAAGGATCACTGAAGCCTGTGGGGCAGTGCTTCAGTGATGCTGCACCAAGGATCACTGAAGCCTGTGTGGCAGTGCTTCAGTGATGCTGCACCAAGGATCACTGACGCCTGTGTGGCAGTGCTTCAGTGATGCTGCACCAAGGATCACTGAAGCCTGTGTGGCAGTGCTTCAGTGATGCTGCACCAAGGATCACTGAAGCCTGTGTGGCAGTGCTTCAGTGATGCTGCACCAAGGATCACTGAAGCCTGTGTGGCAGTGCTTCAAACCACAACTCTTTGCCTCAAGCTAGCCAGAATTAGTGCTCTTTTTTTCCCTTGCTTATGAAATGAAATAAATTTGTATTCTCTAATGCAATGCTTTATATGATTATCATTACTCCTAAGTTCAAGTTAATAGCATTCCTACTATTTCTTATAATCAAATATCTATACTTTTGATTGGTTCATGATACAAGAGTTACATTTCTTCTGAACTTATTGATTAAAAAGACAGTTTAACACAAGCCCAGCAGTGGTGGCGAGGGCAGCCCCTGTGTGTGGGAAGCCTGAGCCTCCCTGTTATAACCCCGATGAACAGCCTCCCAGCGGGCAGAACACCTGGCATGTCATGTGTGTTTGCTTCAGGTGCTTTAACTCCTCCCAAGATCACTCCCCGTGTAAGAGCATCTTCTCCAGGCCTGGACGAGGTAACAGGAGTGCCGCTGAACCTGGGCCTGAGTGTGGCTCCCCACCCTGGTGCCCCCAATCCCCCCCACAGTGTGCCCCCGGGGGTGGCCGCCATGAGCAGTGTGACCAAGGCGGTGCAACTCACTGCCACAGTCAACTCCGTGCCTGTGGCGGGCCCAAGTAGGTCCCTCTCTGTCCCTCCTCCAGGTAGTTCTTTCATGTGGCCTGGGGGAACTTTTTGTTGGCTTCCATCCTCTAGTTCCCTGGCAGTGTATTGTCTCATTTTACACAATCTGGTGTCTGTTACTCCATGTCACATAGCATTACTCTGGCTTTCCATTGTCCCATGTTACACAAGTCTTACTCCCTGGTGTCTGTTATTCCATGTCACATAACATTACTCTGGCTTTCCATTGTCCCATGTTACACAGCCACTGCCCCCGTCATCCTGCCTACCCTCATTACTCAACCTTTTCCTCAGGTGTCTGTTCTCCCTTATCACACATCCTTATCTCCATTATCCTCTCGTCTCTCCTTATTCAATCACGTTCCTTGATGTTATATCCTTGTTACTCAGCCTTGCTCTATGGTGTCCTATTCTCTCTTGTAAAGCTGTTTTTTTCCTGCTGTCCTGTGTTACATTGCCTTATTCCCTGCTGTCTTATGTTATCTAATACATAGTTGATGCAGGGAAACAGCCATGATAGTGAAATATGGAGTCAGTAAGTGAATACTATACTGTTTTTTTTACGAGGTGAAAAATCCTGACCCCTTGCTGCTTACTGACTGATATTTGATGCCAGGAGAAGGGAATAGTACGGGTCTTCTAAATTTCAGCTGTATTTTATCATAGTTAACCATATTATCAGGGAAACATATAAACATAATATACATAAATCATTTTATCAGGCATCATTTTAAGCATGAGACCTTAACCCCTTGAGACCCAGAACATAATTTCCATATCAATTTGGCTGCCATTAGACTATTTTTTATGAATATAAGCAATATTTTATAGATAAGACCTATCTTATGCTTTGTACATCCTTGTCGACTAACTAATTTGGTATATTCAGTTACTTTTTGTAATTTTATGGCTAACAACAGACAATTTTTTATAGCAAAGGAAAGATCTGGGTGTGAAGAGGTTAAGATAGAATGGAATTTTTGCCTCGTAAAAAAAAAAAAAACTAGTTGAATGAATGAATGTTATAAATTTGTTGGTGCTTTGTAACTGCCGCCCCCTCACTATGCCCCCCCCTTGCCCCCCCACAGCCACGGGCATAGCGCGCGGGGTCCAGCCGGGCGTTGGGCTGCGGCCAGTCATGTACAGTGTGTCCGCGTCTGAGGTGGCCCGGACGGTGACGGCGGCAAAGAGCTACAGGTGGGTGGGTGTGCTGGGTCGGGTGCCGTTGGGTTCCATGTGTTGGGTGGGTGTGTTGGTACATTCCTTTGTCAGAATACAAAATGACTTATTGTGAAAGTTTGAGTGCGTGTGTGTGTGTGTGTGTATTCATCTAGTTGTAGATGAATACACACTTTCCTTTATTTACTTTTATTTAATTTTATTTCCTTTATTTACTTTCTTTTACTTACAAGAAGACGTTAGTAATGAAAATAAGGACTCGTGCTAGCTTTTTTTTTTTTACATAGACGGGGAATTAATAGTCTTCACAAAATTAAGTGGAGCATTGTGAAGAGTTACACATTTTGGTAACTCATTTAGATCTTTGCCGAAAATAGTCATTGATGGGTTCATTTTCATCCATTTAATACTTTGTGTTGAGAGACTTAAAATCTGGAGATATATATGTATGAATAGGTAATCTTATATACATGGCATTGAGGCTATTATATAACGTCTTTAATCTTGACCTCCTTTGTTGATAATTACTCTCTCTCTCTCTCTCTCTCTCTCTCTCTCTCTCTCTCTCTCTCTCTCTCTCTCTCTCTCTCTCTCTCTCTCTCTCTCTCTCTCTCGCTCTCGCTCTCGCTCTTTCTCTCTCTCGCTTATGATAGTTAAAATGTCAGTGTGAGACATTAATTATTTAAAAAAAAAAAACATTGTCTTCAATTCTTTCAATGTCTTTCATGAAGAGAATATGTTAGCCTGTGCAAGATTCATTACCTCATACTAGGGTGACTGAGGTCTTGCAAGATACTTTAGGTTTTCCTAGTTAGGGTCTTTTGTTTTTATACAAATGATCGACCACTTTAGTTTTTCACTGCATTACTCAGCCTTTTTGTTTTAACTCCTGAAATCACGGCAGCTAATATGATAGGCAGTGAAAGGAAGACATTGAAGGCTCCACTCTTTCAATGAATCTTGCTAAGTCAGGGAGGGAAATGATGGCCAAGGACTGACGCAGGGTAGTATTAAGCATTGGCTGACTATTGGCAAAGAGAATACATGCTTGCAAGGCAGTGTAGATGTGCAGCTTCCATGCTGTCTGCTGAAAGTGTGTAGGCTTACTACTCATATTATTTTTGCTGCATGCAAGCACTGTGAATGGTCTGATGGCAGTCCATGTAGAGCTTGTTTATGTATGTCACTAAGCATGAGTGTCTTGGCTACAAAATGACCGGTCAAGAAGGTAGGTCTGAGCTTGAATTTCCATAGCGGACTCATTTCCAGCCGTTAGTCTTATATTGGTAGAAAGACAGTCATAGTCTTATCTCCATCTCTGTATTAACCAAGGGTAAGGAATTATACCAAAGAAATGTACAAGGATCATTTAGTACAATCAGTGCCATGACCAGCAGGCACACTCGAGGTCAGTCATTCGTTGTGCACCAGACTGTGACACCATCGCACCCTAGTGGACCTTAAGGCACTGATAGACACGTGAAGGGTTGTGCTTTTGGTAATTATATTGAAACTTTTTTTTTTTTATCATAGTGGACAAGTTGAACAAACATTAACGATAGAGACAAGGCATATCAGAGAGCCGGATTATTTAACAAGTGCAGGATGTGTGTATTATACTGCGTCACTTCATTGCATCAGTTCAAGGAGGAGATTACCACCAGGCAAGTGTACCCAGCCGTGTAGACCTCACTGGATGTTTCCTTCCCTGCTTTGTAGCGAGTCCCCACGTGCCACTCGGCAGCATGCCCCGTCATGCAACCATCAAGGCCTGCACCCCCGGCATGCCCTCAGTCACCCCGTTGTATGGTAGTGGATATACTAGTTACTATATACTATTAGACCAGAATTGCAGGTGACTTAGGCTGTGTTATGTTAGATCCATGTTGGTTGGGTTGTATCACTTGAGTATTGACCCGAGTTGTGTCCCGGCAGCCAGCAGCAGACACAAGACTATAGTCACGGTATGTTGGTATTTTACATTCTATGTGGCTTAACTCGTCCAGAGTAACTCACTGGTTTCTTTATTACTTATGTCCTTATATGTTGCTACTCCAGTGTTTATGTTTCTTCTGTGATATATGTATGTGTTGCTTTATTGCATATGCACCTTGTTTCATCCTCTCTTTAGACATGCTTCGATGATGCTTCTTAATCCCATTTCTTTCCTGCATTTTGAGAAAATAGAACAAAACACTAATAGCCTGCCATAGCCATCCAAAGCCCCCACTCCCGGTCACATCCTGACGGCCGTTTTGATTTCAGCGTAAGCGAGAACGAGGCCGGGTGGAGCGGAGGCAGCGAGGGCGAGGGGCCGGGCAGCCTGGGTGGCGGGGTGCCGGGGGCGGTGGAGCGCGGGGTGGTGCGTGTGACGGGCCCGGCGGGGGAGGCCAGGAGTCCCGCCCAGGTGGTGCAGGTGACCCCCCGGGTGAACGTGTCGGCCTCGCCTGGCACCAAGGTGATCACCACCACCCACGGGGGCAAGGTGACCTTCCACGTGACCACCAACGCACCCACCACCGCCGCCGCCTCTGCCCCCCCGGCCTCCAACGGGCAGCAGCAGCAGACCCACCAGCCGCAGACCCTCACCCAGACCTCGACCATGATCAAGAAACCCCCGCCACCCACCAGGTCAACCCAGCCTGGAGGACCCCCACCGCCCGTGCCCCTCAACAAGCCCACGGCAGCCCCCCCCGTGCCCCCCAACAAGCCTGCGGTGCCGCCCAAGAAGGACCTGGTGACGCGGGTGGGGGCGGGGGGACAGGGGGTTGCGGTGGAGTCGGGGTCGCCCATCAGTGTGGAGGTCAAGCCCCAGAAAGTGGGACCTCAGACAGTTAAGTTCGGCATCACGATATCAAAGACGGCGGCGAGCGGTAGCGGAGGCCAGTCGGTGGGTTCGGGTGGAGGCAGTGGCCAGGCAGTGGTGGGTGTGGGGTCCGGGGGCTCTGGAGGGGGATCGGAGACCCCAGTGGCCCCCTCGGTGGAAGGGGGAGCAGTGTCCCCCCGGAGAGACGCGGCGCAGGTTGGTGGAGGCGGCCCCCCGGTGCATGCCACTGCCTGTGTGGACTCCCTCTCTCCCGAACTAGAGCACTTCCACCAGTTACTCATTAGCATGGCAGGTAATGCAGCCGCACAGCCTCACAAAGCCAACCTCCTCTTTGCAACTCCCTGGGCTCCATCCATAAGTGTGCTGCAGTATTCATGGCTGCTGTGTTTGATGTTGTTTTGTGCATAATGACAATTTCATGCTTGAGTTTACATTCAGGGGCGAGGCCACAGCAAGGAGTTGGAAATTGGAGATCTTTGTGAAATAGACTTTGTAAAAGGTATAGAAGGCAAATTGTTGCATATTTCATCCATAATGATGTTTGCCCGAGGTCTTCCACAGCTTTTCAGAGGCTCAAAAGAAGCAGGTAAAAAGAGTATTAGTGGCTTTGTGAATTAGCTTGGCATGATTCTAACGTTTCTATTTAAAGGAATTTTAGTACTATTTCTGCATGAAACAGGTTATGTGTTGTCCATTGCATTACCTGAAAAGATACAAAAGAGTATTGATACAAGTATGCAATGGTTATTTCAGTTTTTGTTTGTGATCAGGTTTGTATTTCCTCCGCCCTGCCCTGTGCTCCTGATGACCTTGTGGCTTGTTTGGTGTAGAGAGTGAGTGGATCACGTGTTCCCCTTCATTGCCCAGCCCTTGTTTGCTCCTGTGAACACAGCAGTACGTCAGCTGCTTGTAGTGCTTCCTATTTTACTTCCCTTAATTGTAATCTTCCAAATTGTCTTGTAGTATAGCAGTAATATTCTTTAGAAAGTTTAGATGCATATGGAGGTAGAAAGCTATCTCCAGTGCACTGACACTAGAAGAACATTGTTGGCGAGGTACTTTGCAAATCGCAACTTGAAAGATACTCACCCAATTTATTTCAAAGAAACAAACACGACAAGATATTTCAAATTGAAGAGCGTTTTTATGGAAAGATGAATGTCTTGTAGCCATGAAGGCTTAATAGAAATACAAACATTACACATGAATGATCAAAGTGATAACTTTTTGCTGACATAAGGCTCAACATTATCACAGTGAAAAGAAAGATCATTAGATTATACAGATTTAACAACAGATTGGAAGCCATTCATTCATAAAGCCTTCAATGATTTGTACATGCCCTTGCATCAGGATGGTCACCTCCGTGGTGCAGTGGCTAGCGCGCCTGGCTACGAATCTGCGGGCCCTGGTTCGAATCCGCACCAGGGCAAGTCGGTGACCAGCCTATCCGGCTGTTCTTCCTTCCTTTCGGTGTTGATAAATGGGTACCTGGGGTAACCTGGGGAAGGTAACTGTGGTAACCCGGGTGCCACACTAGCCCTGTGTCCCGGGGTAACGGGTCCTCACCCACCACAGGCTCAAAGGGCTAATGCCACGGAGATGAGCACCGAATGCCATGCGCAGCATTGCGTATGCTCCCATCTTTACCTTTTACCTTGCGTCAGGATGAGGCGGCCCCACTGCCCAATACAGTGGTCCAGGCTGCTCTGATGGAGGCAGGAGTCAGGGGGGTTCGAATCCGGGTGAGGGCAAGTCAGCGGCCAGCCCTCCCAGCTGTTCATTCTCCCTTTTTGGGGTTGATAAATGGGTACCTGGGGAAGGTAACTGTGGTAACCCGGATGTCACACTAGCCCGGTGTTTCGGGGTAATGGGTCGTCACCCACCACAGGCTCAAGGGCTAATGCAACGGATATGAGCACCGAGGCCAGGCGCACCATAGCGTATGCCCCCATCTTTGCCTTTACCCAATTTGTCAAAGGTCATATATATTGAAAGACTAGTTCAGCAAGTCAAGGGCTACGTGAGATTCCCAAGCTTAATAATACAGCATTCATTGATGTCATGCAAGACATTAACTGCAATGTTTCATACATTTTGGTCAGACATCCATAAAACACATCTTTTCTAAGCATTGCTTCATTTTAAGATCACATTTAAAGAAATTTCGTCCATTGACTAGCATGAGATTAAAATGAGTGATATTAAGACAAGTGAGGAATAATTAAAAGTGTTAAATGAGCATGTTCTCATATATGATGAAGACTTTGTCAAACTTTCAAGTTACAAGATTCAGGACAATGAGAAGTGTTGGCTTTGTGTTGTAGAGTGTTTGCCTTGTGTGCCTCCGTTGTCAGTGTGGAGTGAGCTTTTCTTCTTACATAACAAAGTGTGTCTTGTTTTCAAATTTCTAGAATTACAATGACCATTTATTAAATTGAAAACTGATTTCCAGTTTCAAAGTTATCTTTTATTTATGACTAAGAACTGCAAATGTTTTCAGTCTGAAAGCATTTTTTTTACAGTAATTTTCAATTCATTTAATTTAAAGTAATGGTAGTCTCTACAACTTTTTGCTTTGATAGGGAAAGTTTTACAAGTATATTGTTTCTGGCTTCACATTTGGGAAACAGAAGTGTCAAACAAGAGTGTAGGAAGAAGCAAGCACAGGATTTAGTTAGATTTATATTTCTGACAATAACTTCAAATGTTACACCCTTGATGCAATGCCATGCCTTAAGCTTTCATTATAATTGTTTTCTTCATGCATTATATATATTTTCCCAATTTTCAATCATTATAAAGCCAAATAATGTGTACCACAGTGTAGGCAGGTCAGTGTATGCTTAGAACACTGTTATTCACCTTTATGCCTTGAAGGATAACAGTTACTTTCCTCACACTCAGTGGCAGGGTTAGGGTGGTGGTGGTGGTGATTTGTCCCAATGTGTTTGTGTGTACATCTGAAGGTTGTCTTCCAGGTGTCAAGAGTCTTGCCTTCATGGCGACTGCTTAGATAATGGCACAGTGCTCCCCCTCCCTCCCTTCCACTCCACACACAGAGAGGAACAGTGCAGGCAGGGTGATGCGTGCCGTGTCCTCCAGCTAACACTTGACTCGCCCAACACTAGCACTCCTGGCAGGGTTGTGTGGCAGGACACCCTTATACATGCCTCACTACAACCACCCGTTTGATCTGTACAGTTTCTTTCAATTCATATTCATGGGAAAGCTGCCTTTATCGTCAATAACACTAATGTCGCCAGGCGCCATATATTACACAATTTAGCATCACTGCAGATTTGTATGTGCCACTGAAGAGGCATGCACAGTTGTTTATATTATATACCTGTATTCAGTGACACATACACATTAGTAGTGATGCTAAAATTTGTAATATATGGTGCCTGGCGACTATAGTATAATTGACGGTAGCATTATGAATCTGTATGATATCAAAGGACTTAGCAGAGCTCACCACATTCTGGGTGTCATAAGTATGAAGAATCCATTGCTTTCATGAAGTGTCCAAGTTTGCCATCCGTCGACACAAGGTTTAGATCCGTCACACAGCCTTGGAGGGTGTAGAATATCTTGCCTGCCTCTGAGGCGTCCGTAGTGCTTCACTCACATCACTTGTCGGCTAGGTCACGTTTTGGGATCTAGTAGATTAATAATTATTGAAACTCCTTTCTACTGATGATGTCTACACATTGAACCAGAACTAACAATTCAAAATTACAGTGGTTTGCGTTCTCTTATTGTTGCATTTTTTACTAATTTATAGAGTCGGGCAGTGCGCAGTGTATTTTAACATCTAGGAAATGCAACTTAAAGCACACTACATAGACACTCTACATTGATACAATGTATCAATTATCTCTTATCCGTTGAGGCAATGGAAGAGATAGTTAGAAGCTTATCATCAATCACCTAACCTCATAACAAATGATGGGAAAACCTGACGTTAAACAGAAAGATGATAATGACAAGGGAAACATTATTCATCAATAGTAGGTGACTATTACAAATGAGACAAAGACTATATATATATATATATATATATATATATATATATATATATATATATATATATATATATATATATATATATATATATATATATATATATATATATATATATATATATATATATATATATATATATATATATATATATATATTATAACAACTGAATCCTGTTTCCTCCCTTATCCACACAACATTAATGCCAAAACTTGTATTCTCCATCAGTGTTTGTTTGTGTTGCTCAGTATCCGCTTCAATGTTGTGTAGTTTAGTTGTTGTCCATGTATCGTAGTGCCTATGAGATCCAGGTCTATAGTCATCCAGTCACATGTACAACCTTTAGTAATCATTTGCCACACTTGCTGTGTAGAGAAGTGCAGTGAATGTGAGGTTTTTACACGCATAGGCATTGGAGGAAGTGCTATGGGTCAGTGTAACAAGTGTATACTGATTCATGTTTGGTGAATGGAGCCAAAGTTATCACTAGTGGTAAGGTAGATGAGTTTAGCGTAAGAGGAGGATGCATGATGTACTTATAGTGCTGTGTTGATGCATCTTGTTTGCCTTGATAGAAGGTTAATGGAAGCACAGGTCATGCAGAATATGATCATCAATAAGTATGTTTTATATCTCTGATAGCAAAATCTTTAGGGCAAGACTATGTGGGTATTTAGTATGATGCATTTTGTTGTGTTTTTACGAGTAGCTGTGATTGAATGAAAATTGATGAGCCGTTGGTGCCACTCTAATTTAGTGGTCTAACCTTGATTATTATTTTGCAATACTGTACATCAAGGAAATTCTTAGCTTTGATTATACAACAAAACTAATCAACCTATATATGCCTCCAGTGAACAAAACCCAACTTCATAGTTAAGTCAAAATAAGTATCTTAATTAGTTTCCTAGGTGTAGTGGTAGACACATTACATTGGTGATAGAAGTGTGGTTTACAGACATGACCCGATGAACTAATGGTGTTTGGTGTGTTTCAGGTTCCTCAGACGTAGCAGTCCCAGCCATATCAAACCTAGCACCCCTCTCCAACCCCTCCTCGGTCCAACACACACACGTCGTCTGTTCATCCCCCTCCCAGAGCTCATGTACATCCCTGCCTTCCCTTCCTTCCTCCGGGCCCTCCTCGCCTCTCCCCTCCCTCTCCCCTCTGCCCTACCACTCCGCCTCACCACCCACTGACCACCAAGGACTTGCCTCTCCGTCTTCCTCCGCCGCGGCCCTCTCGCTGCCGCCGCCGTTGCCAGCTTACAGCCTCCTCACTAGTCCCTCCTCCGTAGCAGCTGCCTCGGTCACTCTGGCCCATGCTTCCCCGCACTCCTCTCTCCTCTCGCCCTCCCCAACACCTCATCACACTAGCACTTCTCTGTGTACACCTACAAGGGTCTCATCATCACCATCATCTCCATCCATCTCTACCACAACACTCAATTATCACCATTACTCCCCTTCCACCACCACCACCACCATCACCACGACCACCACCACCACCTCCACCACTCTGTCCTCGTCGGGTTCGCTGCCACCACCACCACCGCCACCCCTGCCACTGGGCGACTGTCCCATCATCCTGACCCCGGTGGAGGGAGAAGATCTGGAGCCTCCACACTCACGCCTGGATGTGTCAACGCCCCTCACTATGGATGGCATGACAGCCCTTCACCTGGCAGCTCAGGGCAACAACTGGCAGTAGGTGTTTTGTGTGTGTGTGTGTATGTGTGTGAGTGAGTGTTATTCATTCACCCATGGTCTTGTGTGTGTGTTGAGGTTCACCTAGTTATGATAGACATTGTTTGAATAATTGGCATCTTGTTGGCATTGAACCTGGCACATTATTCAACTTGTTTTATCCTGTGTCAATATTTATTTTTGTTTTCTGTGCGTTCTTTGCTTGAACCCTGTCTACACTTAACTTAGTCCCACTAGCAGACTTGACTTTTTTTTCACATTTTTGAAACATCTAATCTTTTTCTGTTTGTCTTTCTGGCTGCATTGTTTTAGCTGCCTATCTAGAGGACTATTTAATCCCCTTTTTTACTAGATCATGCTTTTGATCCCTTCTTTCTTCCTTCCTTCCGTCATCCCATATCAGGTCTTGTCCGCCTTTTTCACTCGTACTGCTATAGACCATGATTCATTTTTCCCTCATCTTACCTTCTCTTCAGTGTTGACAGTTGTAGTTAATCTAATCTACAGGTATGACAACTGCCTGAGATTTAACAACACTGTGAACCTTACCACTAATTATATTGGGACCATGTATTCCTGTATTATTTGTTATCATGTTTATTTTTTCTTGTGAGGTCCAAGTGTGTGTGTGTGTGCATGTGTGTGTGCTGGTACTTCAAGAGTGTGTGCATGGAGTGGTTTGTGGACCGGTTAGTCTATACCATAAACTAACGTAACCTATACCACTAACGATACCACTAACCTAATCAGACTCATTCAATTTGGAATAATAATGTTGCTCAGATATTGACTGACTTCTTAACCTGTCCCTTACTTCTCTTTGCTTGCTTTTTTTTCACCAGCAGCTTCCAACCCAGGCCAGAAACCAGAACCTTGCTGTCAAGTGAGTGGCTAACCCTCTTACTTTTTCACAGGTGGCTTTGATTACTTTTTCACAGGTGGCTTTGATTACTTTTTCACAGGTGGCTTTGATTACTTTTTCACAGGTGGCTTTGATGGCTTACTATGCACATGAGAGACAAACTGTCCTTCACACATACAGTATTTCTGTTGTGGCTTACGATTTCTTTATCCAAGACAATTTTGCTTTGACAGTTTCTCTCCCAGTGTATTATGCAGTATTTGGAAAAATTGGTCCTAGCTAACCCAAAGCAATGCACTTTCATAGAATTTATAATAGTGGGGATATCATTCTTGGGGTCATGCGTCATCTTCTCAAGTAATGCTTTGTATATCACAATGCTTCGTTGTTTGAGGAAATCTGTCCTTACATGTGGCCTTGAGGTGGGAGGTTCCTGCTGTCCCTCCCTGCATCTACTCTTTCTAGTTCCTTCCTTCTTTTTTTTCTCTCTCTCTCTCTCTCTCTCTCTCTCTCTCTCTCTCTCTCCTCTCTCTCTCTCTCTCTCTCTCTCTCTCTCTCTCTCTCTCCTCCCCCCCCCCCTCCCTTCCTTCCTTCCTTCCTTCCTTCCTTCCTTCCTTCCTTCCTTCCTTCCTGTTTATCTCTTTCCTTGACCTGTGATTTATATCCTTTTACTGTTCTGCGTGAAAGTCTTGCTGGAGTTGTCATGTCTGGATTGTTCCATACGAAAACTTTAGTGTCTGGAAAACGATAGCAACTAGTGTGGCATGGTTTTCATTTTTGCAGACACCAGTCACACCACTTTGATGCTTTTTTAACTTGATCTTTGTTCATGACTTGGGAAGTGATGTGTGGGGAACTGTTTCATGTCTGCTATTGTACAGGCAAAGACTACTCTATACTGGACTTGCTACTCATTTTGGGCTATTTCCAGTGGAGGCCAGTTTTGCGATTCCTGCCATTTTCGAACATCACTCCCTTTTCCCTTCCTATGGTTTATCAGTATATATGATATACCGTTATCTTCGTAAATGTTTGTTCTATAATATTATCAAATGCATATAAAAAACAATAAAATGCAATAAAGAAATGCCATTATGAGAGAGTTAAGAAATATGCATGAACTTAATATTCACTTGAACTCACCACCATTTAATATTTTGCGAGAAAACATTTTAGATGCTAGCGATAGAAAGAAGCTAATTTTCATTAGCTTTCCATTGCTATATTTCGTTTTCTGATAAATGAATCATAACCATGCATAAATTAGCGTTAACTAAAAAAATAACATCATCTATCGGGATAATTACCCGATGGATGATGTTATTTATTTAGTTAACGCTAATTTATGCATGGTTCTAATTCATTTATCAGAAAATGAAATATAGCAATGGAAAGCTAATTAAATTCCGCTTCTATTGATATGTTGCATGTAAAAAGTCTTCACGCAAAATATCAAATTGCGATGAGTTTAAGTGAATATAAGTTCATGCATATTTCTTCAGAGTCTCATAATGGCATTTCTTTAGTGTATTTTACTGTTTTTTATTTGATAATATTATAGAACAAACAGTTACGAAGATAACGGTATATCATATATACTGATAAACCTTAGGAAGGGAAATAGGGGTGATGTTCTAAAAAGGCAGGAATCGCAAAACTGGCCTCCACTGGTCATGGGCGGGTTGGCGCGGGGCACGAGTAGCAAGTCCAGTATAGAGTAGTCTTTGGTACAGGTGATATCGAGAACCACAATGAAAGAGTGTAATGAACAGTTGTCATCTTGTAGGGTGTCTTTAATTAATCAAATCAATTAGAATAAGTAATATAGCCACATCCAATTATGAATTTTATGGAACTAAGTGACAAGGATACATTTTGTTGAATGCAATATAAATGGTATTGACATAAGACTGATGTAACAGTAAATTTTCCCATGTTAATGAGTGGAATAGTATGCAACAGAACGCACAGTGGGGATGTGAGGCAGAATGTGTGAATGTTGTACATAAATGGGACATGTTGGAACAGTTCTGCTAAGCTTCTATCAAGGATAATATACAAGAAATTATATATACTATACCTCTATATACTATCCTTGGCTTCTACCTTATGGGCTGAAAAAGGAAACAAAATATCCAAGCTGATGATTTGCGGTGGTCCTTCACTAATGGGAGATCCCGCGTCAGGTCAGTGGCGGTGCTTGTGCGGTGTGGCGGCAGTGTTAGTGCGGAGGACGATGAAGGCCGCACCCCTGTTTACCTGGCCCTCCTGTATGCCTGTACCCCTGCCGCTGCCGCCCTCCTTGCCTTCCCTCAGTCCCTAGAACACACCACCAAGGTAGGCATTCCCGCTCCTCCTTACACTCCCGGGGGTGAGTTGTTACTTGTAGGGCCACTGTAGAAAGTGAAGTCCTTTGCTTGAAGGATAAGTCTCCTCTGTGTAGTAACAGCTGCAATGATCCTTTAGTCTCATTTGATGTATTTATCAATCTTTTTGAAGTGTTGTAGATGAATAACTTTTCATTGTCTGACATTAATGATGCAGTAAAAACCATGAAATGTGGACATCATGACAGTTGTAACTAGCTTTTGCTACCATAGCACCTTAGCCTAATGTGTTAAATAATGGGATGATGAAGGCTAGGCTGACTTTTTTTTTCCTGTTAATGCTGTAACCCATGTCAAGTCTTCATCATTTGTCATTTCATCTTCATCATTCAAGTCTTTGTGTGTGTCGTCAGGATGGCTGCAACTACTTACATGCTGCAATAAAGTCGGGTGAGGCCGAGTGTGTGGAGGTCCTGCTGCAACACATCCTGGACGCTGATGATGGGCTGCACCTCCTGCACTGGCTGGCTGGGGGGCCAGACTACCAAGGCACCACGCCCCTGGCCCTGGCCATGGCCACCCCCACGGCTAACCTGCTGGGTGCTCTGGGTCACGCTGGGCTGGACATCCCGGCCCTGCTAAGCCATGACCCCAACCTTATGAACCTTGCATTGCCGGCGTGTCTTGCCTTGCTCTCCAGTTCTAGTGAGTAGCAGGAATGCAGGATAGAGTATTCTATTGAGTGATATGAATTTACTGTTGAAAATACACATTAAGCTTTTTTCTCATTTTCCTTTCATTTGTGGTGGAATCAACACTGCAGACTGACTGGGAATACAATATTCATGAAGCATTGATGACATGCAATTCACAGGTCAGAGTGAAAGTACTTGTTCTGTGTGGCTGGAAGGACTGAACCTGGACAGAGTCACCAATGGGGATGGGAGTTGCAGCCATGACCGAGATGATGAATTTGAGTTGTGCAGCAGCAACAAGCACGGGGAACACTGGCCCATCGGCGCTGTGAGGGTCACCACCACCACCTTGTGGGCGGTGTTGGAGGAGGCCCTCACCTCGCTGGCACTGCACCATCTGGACACACTGGCTAAGTAGGCAGCCCTCTGTGTTACCATCAGTAATACTACTTTTGTAGCCATTTAATTTATCAATGACGAGTTCAGGACATTAACAAAATACAACAGTAAAGCAAAAACTCTAAAGATAAAGACATGTTATTAATGAAGTACTGATAGGACCCATCCCCTTGTGTGTGGTTCAGAACAAATAAAGTTGAAAATGTCATGGAGATGTGAAAGCCTGATTTAAGTCTAATGACATGTCTCCTCAGGACTCACGGTCCGGGGGGCGTCGGCCTGGGTGGGCGTGGGCGGCACAGCAGCGGCGGCAGCAGCAGCCGGGGGGAACGGCGGCGGTCAGACCCCCTGCAGGAGATGGAGGTCAGCTTGGCCCATCTTGGCATCAGCAAGGCAGCTATCAGCCACTTCTCCATAGGGCATCACAGATGGACACGGGTGAGTCAACGTTGCCAGCCAGATCACAAGCCTGGGTGAGGAGAAAACACCAGTAACTTTAAGACAACATTACTTTGCCATGAACAACCTGGAAAAACTAATATGATTATTGAAACTTTTTATGATGTGGGTTAATCAGGGAAGTCTTTTATAGATCGTTATTCTATATCTGTCAGTCTAGACTCTAGATAGTTGTAGAGCTATAGAGCATGTACTCATCATGTCACATTAGTATTTGTAATGACCTTCTCAGGGCGAGTATGGCTTGGTGAGTGGACCATTTGATCTCTTGGCAAACAATGGTAGCCAAGACATCTGTATTCACCTGCGGCCCCTTGAAGCAGCTGCATATTCCCTCCTGGTACCTGTGCCTGTACTTAAAAACTACTTGAGATTGGTGAGGCCTTACATCTATTGGTTCTTGCTTTGCTTTTTTATTTTCATTGACTTTTGTAATGATTTTACTCTGCTTTCACTTGACACTTTACTGGAGCTAAAAGTAACATGTTATGCAAAGGTAGATTTAACTTTCACCGTAGTGAGTTTGCCATGAACTTCCACTCACATTTCCCTCCTTGTCAGATGGAGCAGTCTCAGTGTGTGGTGGTGTACGGGCCCCAGGACAGCGGCAAGTGTTCCCTGGTGAGGTGCCTGGCACACCTCAAGGGTGGTGGCGGTGGTGTGGGAGTCACCAGGATTGACCTGGCCAGGGGTCGGGCAGCGGGCCTGGAGTCGGTGCGCGGCGTGGCAGAGAGTGGAGGCAGCTTGGTGTTGGAGCATGTGTCGAGGGAGGCGTGGCCGGCGGTGTGGGCCATGGTGCAGGGGGTGTCCGGGGGCACAGTGCTGGTCACCATGGACGCGTGGCGACGGCCCGGCGGCGGCCAGCTGGAGGGCGGCGTGCTGTGGGTGCAGCTCCGTCACGATCGGGAGCCCCTGGTGTCCAGCCTCTCCCGCTGCCTCATGCGCCTCCTGGCCTCCCAGCACGGCGGAGTGTTGCCCTCCCCCGCCTCTCACACCCAGCGCACCGTGGAGTGGGTCACGGCAGCCTGGAGTCGCCTCGCTGCCACCCTCATGGCTCTTGGCTTCTCCTCGGCCCTCCATGGTCCGCACCTCTTCACGGAGGCGCTGCGTGGCGCCGCCAGTCCCCGGGACATATTGAGGTACACCAAAGGGCTACACAAGATACCTTTGTTTCGTTTTTGGGATTCAGTTGACCTCAAGCTTGGTAGTTTTGTTAATTACCTCTTATGAAATATCGTACCAGTGAACACCAGTAACAGTTATTGCACACTTTGCTTGTCTTACATCATAGCAGATCAAGATTCTGTGATCATTAATACTTTAGATTCTTAATTTGTGCCATCAACACCCTAATGGTAGCACCTTCTTTCCAGGGAAGTGAAACGTTTGTGGAACTCCGTCATCAGTTCTGAGATCCGCACCGAGGTGGTGAGTGTGTGGCGTCGGTCCAGCGTGGGGGGGGAGGTAGACGAGGCGCGCGTCACCAGCATGGCACTCCACGTGGTGATCCAGCGCAGCTTGGCACCCGGTTTGCCCTTGCCCCCTGTACAGGCACACCATTTCCTGGCATCTCTGGACGGCGGTCTCGGGCGGTCAGCTTTCCGCAGTATAAAGTCGAGTGTCCCGTCTGCCCGGCCTAAGGATCTTCCCTTGGATGTGATCGGCAGCCCTCTGTGGCCCGGCTCATCCCAGCATGGGGCAGACCTGGCCTCCCAGAGCGGCCCCCCCGTGGGTGTGTCCTCACCCACTTCCCCTGATTGGGATGAAGCAAATCTCACCAAAATCTTGGGACTGTCTCCCATGGGTTACACATGAGTGTGCACCACATTTCTTGACTTACCTCATAGTCTGTTAATGACATGGAATGGCTGGAGACTTGGCATTACATTCTTTCCTAAACGCTTCACATGCCTTCTAAAACTCATGAAACAATCTAAGTTCTATTGTAATGTTCGGACAGAACTCAATAAGAATATGTTACCATGGCATCTCTGCTGTTGTTTTAAGCGTGGCTTCTGCAGGGAGATGCAAATCTTTAGAATAATGATTGCAAAAATACTCAATATGGTTGAGTTACGTTTGGCATTACCGCCCAACTCTGCCAGTGTATAGGTGCTATACCGTATGTGATTGCTGCCAATAATGAGCACGTAAGCAAAGTAGGTCAATTTTACAGAGTTTTGAGGCATGTGTTGAGTGTAATAGCCATTGCTGAATGGATGCCTGTTTCTATCAATCATAGTGATAATCACCCTCATCTCTTTACCCTAATGATGTATTGGAGCAGCTTGATGTGATACTTGCATTTGTTCTTCCAGTGGTTTGAGCTGTTTTCCTTTCTTGACGCAGAGCTTTTGTACTGGTGGAGTGAGGAGCAGCCCGAGTGTGCACGGCTAGAGGAGGACGACTCATAGCTTTAATATTAATCCTGTAATAAGTGATGCCCATCCCCAGAAACTAGTCTAGGGTGATGTCCCTCTCTTCTTACTTCATGTCAACTCCAGGGCTTGTATACTTAAAACAGAAGCCTGCCTGAAGATTCCAGGCACTCCTGTTGCAGACCAATACTGGAAAATGAATCACTCATGTTGTTTTGTGACTTGAATCCCGCTCACCCTGTCAACAGTATATTGATCTTCCACTCAAATGCAGTAAAAATGAAAAAAAAAATGCAATCCAATACTCCTTTTGTGTATTAGATTATGAATAATGTTGAGACTTTTGAACTATGGTAAGTGACTGACTTAACCAGTGGATTTGATCAGAATACCATACCTACCCAATTCAGTGGTGTTATTGAACTTTTCTCCCTTTGTTTAACCTCATTTATGCAGTACATTGTGTGTGTGTGGGTGTGCGTGCAACCCCGTGCATGTGTGTATGTATGCACTTTCATAGGCAGGAATGCATACTGTACTAAATCCGTTAGATACTGAAATATGCATGGGATGATCAACTATGGGTAATGATGAACAAGCATGGGCATCAGATGTGTGCTAAAGCCTTGCCATGGAAGTAGTGCTGCAGACTGACTGACCCCCGAGGCATTCAGTCTGGAAGGTCCTGGTCGTGGGGTCCCAGCAGATGAAGTGGCTCTCCCATCATTAGTTTCAACAATATGGTATTGATTTGCCTTAATAATTAGTCCCATTGATAAGTGCAAGTGTGCATAAATAGCAGGATATATACAGACCTTCCCATCGTGAACCCATGCTGGTGATAAGACGGTCATGGCGGAGGAGTGCGAGGATCATGGAGGCTGATTTCTTTCTATCATTGTTATTTTTGAGTCCGTGAACTGAAGGATAACTTACTTAGCAATTTCAGTCATGTGTTGTAGACGAGGAGGATCCCCTTACATGCCATAGTTATTTGTGTCACGTTCTGTTACTTATTTTCTACTAGAATTTATCTCATCATGACTAAAGGTAAGTAGGTTACTTATGAAACTCAGCCTATGTTTTCATAGCAGCATAATAGGCTGAGAGGCATTGATTTGCTCACTATAAATTATTGTATTGTAATTTAATAGATTGATAATATGCAAGAAACATGTATAATATCATCATATATTTATGTGGCATTAGGCTCTAGATTGTAATGGAAATATATTCCCAGATGGGTATTGTATCATTTGATCATTGGCAGAAGCACCTTTTGAAAAGCTTTATTCATCTCAATCAGCGGGTGCCTTTGATCAGGTGAAGAACTGGCCATCTCACAAATTGTTCATGAAGTCAGTAGTGAAATGTGTAGTATTTTTTCATCTCTCATACCTCTAAGCCTTTAAGTTGTACAAGGGCATTGTATACATGAACTATTGCAGCCGTAACCTCTTCATTCGTTAGTGCAATTTCCGAGTGAATTGTTTCTTTTCACATAGTTTACAAAGACTTTTTAGATTGAGGTCAGTGTCATCCAGGACAAAGTTCTTGATTTATGCCTTGAGACAGTCTTGGAAAATTTGTGGCCTCAACCTGGATTAAGGTTGTCTACTGTGTGGAGAGAGACATTTGAAGATGCAAGTGCTGTATATTTAAAGTGGGACTGGCAGCTCCTTTTGGCCTGAAGCTGAGAAAGACCCCCATCTGTGTTGGACATTCCAGTGTTGTCCATCCAACTCACTATTCCTTTCCTGCAACATAACAGTCATCACATACACTGCTAAGCAAGTTTTTCCAGTACTCAGGTTGGTCTTTAGCAAGACTCTAACTCTGAATTTTCTTCTTTTGTAAATTAGACCTTTTTCATCCCATGCCCCTCATGCCTTTTTCTGACTTAGGGCACTTTTCTGTTCTCCATCTTTTCTGAAGCGACAGAACACAAATACAGCATTGAGAAGTGAGGCTGTAGCATCAACACAGAACTAGGGGACATCAAGATGGTAACAGGAGATAAGCACTGTATTGGCTCATCAATACCTTGGCTAAACAACAGTGGCAGGGTTGCTGGTGCCACACCAGCGATAGGCAAACCCAAGGTGACCCATTGGTGCTCCAAGCAGTCTCTCACTTCACACATGTGACACTTCATTCATACTTCATGGACTTATATCTTTATATCTTTCTTTTACCCAGTTACTGCCTTCTCTTTTATCTCTTCAACACTACCGAACACGAACTCGTGCCATATGGTTTATGCTGCCTGGCACTAAAAAACTATTAAATCAATTCCTGTGAAGGAAGGTTATTACTGTTTGATATTAGAGCTCATAAATCATATTTGTGGTTGATTGATGTTGAATTATTTATGCCCCTTCAGGTAATATATGTTCAAGAAAATTATAAACAAAATATTTTCTCCACTCCTGTAGAAGTGGGCAGCTGGTGTTTAAGAAATTGTTCACTGTGGTGATATTTGGTGACATAAATTACAGATGTTTTAGGTATGTTAAACATATTTATTTGACAATGTTTTACGTATTATACAAGTCTGGATGTTTACTACAGAAATTTTGTTGTATGTTTGTATGAAAGATTAATTTGAGTACCAACAAAATAGGCATAGATTGTAACCTGTTGTGCCATGTGTCATTGTACAGCAGTTGTAACCTTGAGTTATGGCTGGTCATTCCGTGCACCGTGTGGGGGCCAGGGGGCTCAGTGGTGGAGTGCTGCCACGAGGCTCGTGGCCACCTGGTGGGGAGGTACCGCTGGTGTCGCAGCTGCCCGGGGAGGGAGGTAACGCTCCCCCTTACCCTAGCAGAACTGTATGGGCTCAGTTACCTAGGTCTGGGAAATTGTTTAATCACATTTTTATTTTTATTATTTTTTCAGTGCACAGTAGAGTGAATCATATAGGCAGCTATAGTTTTGTTTTATTCATGGAATACTGTCAGACATTAACTTAATGTACATGAAAGACTGGCAGTGCAACACTGCATCAAAAGTTGTTCGTGAGGTGTCACATGGTACAGTAGGGAGCCATCTTGCTAACACACTCATGCAGCTTCACTCATTCTCTCATATGTACTTATTTGGAGCATCTCTGAGCCTGCTACAAGAGGATGAACCTCATTGTTCTACTTGACATTTTGTTGACCTGAACACAGCAAGGGTGACCTCATTGCCAGCTCACCAGTGGGGTGTTGCCTTATCCAAGGAGAGGAGGAGGGAACGCCGCCTGGCATTGTCTCCTCCTATGTCTTTTTTTAATGGGCGTAATTCTTTGTAAGCACAAACTATCTTACTAAGTTACAGTTGTCCTTTCTGAGATTTTATTAATGTGCTAAGAAATCTGTTTTTATCTTATTTATGTACATTTTACCACTAATCACAGAATATTTATTTTTAATATAATGCTCATTATTTAATTAAAACAATTGCTTAGAATTTATAAGAAATTTTATATTATCAGCAATGTTTTAAGACTCCTGTTGCAGACTTTGATATTTAATCTAGCTTTCTTGAGATTATTTTTGAGTAAGTGAGTGTTCATTTATTTAATATTGAAAGACTCATCTATAGAAGATGTATATGTATCATGAAGATTTTAAAGATTTTGTTTTTTTTGTAGTTACTTTCTATAAAGTATTTTTTCGAGCAGAAACTAAATTATATCGTATATGGTTTGATTAATTTGAGTATCTGTACTTTTGTTATTGTCCTTGTCATAGTGTTGATGCTTCTTTGCAAGTATGATTTATAGTTTTGAATGAAGGGCCAAGGTATGGAGCCTCAAGCAAAACTGTAGACACTCATGTCTATCCCTGGCCTGCCCTGCACCCCCATCATGTAACACTGGGCAGCTGGTACGTGTTGGATGTACAGCAGATAGTACATGGAACACAGCTGTCCGAGTGAGGCGCCCTTTGTTTAGTGCTGCCTGTCCTTACTGCTTTCTGAAAATTTCTTCATTCATGAAATAAGACTTGAGCACAACATAGCTCGGTCAGTGTGCTGTGTAAACACCTCATGATGCACCTAGAACATGTTGATGTTGTTTGCATTGCCTCATGGTTGAGAGGCTCTGCGGGAACCCCTTGGACCCGTTCATTGGGTTGATTGCAGAGTCCCATTTCCTGCTGGCACTGTCACCGCAATGGCCAGGGAATAGAGTTGGTTTTCATGTGATTGTCAATGACAAAAACAAAGAGGAAGGAAACTAGTGTGAGTGCATGATGAAGTGGAGTGGCAAGTGTGGGCAAGGAAGACCTCTGGTGAGAAGACATTCCTGCACCGCGGGCCTTCCTCTTGAGAACATGACCTGCAAATGACAGCAAGATGGAGGCGGAGGATGTGAAAATAATCAAGGAATCTGAACATTGATTCAGAGCATGTTTAAGGAACAAGGTCAGTGGCAAAAGGACGCTCCTCTATGGCTGAAGACATCATGGGGGAGGCCTCCCAGTGTAGCGGGGGCCGGGGTAGGCAGGAAGGGAGGCGTGCATCTCTGTCAGGAACCAATTGCATGTTTTCATCAAAAGAATCCTCGTGATTGTAAATGTATGTACAGACCACTGTGTAAACAAAAGGTATGTATTTTAAAATGTACAATTAATGTATTTAGCTATAATATAGTGTACAGTTCTTTTTCCTAATAAAATGCAAAGTTACATTTCATATTTTTCGTTCTGCATGACTGAGGGGGAATATATAGTCTAGTAAAGAACAAAACGGGGACTTTGTAGTTTGCAATGACATTACAGAAGATTGACTCGTACGTAATGTTCCCCTTGACAACTAAAGATAGGTATGTAGATTATATAGATATATTTAAATTATAGATTATAAAATGACGACAAGGCACATTCGGCCGTGGTAACAATTAGGTAACATTATCAGTAATATGGGGCAGTGTGTGTAGGAAGGAATAGACATTTAAGACCAATAGAGAAATATCTATTGCTGAATGGGACTGAGAACAGTGATTTAGTCCTGAACTGAAGTGGATTAAATGACAAAAAATAATTGCCTGAATGAGGTTATAAGTTAAGCTGTAGTAATGGAGATGAAGGGGGTAATGTGGGCAATGCGTATACTTAAATATAAGAAAATTATATATTTATGTCATATTGTCCATACTCCATGGAACTAGGAAACTACTACCGTAGATAACACTATAGTCGCCACCTGCACTAATGTCGCCAGGCGCCATATATTACGAATTATAGCATCACTACTAATTTTGATGTGCCACTGAAGATCATACACAGTAGTTTATATCATGACTGTATAATCTACCCTATTTCAGCGTTGTTTTATGCTTTGTATCTGCAAGTATATACGGTTTCAAATTTCGCTACTCGTTTTTTTTTCGGGCGACGACGACGGCGGGAGGACACTCATAACATAAACACTAGCTGGCGATCTTAGTGTAGGTCGCCACTCGGGTGATATTTTTGTAATTTGTTCATTTATAGCCATAATATGACACAGATGAAGACACAAAATGACACAGACTCTCCAGATAACCCCTTCTGACTTTTCTGAAATCATGGATGTAGAAATGCAAGTATTAACGCCACCAGACGTATGTAGGTAGCCTACATCGGGTCACTATAAAAATCCTGCCTGCGCCACTAACGGGCGAGATCAACCAACATCACGACTCTCCGTAAGCCTACAGGCGGCATAGGCTCCAACATGAAAATAAAAAAATTTAAAAAACTGTCCTGGCGACTTTAGGTAGGTAGTGTTATCTGCGGTAAATAAATAATCAATTATTTGAGTTAAGAGAGGTCGTGAGACCTACACCGTGATAGTTCCTGTCCTACACAACACGTGTACGTATTGTGCAATGTGTTACAATTTCATTTACTGTGGTGGGCCTTGCTCAAATACTATACCCTTGGCCTTGCTATATAGTTTCTCTGTTTGACTGTAGTCACTGTAGTCTTGCTTCACAACAGGGAACCCCCCTGGAAATAAATTAGGAAACTTTTGTGGGTTATCTTTATGAGAGCTAGCATACTTCACGGTTATGTTAATGCAATGTGCTTGTATGATCTAAATTGTGGACTAACTCTTACTAATATATATATAGTCAATCAATCAATCAATCAAGACTTATATATGTCCCGGATTGAAGACGTACTCCATTCCAGTGTGGATTAATCGTGTAGTAGTGTGGTGCTGTTCCCCTTAGGCCCGAAAATATCGTCTTTAGTGATAGGTTAGCATTGTTTTGCCCTCATATTTACAGTGCACGTGTTCCCCTGTGTTAATCCCCATCCTTTGTAAGCGGAAATAGACTAAAATAAGTGTGTTATGAGGGAATCCCGCTTATTACCATTGCCGCCCGATCTGAGAGCAGCCATTGGAGATTTAAACTTCGCCACTTCCTCGTCCACCGCCTCCTCCTTCCTCTTCCTCCGCCCTCCATGATCCAGCACACTTCACGGCTCTCGTCTTGACAAAGGTAAATGTTGTCTTCAAATGGCACTCTTTATTTTGAACTCTCGACAGTAATATTCTTAGATTATTATTAACTTAAATCAACATGGTGTGTGTTTGTGCGTGTGTGGGGCGAGGTTTGTTTACATAATGTATTTTTTTTTTTTTTATACAATACCGACACACGAACAAATAATACATTATTATCATATATATTAGAAATCTGAAAGGCGTTTATGTATGTTCACAGTTCAGATTATTGATAGGAGAGAGAGAGAGAGAGAGAGAGAGAGAGAGAGAGAGAGAGAGAGGTATTCTACCCGAACTAGAAACAAGGTAAATTTTCGTTATTGGGCACCACCGATTTTGAGGCCGAAACATTGTTTTCCTGAATAGTTTTGATGTGTTTTGAATTAATCTTAGGGCTCGTTTTTGGCCGAAAAGATTTTTTTTTTTATAAGTGTGGGGAATGCCCGCCCTGCCCCTCCCGACCCGCCCCGCCCCGACCCGCAAACCCCGCTCTGCTTCGCACTGCCATAGTATTGATTTTTAATATTTTTTTATAACATTGTTACTAAAGCAAACCGCACGTCTAACCTAATCTAGTCTAATCTGATTTAACCTAACCTAACCGTTTCTGGCTGAAATAAGGATAAATTTTAGGTAGTATATATGTATCGCCATTATTATTCAATAATTGCGCCATGTGAAATGGTATGGAAATTCAAGGTATGCAGGATGAAAAGATGTATCCGATGATGTAAGTTAAATTTGTTTGCTTTTAGTGCCTGATACCGAAATTATACCAAGCAAAGAGTCGCTTAATCTCGAGACAGTTTTATACAAATTTACAAGATATATTTTAGGTTTGGTAAGAGACTAGCATTCTCTCTCTCTCTCTCTCTCTCTCTCTCTCTCTCTCTCTCTCTCTCTCTCTCTCTCTCTCTCTCTCTCTCTGTTTCCTAGTATTGTTCAATTTCTCCTTTTGCAAAATAATGCATCGATGTGAGTGAAAAAACAAATAATTTATCTCATTACTGATTTCGTCATTATCTACATGTTCTAACTTTATATTGGAATAGCAATATTTCCCTTCTTTGGCAAGTATATATAAATCTACTCTCTCTCTCTCTCTCTCTCTCTCTCTCTCTCTCTCTCTCTCTCTCTCTCTCTCTCTCTCTCTCTCTCTCTCTCTCTCTCTCTCTCTCTCTCTCTCTCTCTCTCTCTCTCTCTCTCTCTCTCTCTCTCTCTCATTACGCAGGAACACGAGTGAAAGGGGAGGGGAGAGGTAGAATAGGACTGGTAATAGGGTAAGGAAAGAGGAAGGAAGGGAGGAAGCCAGGCGTTGTCATACTAGACATGGAGTGAAGGGAGGTGTGAGGCTACAAGGGAAGCTGTGGTTGGGGAAGGGCAGGTGATGAGGGGAACAAAGGACACTATATGAAAGGGAACGTGAGAAGAACAGAAGGAAGTGAGAGAGGGGAAGGACAGAAGCCAGAGAGGGAAGGAAATGAGAAGACGAAAGAGAGGAAGTAACTACAGAACAAAGAGGAAGAATTAAGGAGAAAAGAAAAGGAGAAAGGGAGTGACATAAGATAGAGTGTAAACAGGATGTAAAGAGAAGGAAAGGGAGAGAAAAGAGTAGGCAAAGTGTATATTAAGGGGAAGTAAATACAGAATAGGTATAGTGAAAGTTGTTGACGCAAGGGAAAGGAGAAAGGATCGAAGGATGCATGAGAGATGAGAGGAATATTGAATAGCATGTGGGATGGGTCGTTCAAAAGAGTAAGGTGGCAGAGTAGATGATGTCATGAGAGAGAACAGTGAACACACTCAGAAATGGGGGGGTATATTAAGGGTAGAATTGTTACATCGCACCATCACTACCCTTTTTATACCCTATGTCCAGGCTGGAGGGTAGATGCTGCTGATTATACCCTTCATCTACCCTTTATCTACCCTTTTTAGACGAGAGGGATGAGAAAGGGTATATTTGGGGATGGAAAAGGGTATGTTTAGGGTTGCAAAAGGGTATATTTGTAAGGGTAGAAAAAGGGTAGCAGTATTTCATCACTACAAATACCCTTTTTCTACCCTTTTCCTACCCTTCTTTTCTAAGAGTGAAGGGTAGAGCCAAAATGCATAAACAGAGAGAACAAGAATTATTGAATGGAAAGATGAGACACTGGAAGAGACAACAAAGACAAAATAACATAGAGGAAGGAAGGCGTGAGGAGAAAAGGGCGAGAAGCTAATACATAAATCAAAAGGTGGATGGTTAACTAGGATATATCAGTGCGAGGCAGGACAGAGTAGCCTTGGTCTCGCCGCGTCGCTGTGGACTCCTCCCCGCCTGCCTGGTCCTCCTGTAGAAGTTCATGTTGGTCCTCCTTCACCCGCCAGAACACTGTAGGCATCGACAGCATTCCCCGGTTGGGTCTGCCAGAGGAGAGGCAAGGGGAGGGAGAAGAATGGTTAGCGGGTGTCCTGGCCGAAGTAGGTGCGGGTGGGGGATGGGGCTGGCAGAAATGTGAGTGCAGAACGGAAATATGCTTCCTGGTTCACATGGATCGTTTGAAAGTCAATTAGTATCATATATTTT
>JACEEZ010004015.1:168894-291394 GCA_016584305.1 Chionoecetes opilio | reverse complement strand
TGCCGTGCCACTGGTGATGGTGAGGGCCTGGGTGTGCCAGGGGGGGGGGGGGGGGAGAGGAGAGAGAGAGAGAGAGAGAGAGTTATATAGGTGAAAAGATGTTTATTGTATATGCACGTAAATTCAAAAGCAAAGGAAGATGATTAAGGGAAAGGGAGAGGGAGAGGAGGGGGAGTGGTCGAAGATAAACGAACAGGAAGAAAGACTCGGAGCAGGAGTATGAGTAAGAAAACCAAAGACATGTCATCACAAAACACACACACAAGACTCACCTTAGAGGACATGTGATTAATCGTACTATTGATGATGGACATTTCCTTCGCGTTGAACACAATACCTCCACTGGCCACCGTACCGAAGCGACCGTCCACCACGTACCAGCTATCCCTCGCATGTATCCCCGCCAGCCACCCTATGGACGTATTCAGCACCGTGGATCTGTAGCCCCCCCAGTCCAGCTCCTCGATCTCATTAATGGTGGAGTTGATAGCCATGAAATCCCTTTGGTTGAGGAGCTTGATGGTGTCCACGTGGGTGTCTTGTAACGTGAGGTCCTTAACACCATGCTCCACGCGGCCCACATTGGAGTCGTAGATGCGAAGCCAGGTACGACAGTTTTGGAACCTCTGTATGACGGAGGCGCAGCAGAAGGGGGAGAAAGACGAGGTATAAAGTTAGTAAGTTTATGAAGGATATGGGAATCTGTATGACGAAGGCTCTGCAGAAGAGGGAGAGAGATGAATTATAATTAATAAGTATGGAGGATATGTATGCCGAAAAAGTGTTGATTTGTTTGACGAAGGCGCAGCAGAAGGAGGAAGAGAAGTATAAGACAGCTAGGAAATGCAGTAGAGTTAGTAAGGTTATGTAGGATATGGGAACCTCTGTATGACGAAGGCGCAGTAAAAGGGGGAGAGAAGAATGCGGTAGAATTAATAAATATAGAAGATATGGATGCCGAAAAAGTGTTGATTTGTTTGACGAAGGCGCAGCAGAAGGGGGAGAGAAGTATAAGACAGGAAATGCAGTAGAGTTAGTAAGGTTATGGAGGATACGGGAACCTCTCTCTCTCTCTCTCTCTCTCTTCTCTCTCTCTCTCTCTCTCTCTCCTCTCTCTCTCTCTCTCTCTCTCTCTCCCCTCTATATTATTATTATATATATATATATATATATATATATATATATATATATATATATATATGTGACGAAGGCTCTGCAGAAGGGGAAGAGAAGGATGCAGTAGAATGAACAAGTATGGAGGTTATGGATGACGGAAAAAAAATGTAGAACTGTATGACGAAGGCGCAGTAGAAGGCGGAGAGAAAGATGCGGTATAGTTAGTAACGTTATGATTGATTGATTGTAACGCCAAAAAAAGGGGGAAATGTACCAGACAAGTAGTAATGTTATGATAATGAAGGATATGAATGCCGAAAAAAATGTTGATTTGCATGACGAAGGCGCAGCAGAAGGAGGAGAAAAAATGTAGCAGAGTTAGTAAGTTTATGAAGAATATGGGAACCTCTGTATGACGAAGGCGCAGCAGAAGGGGAGAGAAAAATGCAGTTTAGTTATAAATAATAGAGTATATAGTATAATAAGTATATAAGTAATAGACTATTATAAATATAGAGTTATAGTAAGGTTATGGAGGAAATGGATGCCGAAAAAGTGTTGGTATGTGTGACGAAGGCGCAGCAGAAGGGTGAGAGAAAAATGCAGTAGAGTTAGTAAGGTTAAGGAGGATATGGGAACCTCTGTATGACGAAGGCTTTGCAGAAGGGAGAAAAAGATACGGTAGATATATTAAATTTATGAAGGATATGGAGGACGAAAAAAATATGATTACGACGAAGGTGCAACAGAAGGGGAAGAGAAGGAGAAGACTGTTAATTAGGTGAAGGAGGGTAATGGGTAATAGGAATTGTATACATGTTATTAGTTATGTGTGTGTGTGTGTTCTAAGGGGGATAAGTGTTGATCTAAGTGACGAAGGCGCTGTAATAGGAGGAAGAAAGTCCAGATAATGATACATACTACTTTTTATACTTTTTTACATGCTTTTTTATATATTATTTATTATAGTATAGTGTTAAAAAGAGACTGAATGTTTCTTGCGTGTTATTAATAGCGTTACGTCCTCCTCACCTTTGCCGGAAGCGTGTGGATCATCTCTGTGTTGTATATTTGTATCCAGACACACAGGCCGGGTACAGCTTCACCACGGTGGCATTGTAGATCTCCAGTTCCAGCTGTCCCGACGAGAACTGTAGACCCTCCGGCACCACCACCACCTGGAAACACCCAAAAAAAGAGAGAGTGGAGAAAAAAATGGGATGTAGATTTTTTTTTTTTTTTTTAAGAAAAAAAAATCTACAACCCAATTTTTTTTTTGAGGAAGAAAAAATTGGGTTGTAGATTTTTTTTTTTTTTTTTTTTTTTTTTTTTTTTTGAGAAAAAAATCGGGATGTAGAATTTTTTTTTTTTAAGAGAAAAAAAAAAAATGAGATGTAGTTTTTTTTTGAGAAAAAGAAAAAAAAGATGTAGATTTTTTTTTTTTTTTTAGAGAAAGAAAAAACTGGGATGTAGACTTGATTTTTTTTTTATTCATTATAAAAAAAAATACGTTTGAGCCTATAGCGCCTGTCGGCTATTATCTTCCTTCCTTAGGTTTTTAAAATTCGATTGAGTTTGATTTCTTATTGAATTTTAAAGGTAAGGAGAGGAAGCATATTGACCTGATGGTAAATATCAAGGCCAAGGAAAAGAGATTTGCCTTGACCTTGAAAGAGATCTATTCCCTTGGCCTTGGTCAATATAAGGAGGAGGTGAAGGAAAAGAAGAACTTGAGGACTATAGGAGCCTTGCAATTTTTTTGGGGGGGTATATTATGTGTGTGTTTTCACGTCATTGTCCTGAAAGTGGTGTTGGTGGTGGTAGTCAATCGCCTTTCAAGTGATGATGATCGCGATAAGATAACAACTGATTTCACCCATGACCGGTTTGCGGAAAGAAATGTGTTCAGTTTTCACGTGATTATACGTACTACTTATACTTGTATGGTTCGTGTACTGTGTGGCCAAGAGTAGTAGTAGTATCATGTTGGCTGTACGTAAGTTTTTATCTTTAAAGTATACTTGAATTGCTTTATTCTGCATCTGCATCGGATAAATTAAATGTAAGAACGGATGGCGTGCGCGTTTCGGGGACAGGGTTAAAGTGTCAATGGTTGTATCAAGGCCAAGGGGAACTTAGATATAAGGAATTATTTAAGAATTATCTATAGCCCTTGGCCTTGGGTTGTATATCTGGCTGACTGACCCATTGCGTCTACTCGCTAGCTATAAAACCCCATCGAGGCGTGTGTCCTAACCTAACGTAACCGTGACCTAACCTAACGTGTTCAAGAGTAAAGTAGGCGAACCTTTCCAAACTTGGGTAATATGTGTCCCGGGCCATTCCAGACTCGGTTAATGTGTCCCGGGTCATTCCAGACTCGGTTAATGTGTCCCGGGCCATTCCAGACTCGGTTAATGTGTCCCGGGCCATTCCTGACTCGTTTAATCTGTCCCGGGCCATTCCAGACTCGGTTAATGTGTCCCGGGCCATTCCAGACTCGGTTAATGTGTCCCGGGCCATTCCAGACTCGGTTAATGTGTCCCGGGCCATTCCAGACTCGGTTAATGTGTCCCGGGCCATTCCAGACTCGGTTAATGTGTCCCGGGCCATTCCAGACTCGGTTAATGTGTCCCGGGCAACCCTTCCTTACCTTCTTGGTGGTGTTGAAGACGCACACGGGGCCCATGGCGCGCTCCCAGTTGCAGTACTTGCTCTTGCTCCCCACCATCAAGGGGTCGCCGGTGTCGTTAGCGGTGTTGTTAGCGGGGAGCTCCGGTAGGGTGGTTGGGGGGAGGGACTCGTCGATGGACTCGTCGGCCTTCACACCACACACCGCCACCACCACCACCACCAGGCTGACCAAGCGCCACCTGCCCATGTTCACCAGTCTGCCGGAGGAGTGTTACCCTTTCACGCCCAGTTCTTTCCTTTGCTAAAAAAAATTGTATGTTGTCGAGCCATAAAATCACGAGAAGTAACTGAATATACCAAATTAGTTAGTTGACAAGGATACTAAACAGGTCATATCTATAAAATATTGATTATATTCACTAAAAATATTCTAATGGCACCCAAATTACAATGAAAATTACGTTCTGGGTCTCAAGGCGGCTAGAAGGGACCCTGAAGGTGGCACTAAGCACTAAGCACTGAGTCACCGCGTGTAGAGGCTCTCACTCTGTGCTACACTGAGGCCACGGTGTCCCCGGGGCCTGACACATGCTATACGGACCCCTGACAAAGACTGTGCTGCGTCAACACTTGGGCACTGAGAACACAGATAGCAGATGCCCTTATCACCACCAGGGCTGATGTAGCAGGAGACAGCTGATACTGATAGTGGCCGACTCCTCAACACACACACACACACACACACACAAACCTGTTCGCACCACCCAGGCAACCGGTCATGAGACTATCTTGCGAGGAATCCCCTTGGGCGCCACCACAGCACGTTCACCCACACCCACACCCTCGCCACAACCATTACCAAGAACACCTCCCACCTCCCCTCACACGTCATTCCCCTCACACGTGCACCTCATCCCCACACACACACACCACACACACCCTCGCCTCAAGCATTACGAAGATCACCTCCCACCTCACACTTAATTCCCTTCACACACACACCACATACCAGTGCCGTTTCTAGCCTTTTGGGGGCCCTATATGCGAAATGTTGTTTGGGGGCCCTATTTTGTAAAACTATGGTGGGGGAATTCCAAGCCCTCTAGGGTGGTCCGGGGCACGCCTTTAATATTCAAATGCAGCAATCTGGTGCACTTTGAGAGGAAAAGAGACTAGATTCTAAAAAAAAAGAAGGAAATAATGGCAGCTTGGTGGCTTCGGGGGCCTTGTGCAACCGCGTAGTTCGCACATAGTAGTAAGAAACGGCCCTGCCACATATACACCACCGCTCTAAGTGCCTTATATCAGCAATGTACAAAATATCCAATCCCCTTTTCTACCATCTAAATCACTACTTTACCTCTCTTTTACAGTGTCCGCAAAAAGTATTGGCCGGAAAACGCTAAAAAAAAGTTATTTGGGTGGGTCGGCGTTGTGTGGTGATTCCCTCCACAGCTCGCGTTTGATCGTACGTCTGGGACAGTCACAGGCTGCGAGAAGTGTATGGGGGATCACATGGCGGCATAAATGTCACACAAGTGCTCTCTGACCTTCCACAGGAGGAAAGAATGTTACACACTGCTCTCGTGGTGAATCCTCTATTTTCACCCATAACTTTCTAGCCGCAGTATTTTTCAACCCAAGGCACCTGGATGGCCCCGACCAACTTACCCATAGAGGAAAAAGCAAGAATTTTAGCCTGGAAAGCTGATAATGTCTCCACTCAAGAAATTGCAATGAGGACAGGGCGAGGAGAGTGGAATATCAGGCGTCTCGTGGTGGCACCGCGGGACCTCCCACCTATCACTGTTCCATTACGTAAACTGTGTTTTGGGAGTCCAAAGAAGACTTGCAAGACCACAGATAGACTCCTGAAGCGAGAAGTATGCAGGACCTGCTGATCACTGCCAATGAACTCAAAATAAAACATTCATTATTGCTGGGAGAGGTTGCTGAACGGACGATGCAACACAGATTGCAGATAGACCTCAACATAGGGGGATAGGGGGGCGGCCAATACTTTTTGCGGACACTGTAATCCACTTTTACGTATATTCTACTAATCAAAGCATTCCAAATACTGTGCCGTGAAATAGTATCTGATATACTATTGTGTACAGATGATACCGTTTATCACTATGTACTTATGTTTATCATCTAATATCGTGCGTGATATCCCTGCCTCCATCCACTGTTTGCCCACCTCTGTGTCTACCTGTCCGGCCCACCTCGATCTGTGTTTACCTGTCCGACCCACCTATTCAATCACCACCCCTGTGTTTCTACCTGTCCGCCCTGTCTTCCGGTCCCCCTTTAGGTCTCCCATTTTATTTACCTCCCTTCGGATAGCACATGTAGGCACGAGACAACGCACATGAGAGAGAAAGAGAGAGAGAGAAGGCTGACTCACTGAAAATGCATATGCGTCGATTATGCTGCCACATGTTTGGTATTAACAACAATGTGTGTGTGTGTGAGGATGTTGAAATACTTAGACATTATACACAGGCAGATAAGTTAATTGATAAGTTTGATAGGAGAGACAAAACATTGAAATAGATATATAATGTTCATGCCTAGACAATCCCTTTATAAAAATCAATATGAATAGATCAATAGATTCATTGATACAAGCATTGATATAAATATTATGAAAGTGTAAGAGTTCATGTTTAGGTGTGTGTAGCGTAGTACGTATAGAGCAAGGAGTGAGTGATTGCATTTTTTTTTTTTTTTTTTTTTTTTTTTTTTTTTTTTTTTTTTTAAGGGCCTCCAGCAGGGGAGGACCACGGGCTAGCTTGAGCCCGTCAGAGAGATGCTTTGAAAAAAAGAGATGATTGCATTATAATAGTATGCATGTCAGCGCTCTCTCTCTCTCTCTCTCTCTCTCTCTCTCTCTCTCTCTCTCTCTCTCTCTCTCTCTCTCATACGCACACACACACACATATAATCTAGATGTCTGGAAATGACAAGAGGTGATAGCAGCAAGGAACATGCATCAATTTATAGAAAAACAAGTCAGATATACGTCTATACTTAGTACTATACCACGCGAGTATAGCGATCAGGCCCTGTATGCTAGAAATAGGTCAATACACACATACGCACATAGGGCCGTTTCTTACTATGCGAGCTACGCGGTTGCATAGGGCCCCCGAAGCCACCAAGGGGCCCCCAAACTGCCAATATTTGCTTTTATTTTTTATAATCTAGTCTATTTTCCTCTTTCAGTGCACCTGATTGATGCATTTAGATATTAATAGCGTGCCCCTGGACCACCTTAGAGGGCTTGGAATCCCCCCACCTTAGTTTAACAAAATAGGGCCCCCACACAGCACGCAAACTACTACGCACACACGAGTATTTCCGTATGAGTTATCTAATCACCTGCTGGAGGCAATAAAGTGAAGGAGGAGTGTTGGGAAATCAATACTCGGTACTTGGAAATCATTAATGTTCTTTATCTCTTATCTTTATCCTCCATGGCAGCCGTATATCATATTTCTCTTGTTCTTATTCTTGGTAATATGTACCGGTAGTAGGGGAAAAAATGGAAACGGAATGCTTGTATACTACGTACTAGTTGTTATTGTGAGTAGTATATTTGTATTTTCCCACCGTCAATAACACTATAGTCGCCACTGCACTAATTCCGCCATGTGCCATATAGGCTACGTATTACGAATTTTATCATCGCTACAGATTTGTATGTGCCACTAAAGACAGACACATTATAAACTACTGTGCATGCCTACAGTGGCACATACAAAGCTAAAGCAAAAATAGTAGTAGTGAATAATAACTTCGCTACTAAATAATAGCACAAGCTAATATTCATAATATATGGCGCCTGGCGACATTAGTGCAGTGGCGACTATAGTGTTATTGACGGTAGTAGTATGCAGGGGCTAAGCGATATTCGTGTGCATGGTCTTATATAGCGCCGTCTCCGTATCTATATTTATCTTTCGTATTAATTGATGCACCGTTCTTGCCGCTATCACCTTCTTTTACTCCATTCCAAGCGTCTACACTTATATGGGGACAGTTGTATATACTTTTTTCTGTGTGTGTTTTTGTGTCATTATTTATTATGTAAGGGATGTAATTTTATAGTCGCAAAGGAAGGCTCTTAACATTCAGAGAGATAGAGAGAGCGCTAAAAGTTTCCAAGGCTGTCGCAAAAGGCTCAATATGGAACTGCGTAGTTTATTTGTGTCCATAACATCAACACACACACACACACACACACACACAGGTATTCCATTCATTCACACAAATATGGATGTCAAGGCAATAAAAGAGACAGGTCAGTCCGCGTGGGGTTGAAAGAGTGATATGCTTGTCATGTGCAGGGTTGAGCAGGGCAAGGCAGGCTGGATACCTGAGAGTGAAAGGTTCTATTACTGCTGCGTAGATAGGTGGCAATGCAGCGCCCTCGCTCAACCTCTTTGTGTTCCACTTTCTCAGGGGAGGCTTGGCCATTATGTCACCTTGCGTCATCCACCTGGTACAATCATAACATTTTTCACAGTGATTACGGGAGTTTAATGATGCTGATCAATATAGTTTTGGATGCTTTTTCGTTGATTGCGTCGGTGAACTTTGATCATCGCGAAATTAAAGCCCTGCAATGTTTGGGCTTACGTGTCCTCCTTTTTACGCAATGTCGTAACAAAGCCACAGGGACTACTTCTACTGTAAGGGCTCTACGGCACCTTACTAACTCACTAAATAGTCAGACAATACCCTAATATTACAACTGTAGCAAAGTATGTTGCATAGTTAGGGATAAAAGAGCGAAAAAATGCCGATATATGAGGGACTACTTTGTTTTTCGGAGGGTCGGCGTGCGCCGGACACGCCTGTGCGGGTGTGCGCCCAGCTGATCGCAGGACAACAAACCAGTCGAGCCGCAGCCACCATGACGGAACAGACCCCCACCTCCTCGGCCTCGCCATCTGTGGCAGAAAAACGACTTGAAGAGACCAAGGAAGACGAGGTGTCCCCCAAAAAGCCTCGCCTGGAGGCATGTGGTCGTGATGACAATGAAAATAAACTGGAGACTCGCCTGGGGGGCATTTTATGTTGCGCTGTGTGTCTCGACCTGCCCCGGTCAGCTGTGTACCAGGTCAGTGGGAGGGCCATTTTGGCCCAGGCACGGGCCACCGCGGCCTGCCACGCCCTCGCTCGTGTAGGTGTTCCGTGTGCCTCAGGGAGGGGGCGTGAGGGGAGAGGGAAGCCAGGCGTAACATGTAGTGACAGGTTAAGGGAGGAGAGTAGTTTTGCAGTTTGAGTGAGTGACGAGGCGATGATTCTAGCCGCGCGAGGCAGGCAGACATGGTGGCGGCGAGATGGTGGCCTTGCGGGGCGCATGACCAGCCGTGGCTCAGGGAGGGAAAGGGGGACGGCGCGGCCTTACATTAGCTGTGGTGGTACATACACAACACACTCTTACCTAGCTAGATCAAGTTTGACTGAGTTAGTGACTGTTAGTGAACAAGGAGGATAACTGAATCAATAGCTAAATGATAGCGAATATTTCTTATTTCTTGTCAGCCGTTGATGTCAGCAGCTCATGCCTGAGGCCTAGGGAAGAAAGGTGCGTGCATGTGAAGTGAATGACATAATAACCTTTCTCTTTCAGCTACCTTATAAGAAGCCTTACTTTGTGTGTTATGATAACGTGTTGGTGAATGACATGTAGGGAAGGACACAGACACTAGGCGCTGCCCTCGATACTTATGATACCTTGCTATAATCAATCCACAGAAACATTTATCCATATCACTAATGGTTTATAATAACTTTGTTTTTCAGCATACCTATACATTTTTAATGCTTCCCATTAAACATTGGTGTATTCCATGTTACTAGTTGACAAAAAGTTAAGAGGTAAGGATGATGGCTACTGTTTACAGCTCATGACATCAAAATCCTAAAGAACGACATGTACTCGTGTATATATAGACATGTTTATTGTTAGTAACCCCTAACTTATCTGTGTAATGTTTTTTTTCTTTTTTCATAACATCATGGTGGATAATTTTGTGGTCAATAAAGCCTTATACTATATCTATTGGTAACTAGTTTGAGGTGAGCCAGTCACCCTAGCAGTCGCGGGTTTTGTGAGACCGTCGTGCGTCACCGACAACCTTGTTCGGATTTTTATCGTGGCAGAAAAGACAGACATTGTTGAGGGTAAAGGTTGCTGTCTGTCGTGCCAATCGAAAGACCTGTTCTTGTACGTCAAAGCCTGCCAGTCTTTGAGATTTTACAGTATTGTTTTAAGATCATTCTTTGTAAGAGTATGTTGTATGAATTCATTTAGAAAAATAAAAGGTTTATACAGTTTTGCACTATTTTGAATATATCCATGTTTCTCTAAAGTACTCAGCCATCAGATATTGTTTTTATATATCTGTAATGTAGTAGAAGCACTACATCACTTTCATTGGCAAATTTCAGTTATCTGAAGATTTTATATGAATTAATTCTAGGTTATGGTTCACTGAGACCTGAAAACTAGAAATGTTTGAGTCTTAATGCTATCATGACACTCAGTTATATGTGTATATATATTCAATATATAAGTATTTTGAAATACTTAAAATCATCACTAAAGATAACTAAGCTTGTTGGAATAGTTTTCATATGACATTTTTTTGTTAAATCTATATCAGTGAATATTGTCAATATTGACTGTAGGACTCAAGAACATAGGTGCTCAGTGGTACACTCGGTCACTTGATAATCCTTAACACCAAAAAATACAAGTTAAAAAATTTAGTCATCTCAAAATTTAACAAAATACTTTAGATGTCAACAGTGCTTGCTGAAAATATCTTACCTCAAGAATAATCATGAGGATACTGTCTAGTCAGGGCCTGCCATCAAATGGAACTTTTTGTCAATTACATTTGAGTGATATATAATTTCAAAATTACCTGAACACTAAGTTTGCAGTACAGTTTGATTCTCATGGTTCAGGAGTTCATGAATAACGTTCAGTCAATAGGCATCCTTCAATTTTGTTTTCACAGTCAGTCTTTTCTTTGCACATGCCTATCTAGTAATATTTAGTATATTCACTTCCCTTCCCCTCTTACTTGCTCCCTTACTCTTGAGATATGAACATTATCAGTCAGTTTTATAGTTCGTCTATTTACCTTGGAAACTTTCTCACAATGGTGCTGTTCCACAAGCTGCTGTTACAACCTTCACCTTGAGAAGAAGATTGTGCGCCTTGCCTTGGCCAAGATGATGGTGAAGCAGAGGAGGGTGTCCGCCAACCCTTCCTTCCCCCGGAGGATGTTGCAATCTTGTGTAGGGCGACAGCAGCACTGCAGAAATATGATTAACATGGTTTTGTCTATGCTATGAACTCTCTTAATGCTTTATTAATATTAACAGGTGAACACTGTGTTAAAAGTGGGTAAGGTTGTGGTAAGGAAAGCAATGCTGAATATCCATGAAGAATAGTTTGCTGCCTCCTAAAACAGACTACATAGTGTGAATTTTTTGATCTCATAGATCTTACATTTAAGTATACTTGAAGAGGGATGCACCAGATTGTATATTCGTGTGTGTGAGGCTGAGTATATTATTGGTCTTTAATAAATGTTCATTATCTCTCCCCTAGATGGTGAAGCTGTTGTACTAATCTATCTGGTATTTGTTTCTTTACAGGAAATAAAGAGAGCGGTGATGAATATTCATCAAAAATTGCATTCAGCTCTCTTGACTCTTGACTCTTGTTATTTGAAATTGTCATAGAATTGTAGCACAAGCTGTGATTTTCAACATTCAAAGCAAAGAACTCAGGCTTAAGCAGTAGTTGCAATGTACTCTTGCTCATTGTAATAGGCTTTTGCTGTTTCCTTAAAGTAGCAGTGATCAAAATTGTGCATTACAGTGAAGTATTCTTTGTCAGTGTTCAAATGGACATCTCATGTGTGCTGGCTGCTTCACTCATCTCCTTGCCGATGCTCGAATTCGTGATGAAACTGCCACTTGCCCCAACTGTCGGGTGGAAATATCGCGTTCCCTCGCCACCAGGAACTTGGGTAAGAGGTCACTCCAGTGGGGTGACAAGTACAACAGTGACACGTAAACTCCACCCAACAAGTAAATGTTGAATATTCCATTGGATCTCCTTGTACAAAGTTTCTCATTGAATTCGCAATGTCAATCAAGAACACATGAACCTGATTGGTCATGCAGTTAGATACAGATCTTAATTAGCTTTCTTAATATAGTTAAAAATACTATTGTATAGTTGCATTTAGAATATGTATTAATATTCGCATCTGATTTCCTATTAAGTTCACATGTCCTTCCATGAATGATTCCCTGGCATACGTCCTGCTGGAGTCAGCACCTATGCCGTGCACCTCATGACTGATCATGCCAAGCATAGCGGAGCATAATAACGTGTTTCCCCCCTGCCAATGTTTGTCTCATAGCGGTAGAGAAGGCCGTCTCGGAGCTGCCTGCCGAGTGCCAGTTTTGTGGCGAGAAGTACCCTCGCAACTCCCTCGACCGGCACGAGGTGGACCTTTGTGAGGAAAGGTCAATATTGCTGTTGTTGATGTTCCTTTTGGGGCTTAGTGGTGGGGAAGACAAGCAGCGCCTTGTACTTAGTCCATCATTCTTATGTAAACAAAGATCTTATGAAGTCTTGCTAATTTAATGAGCTTAATTTAACTTATTGACTTAATTTAACTTAACTTATAAATTATTGCCCTTTCTGTTGACAGACTTTTATGGTTATTTGATGTATCATATACTAATGGATTTGTGCTTTGCCTTTTGCTCTGAAGCAATATATACACGTACCTAGATATTTGCAAAGTAATTTGTATCTATCTGAACATTTACTTGTAAAATGACTAATTTTAAGTGATTTTGATATATTTTACTTGTAGAAATGCACGTAGTATAACTGAATAGGGATGAGAGAGGCAGAAAATGATGAGCTGTACCATGTTTGAGGGAAGTAAAAAGAGGATGAGACAGACCACGAGTTACTGTGGACAGAAATGTAGGAAGGGTAGATGTGAGTTTCTTGAAAAAATAGCCTTACAGTTATATGAGAGGAGTAGCCACAACGCAGGAACCATCCATGCAATTGGGGAAATAAAGCACAGGTGACTGTGTGAAGTAATGAGAGGTCGTTTTGCCTGAAGACCTAGAGGAAGTTTGTCAAGGTGACTCCCACAGAAGGAGGTCTTGGAAGCAACAAGGTATCCAAGATGTGGAAAGTTGTAAGCTTAGGAGAACAATGATATATTATGATGATGAAAAGTAAATGATAGTAATTATAGCAAGTTAAGGTTGTTAGTCCTTAGCAGTAGCAGAGACAGAAGTGAGTAGAGAGTAAGGCATGGAGGATTGGAGTCCATGGGAGTAGGACATTTTAGGGATACCTTTGTTAGGTTACATGAATATCTTGACCTTTACCATAGTCAGTATTGTTTTTCAACAAATATAGATATAGATATTTTTTCTGTAGAAGGCAAGCAATAGATGAAGTAATTGTTTCCCCTCATATCACCTGAGAGTCCATAATCACGTGTAGGTGATGGGGCAACCTTCCAGTGCGACCCTCAGAGGTGCAACACTTTCTTCCAGACCCGTACACTGCCAGTACAGTCTACTGGGATGTGGCTGGCGCGGACCCCACCATGACGTCAACAGCCACGAGAAGCAGTGTCAGCACCCCAATCAAAGTGGAGCTCAGGTCAGCACTGTCAGCTGTCTATCAATCAATCTACTCTTTCATAGCACAGTATTTTTATAGGGACAAGTTTTCTTCATGAGACACTGGGATTCCAAAGTGTGTTTGTTTATAACACTATCATGCCACCCTGGAGGTTTTAAAAATGGCTAGTTGTATACAAATAATCATGTTGCCAAGTTATTCATCAGATTTTGTAAACTTAACTTCCTGAATGTATCTCTTTCTGTGTCATTATTTTCAGGGTATTGCCAAAAGCCACATAGATATTTATGGCAAATATGCATCATGTGTGTAATATGGCATCTTGTCAGTGGTGCCGGCTTGAACCACCTTTACTCTTGCCCGCAGGTGTTTACGCATCTACAGAAACAAGCAGAAAACGTGACAGAGAATTCCAAGATATTCACTCAGGTCATGTCTGTGCTCTCCTTCGAGAAGATCACTTTCAATGGTGAGGCTGACTCTTCCATTATTCACACTAACATTGGTTACCCGTATCACATGGCAGTTTTAGGATGATCATTGTAAATATAACTGTTAGAGCAACATCCTAGTATGTATATTACGCCATAAACCTACAAATAATTTACATTGGGTCATAGGCTTAAGTAACCTTAAATAACCTGTGAAAAATTTGAGTTTATAGGCCTTTTACAGGAATTACGTATAATTTTTGTATTTTGCTTCATCCCTCCCACCCTGGGAACCCAAGACCTTCAGTTGAAGCCGTACCGCACGGACGAGTTCATCCACAAGCTGTTCTACGAGACCAGTCGCTTCTCCGCCCTGAGCTACCAGTGGGTGATCAAGGCACGGCTCAATGACAACCAGAAGGACCCCCACCTCACCTGCAACCGCTTCATTACCTACCAGGTGAATTTCACCTATCAGGTGAATCTCCGGTAGCTTTTATCCCTCCATATTAATTCTGAATCCTGTGAGAGTTTACCTGAACTTTGCCAGTCACTCACGTTTGTTACCAGAATGTGTTTATTTATTTATTTACCTAGTTGTGATATATGTGGGAAGTGAGCTACACACGTGGGGTCCTGTCTCCTTGTCTCATTTGGTCAATCTTAGCTTTAAAAACATGAATACTTTTGGCATCTATAATTTCACTGTCCAGGCTATTCCACATATCAATGCACCGATAGGGAAAGCTGTACCGATAGGATGTGAATGACGGTGAATCACAAACTTCTTCATGGTTGCTGATGTTGTGATTGTTTCTTCCCAGCTCATTGTGAAGAGCAAGCCCAGCAGCCCCATGGTGGTTCACTTCATGATCCTGAGAGGCCCTTTCGGAGACACGCGAGTCGACCCTCACATATGCCAGTTTGAGTTCACGGAGAGCAACACTGAAAGCCCCTTCTTCGCGCTGCCGTTGCCGGACAGTGCTGAGTGCAACAAGCTTTTGGCCGCTCGTATCATTGACTTCAGGTGAGCGTGGGATGAATGAATGAATGTTATCTCTCACTTATAAGGAGCAGATGTAATGTCTCTCCTGTAAACCCTGTAAACCAAGTACATGTACTGTATACATGATTTCTATGCCAGTGTCTTGATATGTTATATAACTCTCTTGCATCTGTTCAAGAGATAATAATGACATCTAAGAGTATGCAATTGAGTTATATGTACGTATAGGAGAAAACAAATTAACTTTACTGTGAAATGACTCGGTTCGTATCCCCATATATCTGCAATTTGTTTTGAAGTAAAAAAGAAATAGTAATGTTATTAAAAATTTACATGAATTTGCCACCTGTGCATAGTTTATCAATTTTCTTTGATCAACTACTGTCTTAAGAAGGTTTTGTTTTGCACTATTTTCTGGAGTACAGACAATGTCAGGTGCAGCATTCCTAAGAGTGGTGTGTTGTTTTGCAGATTGATGATGGGGATGGTGACCAAGTAATGGGATGCACTGCAGGACTCCCACTTATTTATGTTGATGGCTGTCACCTTGAGGAGGCAGTGGCAGGCTGGCAGCAGGTATGAACAAGACGTGCTTGTGTTACTTTCTGATGCATTTAATGGTTCTTGGTAACCTGGAACCCCTTGTCAGTTATTTAGACTAGTAAAAGTTGATGCACTCCAATTTTTTTCCCAGACGAATTGTAATATGTACATAGTAGTAATGTATGTAGTGTAACAATATATAAGTCTGGCGTTAAATGGGCTTTCATCAGTGTATCTCATCGGCTATTTATGAAGACCTATAAGATAAGAGATAAAAACTAGTTATATTTAGTAAGTCATCGTTACCCTAAATCCTGCAAAATCTGCCGATCTGGTTCATATCCAGTTTTATTTCAACCGTGTTAGAAAGTCCTCGGTGAGAAAGGATTTTTTTGGGGGGACGTCAAATAGAATAGAGTTTGAGGCAGCTAAGTGGTGAGTTAGCCTACTGAATGTTGCCACGAGAAGCCTTCAATCGTGGCTGTTAGTCTAGCAGTCTCAGCACAGAGGTACTACAGTGTTACAGTGTCAACTTAGGTCCAAAGTAATAGACAAGCTCAAGTTTATGTAGTACACTGTAAGGAGAATCTTAAGCTTCAGAAACCTTCATATCAAGCTTGATGTAAAATTGAAAGGTTAATGACCACTTGCATTCACCAAACCACTTATACATTAACATCCAGTAAAGCTGGTGTGTTGTAATTTAATACATTTATCTAATCTAAGTTCATGGGGGATGTAACTGTTTTGAAGCCCGCTATGTATTACACTGAAACCCTCAGTCCTCAGTGTAAGCTTGGTGGCCTGATGCGAGTATTCACTCAAGATCTTCATTTTGTTTCATTGTTGAATTAATTGTCACTCAAATTGTCCTCTCTTCTTACTTATTCTAAATCAAACAAGGAATTTGTATCTAAAGTCTGATCAAGCTTTTCGCTGGGTGAACCTGACTCAATACTAATCCATTTTCATTGATCTGATGTAGCTTAAACAGGGTACATGATATTATTTTTGCTGTTATGAAAAGAAGACTTGTTCAAGGGCCAAGAAATGTTAAAAGATTTTATGAAATACTTTGCTGAGTTTATTGTACTATTTAACATTAAGGTTTCTATCTGCAAATTTTTCTTATTAGATCTGTGGACAGTTAAGAATTTAAGCTTATGTCCCAGTAACTGTGAATAAATTTCAGAGTTGAGAAAGAAATATATATATTTATTTATTTATGATACATATAACATAATGTAATCAGACTTCCAGAATTAGTTAAGGAAGAGAACTGTTCTGCAGCTTCTCGGTGATGCTCATGTGGCTGGTTGTCAAAATGTCTGATAAAATCTCACATATTCATAAATTAAATTAAAGTTGGGTGGTTGACATTGAATCATGTCAACAACTATCTCAGTATGATAGGAAACTTTTTATTGGCGACTTGCATGTACAATATGGCCTGATATTTTTGACCGTATCAGGTAATGGAAATTATACTATTATTATTGAGTAAGTAATATTTAATTATTTTCATAATAGATATTTGCAAAATATTTATAATCAAATATTTATATTAACAACATTATTTATAGCTGTAACCACTTGATAAAGGCTAAGATGCAGTTACCAATGAAGGTTTGGTTTTTTGGCATGCCTTTTAATCTAAACTGTGATTATTGGTCAAATTATAGTGTCATTGGCAGAGATGTTCTCCCCACGTGGTGGGCGGGCAGTGGTAGTGTCAAGATCTTCACAGACACAAGATTCATGTACCAAATACTTGTTACAGTTTATGGTCATGGATGTTTACAGTGTATATAAGGATAACATCTGTGTGTCTTGCAAGTATAGGATCAACAAATACTGTACCTTTAATGTGCATATACAGTACACAACTATAAGGTCGTAGCATCGCGTTTGTGTGCCTCTCTGTGGGGAAACGACTAAAGAGTTTACTAAGACTTTGCCTCTGAGATTATTGAATGGTTTTATTCACTTAGTTTATGTGCAGCTGTAGCTATTTTCACTGATGCAAGAACAGCCCTGAGGGAGCTGGTGGGAGTGTGCCCTTGGGAGCGAGTGTTGTGTTTAGTCCTGTCCCATTCTCACACCTCAGAAACAGTAATTATCACACAAATTGGTCCTCCATGTTTGTAGAGGCTGCAACTCAAGAGCGCCTTCAGTGTTTGAAGTGAGGGAGATATCTCACTGTCTCAAACATATCCCATGTGAAAGGATGATAAAATGCATACTTTTTATGCAACTCAAAATTTGAATATCTTAATCCATCATAAGATCCTACCAAGATTGATCCTGTGAATAATTGCTGCTGCCAAACGAAAGTCATTGCATCAAAATTTACTATAAAGGAGAGTCATTGATCTCCAGCAAACTAAAGGCAATGCAGATAAGAAAATAAGGTCTTTGTGTGAGCCTCGTCAATTGTGGTGGTGTTGGTGCGCTGGCCAGCACCTCGGGGCTGTACACGCCGAGGGGAAGTAGTGAGGTGTATATAATGGGTTTTCAGACACTTTTGTTCTTATTCTGTACCCAAGTGTAGGTCTCATTTACTTTTTATCAAAGTATGTATAGATTTTATGACTATGCTTTCTAGCATACTCGGGCTTTAATGACATGGAGATTGTTAGTTGTGTAAATAATTTTTGCTCTTCTGTTTCCTTTTACATAATTATGTACTGTATAAATCATCTATATTATCTTTCTTCATGAGAGACGGCCGGCAGAGATGAAAAATTGATTTGTTACAAATCCATTGTATCTTGGCCATCATTCAAACTCTGAATAAAACATAACCATTTGCATCTTGTTTACTGACACTCACATAGGAAATATGAGGTGGAAACCTGAGTGAGGTCTGCTTACTGCTCATCCCGTGCTGGGAAAGGAGTGACAGGACGTGCAACACTGCTCTAGCTACTCCCGCGTGCCTAGAGGTGTGCATAGGAGGGGTTCATACCGGAAGTGTTGTAAGTAACCCAGTGGCTGAAATTTGTTGTCATATGCTTTTACTTTAAAGAACATTGTTTGATTTAGATTAGGTCATTGGCTGTTGGACTTTTTTCTGGTTGCCTCTAAAGTGTGGTCTTGCTGGGATTTTTTTACATTACACTTCAGTAATTTTCATGCAGGACTTGAAGTGCTTGTAGGCCTGTGCCATGGTGGTGCAGCAAGCTCAGCGCACTGTCACCTTCACTGACCTTGTGAACAACATAGCACATTCCATAACGTAAAGAGGATAGTTTCTTTTTACATATGATTACAAAATCATGTGAGCCTTTCTAAGAATTAGTCATAGCTGTGCCAGTGTGCATGCATGTCTTATCTGCTAAACCAAAATGCTAGTGACTGTACTTTACAATAACCATGTAAATAATACCAGCTGCTGGAGCACAGTTATAAGCGTGATGACCTTAAAGTGTGCATTGCTATCAGAGTGACAACCATACATCTAGTCACGCTTGAATGATTATGTTGTGTAAGGCTTTGACTCACTGCATACCAGCTGTCATGTTGCTGAGGCTGTGATAGTTGTGCTTATGCTTTTCCATGAACCTTCCAAGAAAAAGTTTTGTTATAAGTGATGACTTGGAATTTGATGAGAATAACCTTCATGTGTTATACAGCTCAAACATAAGTAATTTTCCAACGTTAACTTTTTAAAGGAAAGGGTAGGTGGTGGTCAGTGAAGAGCTAACTTAGAACAAAGCCTTACCCGGACATCCCTGAACATGACTCATGGAGGAATCGGAAAGCCTCTTCATGTCAAAGTATTTTCCCTAAGCAAAGTGTGATTCAATTGACTAGAAGAATAACTACAAAATATTTCCTGTTCCCTGAGATACTAGTATTATCTATGTGATTCAACAGTATCAAGCTAACTACTGTAGAGATTCAGGTGATAAAATCTCTCTAAAGTGAATGAGATAAGTTGATCAAAGGGCGCCGCTAATGCAGGACTTCATGTTGATAGTGCTAACATTGGAGGCCACAGTGCAAGGGGAGAAGATAATTTTATAATATATGGCAGGCTAGTGCTTGTCAGGAATAATATTTTGCTATTAATGATGAACTAGGAGGGAAATAGAGACTATATATTTCCATTTCTCCCTTATCGTTTCACTTTCTCTCTAATCCCTCTCTTTTTTATGCTTTGCCGTAGTCGTATGACCTCTGATGTCTGGCACATTTTCCCCTTTTTTTGGCATTACAATCAATCAATTAATCTCCATCATCCAAGTACAAGTGGCTGGAACACACACACACACACACGCACATCCTCAATATACAATAATATAATGATTGGTATTTAGGTACCAAGAGAAGAAAAGACGATGGATACTATGGGAAAACTATTACACTGACATCATGAAAAGAAAAAAACCTGTTCTCCTTAACATTCACTTTAGACTTACCTCTTTATTTTCACCGCCACCTTCTGCAATTCTATCCACCAGGTGTAACAGGTTTTGCCCCTTCTTTTTTTTTCTACTTGTTCGTGGGATTCCTATGTACGTAGATGCTGGAAATAGTTCAGCACACCCTTGTATGTATTCCTGGTTAAGTTATATATCACTACACAGGCACATTACACACATATATACGGAAAAATGTATAATGTATATATTAGTGTCGCAAAGTATAGGTTTTTTTAGAGGCACTATCTTGTTTTGTTTTTCTGTAATCTTCTTTTCTTTTGTTATTTCTCACGTAACTTCTTTTTAACACTTGTAATTATGATTTTGTGTTACTTGTCATGTTAAATAAGGGGATTACCGTTGTTACCCTTGAGCAAAACGTGGGAGTAAGCCTCGTATCTTATAATTACCCATTGCTCTTATTACATTTCAACACGTCACTTTTACACGACCACTACTATACCATCACTGCGACCTATACTTCACCACTGTATTCTCACTCACACAGTAATAACACGTAAGTTTTAGCGAGGAACATAAAATTACACCCCTTTATGCCCCTCTGTATGTGTTCTAAGTTACGTTTTAGGTTTGTATTGATATGGGACCTTTTTTTTTATCACTATCGTTATTGATTCCCAAGTGCGTGGTGGGACAGGGCGGGACAGAAGGCCGGCCAGGTGAGGGACGGGGACGAGAGTGTGAGTAGAGTGAGGTCGAGCTCCAGACTTGTCACTAATCCACCCACTCGCTCTCGCTTCCTTGCTAACCCTCCACCACCATCACCACCACCACTATATATTCACTGGCTGTGGGTGACTCTTTCTCTCTCTTTCTTTCTCTCTCTCATGATTTATTTTGTCACCACAATGTTTTTTAAGTAGGTCTCTGTCTCTCTCTCTCTCATGATGTATTTTGTCACCACTGTTTTATTGTAGGTCTCTCTTTTTGGCATTGCAATCTCTCTCTCTCACTCTCTTTGGCATTACAATCTCTCTCTCTCTCTCTCTCTCTCTCTCTCTCTCTCTCTCTCTCTCTCTCTCTCTCTCTCTCTCTCTCTCTCTCTGATTAATGTATATATATATTGTCACCTAATCCCAAATAACATTAAGTGAATCAGTGTCTGCAGATGTCTTTAACAGAGAGAACATACGATATCAACACACATAATACTTCATTCAACATCCTCTTTTATCTACATGTATCCTTCGATCTATTTCCTCTAATCACACCTAAACTAACATATACCCATCCCTTCTCTTCCTCGTAACTACGTAATTTCCTTGAAGACTCGGTTGCCACATGGAGTTAGTTGTACTTACAGTGTTAAATGACGTAATCTTTCTATTTAACCATATACCAGATGCATTTTACTCGTGTAGCGACTTTTTTCCCGCAAGTGTGATAGCTGAATATGCCTGTACAACCCATGGAGGTAGAATAAAGCTATATTCTACCTCTATGGTACAACCTCTAAGGGCGAAATATGGGAGATGAAGAAGCTACCTCATCCTCTCTTGTTCTTATACAACACTTTATTTGCTCAGCTTGTATCATCTATTATATTTGTGATGTAATTTGAGAGGTGAGGAAGAACACGAGATAGAGACTGCAATTATTATGCTTATTATTCAGTGTGTGTATATGTTTGTGTTTGTTTACAGGACTCAGTCAAGCTCTTGATTAATATCCCGTCATTTCCTAACGAATTATCATACTTATCTATTTATTTTTGTATACATACTGTGTGTGTGTGTGTGTGTGTAGGAAGATACGTAGGAGGCAGGAAGACCGACCTCCATTTAACGAGCACTGGTTTACGGGGGGGTTCACTACTATACCCTCTGTTAAGTAAGTCTCTCTCTCTCTCTCTCTCTCTCTCTCTCTCTCTCTCTCTCTCTCTCTCTCTCTCTCTCTCTCTCTCTCTCTCTCTCTCTCTCTCTCTCTCTCTCTCTCTCTCTCACACACACACATGTATACCTTTGCAATTTCAGTCTTATCTTTCCTCCCTCACATTCTTGTACCCACGCGCTCCTCTCTATTCCTTGACACCTTCCTTTATCCTTTTCCACTGGTTTCTCCTCTTCTCTGCACGCCTATGCTTGATCGAGGTGGGCGGAGCGAGTCACCTTCTAAGTTCCCCAAGGACGCGCGAGAATGGTGCCTTGGCCAGTGATAAGAATGAGAGATGGATGAGGATAAAAGTGATAGAACTACTTAAGAGGAACTATATATATAAGAGATGGATGAAGATAAAAAGGATAGGATAGAGGAGGGTGTTGGTAGATAGTGTTGGTAATTGGAGGAGGGGAGAGGACTTGAAATGGATCTGGGACTGGTAGTACTACTGAATGAAGGATTAGGAGGAGGAGGAGGAAGAGCATGATAAAAGGGTTGCAGGGAGGGAAGGATAAAGAAGGGATAAGGGTTGACAGGAGGAAGAACATTATAAAAGTATTGCAGGGAGGAAAGGATAAAAAAGGGAATAAGGATTGAAAGAGGAGGAGGAAGAACATAATAAAAGTATTGCAGGGAGGGATGGATAAAGAAGGGGATAAGGGTTGAGAAAGAGAGAGAGAGAGTGCAAGTAGATGAAGTTATAAGTTATATATAGAGGAAACCAAGAGAGGGAGGCTGAAGGACATGAAGGTGAAGAGAACATCCTATGCTGTATAGTTTTTTGTTACATTAGGAGGGGGAGGGGGAGGGGAGACCCGGTTTAAGCCCGGTTCCCACCTTCCCGCTTGTACGGCCGCCATACAACAACAATGACGTCACCATCATCACCGCTTGAGTGGTATTTGTGGTAACTGGGCAAAGTTGGCAACTCCGCTCGAGCGGACACCGCTGAGCGGGAGAGATGACTTGAATTTAACTTTGTACGGCGGCCGTACAGCGGTACGGCGGTGCGGTAGACTTTGTTGTGACGTCATTGTGACGTCTTTGTTGTTGTACGGCGGCCGTACAAGCGGGAAGGTGGGAACCGGGCTTTAAGGCCGGTTCCCATCAGCCCGCTTGTACGGCCGTCTTACAACAACACCGCTCAACAATGACGTCACCATCATCACCGCTTGAGTGGTATTTGTGGTAACTGGGCACAGTTGGCAACTCCGCTCGAGCGGACACCGCCGAGCGGGAGAGATGACTTGAATTTAACTTTGTACGGCGGCCGTACAGCGGTGCGGTAGACTTTGTTGTGACGTCATTGTGACGTCTTTGTTGTTGTACGGCGGCCGTACACGCGGGAAGGTGGGAACCGGGCTTTAGAGTGGGAGGGAAGAGGGGGATAGATGCAACGGCAAGAAGGATAATTCATTTTACACTTACGAGGATAAATGGTACGTAACTATATTTAATCTTATTTGGTAATTTGATGTGGAAATCTCGTCTTTGGGAGAATGTATAAAAAAGGTACGAATTCTTATGGTACCTAATATTATCATGGATACAACTTATTTATCCTACCTAGTCGTTATATAAAAGGAGGGAAGGTGGATTAGGATGGAATAAGTGGAAGGTACGTACGTAGTGAACATTCGAAGAAATACGCAACACACTTAATAACTTTAAGTTATAATCATAGAGGTATACATAACATTTAAGCGATAGAATAAGGGAATGTATGTAATGTTAGGATACAAGGATAGAGATGATACCGGAAAACAGTTTTTGTAACCATTACGAATTTTGTGTCAAAGTGAATATCTGAAGCTGAAAAGAAGAAGAGTCTTTTGTCTGACGTTCCTCCTCTTCCTCCTCTGGCACAGCTGTACTACTAACTTTATTACGTGCAATGTCCTGCAAGCGTAACTCTCTCTCTCTCTCTCTCTCTCTCTCTCTCTCTCTCTCTCTCTCTCTCTCTCTCTCTCTCTCTCTCTCTCTCTCTCTCTCTTTTTATGTCCTTGTCCCCCATCCTCTTCCCCTTTCTTCCCTCCTCCTCCTCCTCCTCGATCATGGACCTCGACTTCTCACACCTACAATGTTTTTTTACGACGGTGTGTATGTATGTGTGTGTGTGTGTGTGTCATTCACCCATGGTCTTGTCCACGCGAGTCGGACTCGCGATCGCCAGTTTCACTCTCCCGGAGCGAGCTTGGAGCTCATTATTACCGATCTTAGGGTAATGCTGGGACCTCACACACCACACACCCCATCCCCTTGCTCAAGGGGGACAGTAACCGCCCAAATTTCTCAGTTGAAAAATCACCGGGTATGAGCGGGGGCCGGGGATCGAACGCCGGACCACAGAATGGTGCCGGGCGCTCTAACCCACCGAACCATCCAGGCGGTGTGTGTGTGTGTGTGAGTGTGTGCGCGCACGCGAGGGTGAGGTAACTCTGAGGCCCCTTCCTAACTGGTTACATCCTGAGGGGAAGGGGGGGGGGGTGATGATCGCGGTGACAGTAGTAAGAGAGAAATGGAAGGGAATAAGAGAGAGAATGTAGTGGAAAAGAGAAAAGAAGGAGAATTGAATGAGGGAAAGATACAAGGTGGAAGAAATTAGGCTGGAAAAGGATGAATGACTGGGAAGGAGGAGGGAGAGGAGATAGTACGTAGACTACTTATGAATAGGGATCTCCTCTGATACTCTCCCTCCCTCCCTCTCTCTCATGTCCCTCCCTCACCACCTGTGTGTGTGTGTGGAGCAATTTCATAGTGAACTCAGAAAATAATAACTTCATTATATTTTACTTGTTTACTGAAGATTATTGGTATCATTATCATTTGCATTAGTAGTGGTAGTACTAGTAGAAGTAAGAGTAGTAGTAGTAGTAGTAGTAGCAGTAGTAATAGTAGTATAGTAGTAGTACGGTACGTAGTTGTGGTGGTATTGGACTACAAAATTACATGGATTACTAAGCTCACCACTACCACCATTACCATTACTACCACCATTACTACCACTACTACTACCATTACTACCACTACTAGCACCACTATTACCTACCACCACCACCACTACCAACAACATATCCCTCCCCCCCACCTTCACCACTGCCGCCGCCCAATTCATTCAATAAGCCACTTAACAACCATCTCTCTCTCTCTCTCTCTCTCTCTCTCTCTCTCTCTCTCTCTCTCTCTCTCTCTCTCTCTCTCTCGTGAAAATACAGCTAGATAGATAATAACAGAAAGATTCTACATATATTACATTGGCTGTTATACGACATAGATAATTCTTAGTCGATAGCAAGGATATATATAGGTAATGATGCTTTGATTAATATGGAAGAGGAAAGAAACTGAAAATGCGAGGAAAACATTTAAAGAAGATATAATGGAGAAGATGATATAGGAGTATAGGAATGAATATATGTAGCCTACTACGTTACTTTTCTGCTAGGTTATTGCAATTAGGTCATTATTTAGCAATTTAGCAAGAAAGGTTATTAGATCATTTTTTCCTTGCTTCGAGATATGAGTAAATGTTAAAGGTCAACATTTTGTAGTAATTTTCCTTGAGGTTTAGTTATTTGACAAGTGACGTGTAAGAAAAAATATGCGTACGTGTGTAGCCTAGTAGTAGTAGTAGTAGTAGAGGCAGTAGTAGTTATAGCAGGTGCTGTACGTAGTAATAGTAAAGATATGATGCCTGGACTAAGGTATAGGATGGTCATTCATCTAGCACACATCCCTCTTATGATTTTGTCCCTTCCACCACACTAGCCACGCCACCGCCACCCTGACTCACCATTACTCATCAATACTCATCCGGTGAACCTCACATGACATGACTACTTTGCTTGTAATACGTAAGCTCAACTGTATCCTGTTAACTTACTATACTACTACTACTACTACTACTACTACTACTACTACTACTACTACTACTACTACTACTACTACTACTACTACTACTACTACTACTACTACTACTACTACTACTATACTACTACTGCTACTACTACTACTATACTACTACTACTACTACTACCAAAGACCCTCTACAACAAAGCTCGGGTTGTAGAGGGTCTTTGCTACTAATACTACTACCGTAGGTACTGCCCTACTACTACTACTACTACTACTACTACTATAACTATATACATATACTACTACTACTATTGCTAAGTATCTAATATAACCTGTACGTTGGTACCTTTACTTTATTAGAATGTTGTATCTACGCAGAGAGAGAGAGAGAGAGAGCCATGACTAGAAAGCAAATAACAGCCTAACCTCTCAGAGAAAACATATGCAATAGCTAAATAGACTTAATTAAGAAGAGAACGTAACATAAGACATTAGTTTACAGGTATCGACGTATTACCTTATTGTCATGATGATAATAATAGTGATAAACTGAGAAGACATAACTCTACAACAGCTAAAGAGTAAGGTGCATAGAGAAATGGATAGACAGACGCATTGCAACATTAGTCTTCCGTCTGGCGCCAGCTGATGCGTTGCCGTTGAAGGTATGCGGGAAACGTTGTTGTACTGCCCGTCAGCTGTTATTTTCTCTTTAACTTTCATGTATAAAGTGAAATTTTAATGGTTATGAGTTTGAATGTCATGGTTTGATAGTGTTCATTATAAGCTGACTCATTGTTTGGTTTATCTTAGCATATTTGCTAGTTGCATATGTGTGTCAGGTATAAGGGATCGGTAGAAGTATGAGATTTTAGTCGTAATAACATGTAATATGAAGCTATATGATACTTAATATACTACGTACTGGGCTTAAGATGTTCCCAATAATGTTGTATTAATAAATAGAGAGTTGTTGCAAATATAATAGTCTTCCATGCCTTGGCGGGAAGGTTATGTTTCCTACTATTCAATAAACTCAACTTTCTTACCATATAATTGTACGCTCTATGTATTCCAACTTCGTTTTTCTATAATTTCTAGTTAATATATTGCACCTGGAAGACAGCTTGAGGCGTTAGTTGGTACAAATAAGACATATATAAAGTAATAGCTGGCATCTTTTGCGGTGAAAAAAGTCGGGCGGATGAATACAACTTTCACATGATGAGAAATATCAATCTTGTTATGCACTTACGATATAACAGATGGGTTATTACGCGGAAAGTTATTCATATCAAGATAGTTTAGAGTTAGATAGCTTGTAGATACCTAAGAAAGATTATATTGTATTTTGTGGACGTGGATTCCTGCCTTAGTTTGCGTGGCGGAAGGTAACCAATGCGGCGCGGTCGGAGGTTATATATATAGGGCGGTGCGGCTCGCAGCTCACCCCTATTACCATAACGTAGGGTCTGTTCACGTGTGGTTGTGTGTCGCTAGTATCACACACACCACTCCATTATATCCTTTGTCATAAAAATATAAATAAAAAAACACAAAAAAATCATAAAATAACAAAAAATCCCCCACCATAAAAATTGCAAACGGTTGTAGAAACAGAAGTGAAATATTATCAAGTGCTTTTTGTGTGTGTGACGTTGGTAAGTAGACGACAACCACGTTTTGTACTGTTATTCACTGACATGCTTGTTATTTGATAGTGTATGTAAGGTTGAGGGTGTGTTAGTGGTGTGGTGTGGGCGGGTGCGGGCGTGAGGGGTGTGCGTGGAGGGGTGAACGGGTGACCATATGGGCGAGGGAGGCTGTGAGAGGCGAGGTGTCATGGCGGCCATCATTCAAGGCCGCACACACCGCTACACCAACAACGTGACAACACACATGCCTACACACGCCTCCCTCACCCTCTATCTACCCTGTTTTACGTTAACTAGCATAGTATCTTGACTTCTGGTTACTAAAAGGTGTGTGGACAGCTTGGATTTATTGGTGACGTGGGGTTTTACGTATCGGGTGCCGCTAAAGATACGGCAGCTGTACCTCTTATCGCCGCGGTTTGAGATACTGCGGCTGTCTTCCAGTTGTTATTATGTAGAGATACGGTAACGGTGGTGTGGTTTCTTACCATTAACCATTCAGTTTATGTGTATTTTCAGCCAGATTGCCGTATTTGCCGTGCCCTATGACCTTTCGTTGCGACTAGGAATACGGCCGTTTTGTTTGCAATAAGTGTCCGTGATATGAAATTGTATTGAAGCGTACGTCTTTTGGGAGAACTGGGAAGTAATCCAGATGTTTTCAAGCAATGGTTTGTGCTGCTTTGTAAATGTTATAGCCTAGGGAAGCTGTATGTCACTCATTCGCTATATATCTTGTGATTAGGTTTTTTTTATGCATTCTTGACGTAGGAGACCAACATTATCCAGTAATAGGAAAATTATGGTAATTTTCAATGTAATTATAAGAGTTTAGGGTGAAATAGGGTTCAGAATTGTAGTGATCTGAAAACTAGACCAGATTCTTGTTCAAAAACCTGAACATGTTGAAAGTGAAATACTAATAATTTTGAGAATTCATCAAGCTTAACAACTTTAATCAGATAAATTTTTCTATAGGACTAATAGCCATGTAGTAAAATGACAACTATTTCACCAATCCTGGTCATTTTTTTATGACTAGAAATAAAAATAAATTGCAAATCTGCAGTTTCATCTAATACTCCCTACTGAGCAATACTCTGACATAACTGGGGGTGGGCAGCTTCTGACAACAGCACCCCCCCTGCTAGTTAACTAACCTAATCTGGGCATTGATTACGTAACCTAACATCACTGGGGGGGAGGTTCTCCCCCCCTTGTGTTACTTTTCATTTCCGCCGGCTGTTGTAGGGGTTAGAAATACTCCTTATAATGAGAACCGTTCAGGATACTTAAAATCACCGATCCTGTATTGGTTTAAACTGCACATATACCAAAAGTTCTTTCCAGTAATAGATATATGAAAATATTTGGAATGGAAGATGTAGAGCTTTCAATTTGCATAAAATTCTTTGCAGAATAATTCCTTTGGTAATTAGCGTATGTTATTGTTAAATATGTATTTTTGTACCATGTAGGAAGTCAATAGGCATGTACTTATTGTTAATTCTTGTATCCTTGTCATGTATGAACTTGTCTTGAGCTGCTAATCCATCTAGCCTAATGGATAGAGATGTAGTTAATCTAAATACTACTTAATCTTGTAACAGTGAGTGTGAGGCTGTTGTAGTAAGTGTGGGTGATCCTCATGCAGCAGAAACATTAGTAAGACACTTTATTCTACACTACATTCATACACCTAATTTAGTTGTATTGTAAAAATGTCAATATTGTTTGCGTCATAATGAATGTCTTCCTGCAGGTGTTGACTTGGCTGCAAGATGAATCCCAGTGGCCCCAGCTATCCCCTTGCTTCACTCTATGTTGGAGACCTGCACGCTGATTGTACAGAGGCCATGCTGTTCGAAAAGGTAGGAAGAGTAAGGGGTTCAAATTATACTACTACCCTAACTACTCTGTCCTAACATACTACTTCACTAACTACTATGTCCTAACATACTACTCCCCTAACTACTCTGTCCTAACATACTACTTCCCTAACTACTCTGTCCTAACATACTACTTCCCTAACTACTCTGTCCTAACATTCTACTTCCCTAACTACTCCGTCTAACAACCGTTTTCCTACTTCTTTAGACTAAAGGCAGTCGTATAAGCATTTATTTAAACTCTCTCTCTCTCTCTCTCTCTCTCTCTCTCTCGCTCTCTCGCTCTCTCGCTCTCTCGCTCTCTCTCTCTCTCTCTCTCTCTCTCTCTCTATTATTACTCATCACTTGGGGCAAAGGGTATGTCTAGTAGTGAGTCTGGTGTAGCCGCGGGGAAAGAATTAGGCTGGATATATTATTTTGAATATTAGGTTTACATCTAGGAGAAAGATTGCACAGTGCTTGAGGCACATTTCATGTTATGCCACCACCTATGATGAAACCTTAACTTGAGCTCTAGTAGGGATTCTCTATATCTCTTTATACTAAGACTTCTAAGGAGTTATTGTCTCCTTTTTTCTCGCCATGTATTTCGAATCCCTATTATATGTAACCTGGACTGCTGTGGTGTGATTATAGTAATAGTATAGTATAGTAAGTCTAGTATTTATAATATAGTGGTTGGCGCTGGATGTGACAAGCATGGTATATTTAATATACTCAGACAAGCTTAACATGTTTGGAATTAATAGGGTAGTGTGCATTTAGGTGTCAGTTTTATGGAGATGTCAAGATGTAGATGGTGGTTTAGGCTTGACCTGGCTTCCTTTCCTTTCAATTCTCATGTTTGGATTTAATAGGGTAGTGTGTATTTGGGTGTCAGTTTTATAGAGATGTATGTAGATGGTGGTTTAGACTTGACCTTGACCTGGCTTCCTCTCCCTTCAGTTCTCCTCGGCTGGCCCGGTGCTCTCCATCCGGGTGTGCAGAGACATGATTACCCGACGCTCTCTGGGCTACGCGTACGTCAACTTCCAGCAGCCGGCCGATGCGGAGCGGGCCCTCGACACAATGAACTTTGACGTGATGAAGGGCCGGCCCATCCGCATCATGTGGTCCCAGCGCGACCCCTCGCTGCGGAAGTCTGGCGTCGGCAACGTCTTCATTAAGAACTTGGATAAGTCCATCGACAACAAGGCTATGTACGACACTTTCTCAGCCTTCGGAAACATCTTGAGTTGTAAGGTGTGTATCGATTGTAAACTTTCAAAGTACATTTACTCATAATTTGATATACTTCTTGTGTGACTGGTTTATTTTTTTTTACCATTGGAGACATCAGATTGGTAGTAATTGTGGTTCTTATGTACATCTGTGTGTATAGACACATGCCCCCCCCCCCCCCCCTCTCTCTCTCTCTCATGCATGTGCATAACTGTCCACTCGTTCCTCATTCATCAGCAACATTAGTCTAATCTTGCCTATTATTTAATTTCATAGTAACATTCATTACCCTGTCAGTGTATCATTATTTTTTGTATTTTTCTTATTACAGGTTGCCACTGATGAGACTGGCAACTCAAAGGGCTATGGATTTGTACACTTTGAGACTGAGGAAGCTGCCAGAAATGCCATCCAGAAGGTGAATGGCATGTTGCTCAATGGGAAGAAGGTCTATGTTGGAAAGTTCATTCCCAGAGCAGAGCGAGAAAAGGAGTTGGGAGAGAAGGCCAAGAGATTCACCAATGTCTATGTTAAGAACTTTGGCGATGACTTAGATGATGAAAAGCTGTATGAAGTTTTCTCTAAATTTGGTAAGATAACAAGCCATCGTGTTATGTGTACAGAAGATGGAAAATCTAAAGGATTTGGTTTCGTTGCCTTTGATGAGCCTGAAGCTGCTGAGAAGGCGTGTGATGATCTTAATGGCAAGGAGATGAATGGCAAGCTGATCTATGTTGGGCGAGCTCAGAAGAGAGGAGAACGACAGGCCGAACTCAAGAAGAAATTCGAAATGATGAAGATTGAGAGGATGAACAGATACCAAGGGGTCAACCTTTACATCAAGAACCTTGATGACACAATTGATGATGAGAGGCTACGAAAGGAATTCTCCAACTACGGCACAATCACCAGTGCCAAGGTTATGACTGAAGATGGTCGGTCCAAAGGCTTCGGGTTTGTCTGTTTCTCCACACCGGAGGAGGCCACACGGGCAGTTACTGAGATGAACGGCCGCATTTTGGTGAGCAAGCCCTTGTACGTTGCCCTGGCTCAGCGCCGTGAAGACAGGAAGGCTCACCTTGCCTCGCAGTACATGCAGCGTGTTGCTGGCATGCGCATGCAGCAAATGGGGCAAATGTTCCAGCCAGGTGGCACCAGCTACTTCATGCCCACAATGCCCCAAGCCCAGCGCTTCTACACACCACAGATGGCTCAGATCAGGGCCTCTCCTCGCTGGCCTGCTCAGCCAGGTGCTGGTCAGGTGCGTGCTGGAGCCCAAGCCACGACTGCTTTCCCCATGCAGGCAGCCCCATTCAGGGGAGCACCACGTCAAGCACAGCCCGGAGGACCCCGCAATGTCCGTCCCATGGCCGCCGCTGCTGCTGCCGCCGCCGCCGCCCAACAGCAACAGATCCCCAACTTGCTGCAGGCTGCCCGTCCCGTGGCACCCAATGCTGGAGGAGTGCCACCACCAGCTGCACTGTCCAACGCTGCCCGGGCTTCTAGCTACAAGTACACCAACAACATGCGCAACCCACCTGCCGTGTCTGGAGGTGGCCCGTCAGCAGCTGCCTCGGTGCCCCCAGTGGCTCAGCCAGCAGTGCACATCCAGGGCCAGGAGCCACTTACTCCATCTATGTTGGCCTCAGCCATGCCCCAGGAGCAGAAGCAGATGCTTGGAGAGCGTCTCTTCCCACTCATCAGGGAGATCTACCCTGAGCTGGCTGGCAAGATCACTGGCATGCTGCTTGAGATTGACAACTCTGACCTCCTTCACATGCTTGAGGACCGCAACTCCCTCAAGGCCAAGGTGGAGGAGGCCGTGGCTGTGCTCCAGGCCCACCAGGCCAAGCAGCAGGCGGTGGCCGTGGCCGTGGCGGCCCAGAAGAAGGATGACATGTAAAGGGATCAGCAGCAGCCATCTCCACACTGTGTTCTTTATGCTGCATACTCTTTTAGCTTCTTTTTTGTGCCCTGGTATTGGAGGATTGTTTTATTTTATGGGTTTCATTTAAAAGGTCAAGATTGTTACAAGGCCTTCATTTTTTTATGCTATGTTGACTCCAATAGAAGAGGCATAATTTAGGTTCGACCACAACCACGTGAACAGTCTGTCAAGTAGGTGTCAATATACAAAAAAAAAAAAAAAAAAAATCGTAAAATATAAAAAACCCGTAAGATGAGTAACATTGTAATGCTTATAATGTAACCTTTATGTTCATTATAATGCAATTATGGCAAGTCAGAACTTAGTCAACAAAGGACAATGTTAGTAAGGATTCCCGAGACTATATTAGCAAGGATACCAATTTGTAGCTAAAGACAGTTCCGACCTGCCACTTTTAAACATAGTAAAACTATAAATGACAAAATGAAAAATAAAATAAAATATTTTATAAAAACTGAAAATGCCCCAACAACGGGCAAAAAATCCCATAACAGTTCGACGAGCAAAATGGTAAAAATATTTTGTGCGACTATAAGAACGGATATTGGCAACAAAATAAACTTCTGTTTCTATAACCTAAATGTAGAGTTATTACCCTGGCATGTAGAGGTTATAAGGTTGAAGTGTTCGTTCAGTGGAAGTGTTTGATAGCATAGTGTGTCTGATGTTGCAGACATGAACCAAAACTTTACCTTTTGTATCTTAACCTTCCTCCAGCAAATCCACGTCCTGCATCTGATCTAACCCTCCTGCTGTAACATTCCGTTCTTTCCCCTTCCCTCACCGTTTCGCTATTTTTCTATGACTTCCCCCTTTTTATGCTTTCCCATAGTGCCATATGACCCCTGATGTCTGGCACATTCACCTTTTTGGGCATTAAATCAATCAATTGTAATTTCGCCTAGACCTGGATGACCCAGAAGGAGCGCAAGGAAAGAAAACTAAAGAATTCTAAGTCCACCAGCCTCAGACAAAACCAATAAGAGTAGACTGGGATGTGCATTGTAGAGTAGAGCTAGTAGAGCCAAGTTCAATTCTGACAAGTAGCCAGTATTACAGTGGCCACCGAGATGATACTCTCGGTGGTCTCGGTATTACCCGCCGCTTTTCTCGTGTCAAACCTTTTTCTCATTGTCCTCCGAAAGTCGTCCTCGTCTTCCAGGAACCCCTCAGTTTCTCCATTATCAATATCAAAGCCATATACAGCCTTTATATGGCTTTGATCAATATAACCTACCTATAAATTCAATATCAGATACGTCCTTCATTAGTTTGACCATCATATAGCTATTCCATGAGAAAATAAGGAAGCTACAAGAGGCCGTGAGGCCTACACGTGGTAGTTCCTGTATTCCATACAGTGGCGTAGCTAGGTATTGATCATTGGGGGGGCACTAGATGAGCCGAACAAGCCCATACAGCTGGGGAGTTTGGTGGGGACTGGGGACTTACTTTCACTTACAGTGCCAAGGTCCCCCCCCCCCCCTTGCATATTTTGCATTCTGACCAATATCAAGAGTATATATATGATGTCGTATGGACTATGGAAGGTTATTTGATTTTATTCTAGGAGTGTGTGTTGAGTATTGTAGGGTATCATCCAGTTGCTGATGGAGAACGAAATAAAGCAGCCATGACCAAAAATTAAATACATATATTAACACTTATACAAAATGGAAATAACATAATTGATACTGAAAATAAAGAAAAAGGCAGAAATTTTAAAGCAGGAGGCAAAGAAATATATTTTTTTTCCCACTGAGAAAGTGAAAATACCTACCAACTTAAGCAAAATTCTTCTGTTTTTGTGGTTCTCAGCAAACTTATCAACAAATACTTCTAAATCAAGGCTTTTAACTCTTCTGCTTTCAATTAACAACGCAGCAAGATTACCTAATCTCTCATTGCCCATTGTATTTCTCAGTGTAGTTTTGATTAATTTCAGAGCAGAGAAGCTTCTCTCTGCTGAAGCTGATGACACAGGTAATACTACATACATTTTGGCCAGTCTGTAGAACTCAGGAAATGCCTCTTCATATGGACCAAGAATTCTCACTAAATCTAACAGTGATTTGGGCTTTTCATTGTCACTTACAACATCCTTATAGCGTCATTCTAACGTGCGTTTTGCAGAGTGCAGCTCATGGTTAAGATCTTCCTCATTAGCACGAAATGCATGAATAAGTCCAGACATTGATTCCATAACCATTGTCGAACCCAATCGAGGTGCCATATATATATAACCCCGTCCCTAGTGTCGCTTTCTTTCACCCAGAGTTGCCTTATACCAGTGCTTCCACCTTAACTTTGCACTGCGTATATTGATGACATATGACCTTTACTGCTGGTTAGCACATCCCTAGACTTTTTTTTTGTACGTACATTGCACTCAAGAGGTTTCTCAAAAGGCCCCTTGGAAAAATCTTATGAGAGAGCGTGTTTCAGCTACATTATGATATTGCTACTTTTTTTCGCTCTACCTAATATCTAGTGGAGATATTTATGCTATCAACTTTCGGTAGTGTTGACGCATGAGAAATAAATAAAAAAAAAGTGCTGCAATGTGTACTCTGAACGGGACTCTGGCCGCGTAGAGACAAACAATATTGTGTAATCTGATAATCTCGCCTTCAAGGTAACCAACAAATGAACCATGTTTGGGGGTTTTATTCATATTGTAGTGAACATATGTCATTTGTGTGTAGCTGCGTATGTTTTAGTGAATACAGCGGTATTTTTGTGTATATGCAAGCAAGGCTGTATCGGGGATAGATATGCCCAAGAATATTAGGTTATACTATCCTTGGATATGCCATACGGTAAAAGTAGAGTGGCAAACTGCAGATTAGTTTGTTTAACTTTGTTACGTAAACATGATTAAAGTCAAGTGTTCATAGCATTGTACTCACCACTTCCCTGCCTTGCATCAAACACGCAACAACAGATAGGTAAGTTTGCTGCCATCTATTACACCCTATGAGCTTCCTATGCAATGTTAACTCACTCCATACCCTTTCTATAACAATGTTCTTTTCCACGTGCGTCCGTAACTCTGGTCTGTCTCTTTTCCCTTTTAAGCCCATATTGCCTCCTTTTTCCCTTACCCCCTTACTGTATGTCTCTACCCTAAAGCTGTACTGTCTCCCCCTATTTCCTTAAACCCTTTCCTGTCTGTCTCTACCCATAACCCTGACTGTGCCTTTTCCCTAAGCACCGCGGCTAAAGGTACGGCGCACATACCCCTCTTCGCCACAGCTTAAGATACGGCTCCTTTAATCCAGTTGTGATTGCCTAGACTAAGAGATACTGTAGTGGTTATACTTACCGTAGATAACAGTCAAGTCGGCACCTGCAGTCATGTCGCCAGGCGCCATATATTACGAATTATAGCATTACTACTGATTTTTATGTGCCACTGAAGATAATACACAGTAGTTTATATCATGACTGTATAATCTACCCTGTTTCAGCGTTGTTTTATGCTTTGTATCTGCGAGTATATACGGTTTCAAATTTCACCGCGTTTTTTTTTCGGGCGACGACGACGGCGGTAAGACACTCAGTAAATAAACACTAGATGGCGACTTGACTGTTGGTAGCCACTTTGTAGATATTTTTGTAATTTGTTCATTTATAGCCATACTATGACACAGATGAAGACACAAAAGACACAGACCTCCAGATAGCCCCTTCTAACTTTCCTGAAATATGGATGTAGAAAAGTAAGTATTAACGCCACCACACGTCTGTAAAACAGAAAAAAAAGTTGTCTGGCGACTTTACTGTTATCTACGGTAGGAGCAAATATTGAAAAAATACATAAACTTAAACACTGTAGGTTTTGTAATTAGGGCGGCAAGGGCAAGAAAGGAAGAAAAGGTCCTTTCTTGACCTTGGGTGAGGCAGGGTAAAAGGATCTCTTTTGTAGACCTGGGGAGGAAGAGGAAAGACTGAAAGAGCGCGTTCTTGAATCCTGACTATATGGGAACTTCAGGTCACTACAGGGAAACAGGGAAGAAAATGGAAAATATACCAAAATATAGGGAAATTCGAAAAATACGGAAAATATATACACTTTTTGTGTATATATCTCTAAATTAAGAGAGAGAGAGAGCGAGAGAGATTTTCGCTGTAAGTCCCGAAATAGTCGTATCGTTCTCGTCGGGTTTTCGTAGCGTCGGTACAGTAGCTACGTGTTCAGAGGTCCTATCTCAGAATCCCGTGAGTTCATTCTCAGTTCCCGGTAAAGCCTTCGTGCTAATTGACCTTTGGAGGATTTCTGTTACTGTGTTATTGATGTGACCTGTAGTCATGTCTACTCCCCAAGCCAGGGGCGCACCCTGGAATATTTTTCGGGGGGGGGGAGGGGGCAGACATTTTTATTCGTCACCTACCTAGTAGATAGTAAACCCGCCAGATTTCTCGCTAGCCGCTGGATGGTACATTTTTCCGCCATCAGCTCATTGCCTTTTCAGTTCTTATTTTTGCTACTGAAGCAATAGCTTTGGTGGTGCTAGATGCTTGTTCAAGACATTACGTGAAGCATAAGCGCGACCAAATCAAGGTATATCGGTGTACACGATCACGTCGCTAGAACCTTTAATAACTTTTTTTTAACTGACTTATTGCATTCTGATTTCTTACAAGGAAGGACATTTCGGAGAACCACCTGGGTGCGCCACTGCCTCCATACAAGCGCAAACGCCAGTCGTACACCCAAAGATACACTGAAAAATGGGAAAGTGACCCCAAATTTTAAAGTTGGCTAATAAGAAAGGGTAAGGGCCCTCTGTATTTCCATTGCAAATTGTGCAATTGTGACGGAAAAGCTGATATGGAGCCTGGGGGCAACAGGGAAATACAGGGCTGAACAGGGAAATGTTTTAGGTGAATATAGGGAAATTTTGGCATCTCGATCTGGCAACACTGGGTCACCCTGCCTTGCATTAAGCACGTAACAGATACCTTGGTAAATTTGCTGCCGTCCATTAGACCATTACACCATTTGAGCTTCCTATGCAATGTTACCTTACTCCATACCCAGAGCTGGGCACTAAATACATTGAATGTATTTAAATACTAAATACTAAATACATGGGAGAAATGTATTTAAATACAAAATACTAAATATATTTTACGAATGTATTTAAATACTAAATACTAAATAAATCAATTGTATTTAAATACATTTGTAAATACATTTTAAATACACAAATTTTGGTGCTACTATAGCGTGCGATCTACCGGGACATTTCCACTATAGCGTGCGGTCTACCGGGACATTTTACACTATAGCGTGCGGTCTACATTTCTTACTCGCTATTTACACTCTACACTCTTACACTTCAGGTTGCAACTTACTATTGCTATATATGATATTGTCTATTATACAATAGAGTATTATAGAAAAAACAAAACTTTAGTAAGTAATTTATTAAGCACAGGCCCATATTCCCCACCCCTGTCACTTTTTTTTCTTGCATAACACTACCACATGGATGACAAGACTCTGCTTCTTGTGGTGTGTCCAGAAGATTGCTTTCACGTAAAAACTTAACCGCTGTTTCATCTGTCAAGATGACACTTCTGTATAATTCTTTCAACAGAATTGTAAAGGAGAAAATGTCAAACTGATGTTCTCTGCTTGAATTTTCCGATGTAGACCGCACGCTATAGTAGCACCCAAATTTTAACATGTCAGAACAAAATTGGATTTTCTTAGGATTTCCTTAGATTTTGGGTTTCCTTAGAAATTTCCTTCTCAGACCTAAATTTCCTTAAAATAAAGAAATTTCCTTGAAAGTGGAAACACTGGTTCACTGTAACATCAGGATTGCCAGATAGATGGGCGGGTTTATGGCCACATTAACTGATAAAAAAGTATTTACATTTTTTTTTATGAGTATTTAAATACAATGTATTTAAATACTCATAAAAGTATTTAAATACTGTATTTAAATACATGAAAACCAATGTATTTATAAATACAGCTCTAAATACACAAATGTATTTAAATACTGCCCAGCTCTGTCCATACCCTTTCAATGACAATATTCCGTAGGAGTTGGCGGGCTCCACAGGCCTTACAACTTTACGTTTTCTCTTTTATTTTATTTTATTTTATTTTATATGGAAACCAGTGACACTAGAAATGGTTTTAGAAAGCAGGGAACTAAAGGGAGTTGTAAGAGGAGAGAGAGGAAGGGCTTAGATATAGCTATTGTGAAAATTTACAAGATGAAGAAGATTAACTTTATTAAAGGTTTACTATACAAACTGGAGGGGTATTTTAAACAAGATAGATTTACTGAGAGGAATATCTAGTGTAGAAGATTTTGATAAAATAGCATTAACAGAAACATGGTTAGATATTACAGGCAAAGTATATAATCCAGAAGTTGAGATAGATGGGTACAAGGTATTTCACAAGGACAGGTTAGGCAGGAGGGGTGGAGGAGTTGCACTTTATGCCAGGGATGCATTGCAGTGTTTTGTTAACAATGTTACAAAAACATAATAGTGTAGAGTCTATATGGATGGAAGCTAGGGAAGGAACTGATAAAATGGTCTTGGATATAGTGTACAGGCCTCCAAATTTATGTAAAGAGGATTCAGTTCCTATATGGCAAGAAATAAGCAAGGCTTGTAGATATAATTGATTATGCGTGGTAGGAGATTTTAATTTTAGGAACATTGACGGGGATTTGATTGCTAACAAACGGGGATTTAGAGTACCTTTCCTGCCCTTGTGTATTGTTATTTGTCTTCAGTCCCTCTTCAGATGCATCAAGACGTTACCACAATTTGTTCTTCTTCCTTAGATGATGAAGGTGGTGGGAGTGAACGGATAGAATATTGACGTTAGGGGTGTTGTTAGAATAGAATATTGACGCCATTATAAATTTGTTCTTTCTTTAGATGATGAAGGTGGTGGGCGTGATAGGAGCAGGGGCAGCGGGCCTCTGTGCTGCACGCCACATCTCTGCCTCGCCCTGCATGACGCCTGTAGTGTGGGAGAAAGCATCCAGGGTGGGAGGAACTTGGATCTACACACCAGACGTGGGCAAGGATGAACACGGCCTGCCAATCCACTCCAGTATGTATGAGAACCTCAAGTAAGTCATATTCTGCTTCTTTCTTTCTGTAAGGTATGACCACTTCTCAATATCACATCCTCCTTTATAGCATGTAGGCAAGAGGGTTAGAGCTTACGGTCTCTCTCTCTCTCTCTCTCTCTCTCTCTCTTAGGACCACTATACCCAAGGAGCTGATGGCATTTCCCGACTTTCCTTTCCAAGACGGAGAAGAGTCGTTTCTGCACCACAAGGATGTCCTCAAATACCTGGAGGATTATACCAACCACTTCAACCTCCGCCAGTACATCAAGGTACAGTTATACCAATTAATGTTTTACTAGATGGGGATGGAGGTACTCTCACTGAGAAGGAAAGTTGTCTAAAGCAACAAATAGGACTTAAAGCAATGAAACAGTAATTTAAGTTTAGGGCCTCTCTTCTTTATGTACTATACATATATGGTAAAAATAAAACTGTTTTAGGGAGCTTAAGATGGACAAGAAATACCTGCTTAGCCTATAGCCCTACCTTGCTATCTTCTTAGTTTGGTCAGTATGTGGAGGAAGTCAAGCCAGTGAACAGTGACGATGGAACCACCGGCTGGTCTGTCACTGTCAAAGACCTTGAGGCCAAGACCACCACCACCACCCTGTGTGACGCCATCATTGTGTGTAATGGGTGAGTATGCAGGGAAGGGAGGGGTGAGGGAGGGCATCATTGTGTGTAATGGGTGAGTATGCAGGGAAGGGAGGGGTGAGGGAGGGCATCATTGTGTGTAATGGGTGAGTATGCAGGGAAGGGAGGGGTGAGGGAGGGCATCATTGTGTGTAATGGGTGAGTATGCAGGGAAGGGAGGGGTGAGGGAGGGCATCATTGTGTGTAATGGGTGAGTATGCAGGGAAGGGAGGGGTGAGGGAGGGCATCATTGTGTGTAATGGGTGAGTATGCAGGGAAGGGAGGGGTGAGGGAGGGCATCATTGTGTGTAATGGGTGAGTATGCAGGGAAGGGAGGGGTGAGGGAGGGCATCATTGTGTGTAATGGGTGAGTATGCAGGGAAGGGAGGGGGGAGGGAGGTGATCAGCCTTAGGCAGACAACGGGGGATGTTTTCAGGGTCACCTTTCTTTCAAGCTACACAAGCAGTTGTCAGGTTGTTGGAAGGTGTATGTTTTGACTTTATCCTTGTTGTGACTATCATGGCAAAGGATGGTTTTGTTTACAATTTGGTCAGAAAAATATTGTTTTAAATGGTAGGAAGCTACGATTTATACTTATGAAGTGTTTAGAGATCTGAGAACATTGAACATACATCGAGATATGATTGATATATGATAAATTGATATACAAATGGATGTCAATTTATGAATCATCATATAATGTCTTTTGGTTGTGTGTTGCTCTTCATGATATGCCTGCATAGATGATATACTTTCTTTCCTCACATGTGTTTTATCCTCGTCATGCCTCTGGTCTACCCTTGTAGCCACTACTCCGTGCCAATGACACCCACAATTAAGGACATTGACAAGTTCCGTGGCCGCCAGATGCACAGCCATGAGTACCGCACACCAAAGCCTTTCAGTGGGCTGAGAGTGGTGGTGCTCGGGGCATCAGCGTCGGGCCTTGACATCTCCCTTGAGTTGTCTACCACAGCAAAGGAGGTACTTATGTATAGCTGCCTATCCTTAATAAATTCCTTATACATATATTTATCAGAGTCACAGGAAGTATCACGTGTAGGTCTCACGGCCTCTTGTAGCTTCCTTATTTTCTTATGTTCTTATGAGTCTTTTGATATGTTTGATGCCCTGCAAGGCTATCCAGAATAATAGCCATCAACGTTGGATAGGATACGTACATATAAGGAAAAGTGGTTCACATGAGGACTTAAAAGTGTGTGTATTTTCAGGTCCTTCTCTCCCACAACCATCCAGTAAACATCCCCTCGGAGCTGCCAGCCAATCTCCGACAGGTTCGTGGCATTGTGGCAGCCAATGAAGATGGCTTTGTGTTTGGTGACGGGTCCCAAGCAGAAGCTGATGTTGTGTTGTACTGCACAGGTAGGGATGGACGGCCACTGCCACCTTGCATTGCTATCAGGGTGTTCATTATTAAGACTGAAGCTACCAGGTGATATATATGTTTGAAACGAACTGAAATATATAATCCAAGATAAGATGTAAAGTGTGAAAAAAGACAATGGGAGCTCAGAGTTTTGGAAAGGAGTCAGGAAACTACAAAATTCTGCCATATTAGTTCACCAAGACGCTATTTTTCAATCCGCAGGTTACGAGTACACGTTCCCCTTTCTGTCTGAGGAGTGCGGGGTGAGTGTGGAGGACAACATTGTGAAGCCCCTGTACAAGCACCTCATTCACACCGCCTTCCCCTCCATGGCCTTCATCGGGATCCCGTTTCAGATTGTTCCCTTCCCTCTCTTTGATTTCCAGGTATGTTCATCTTATCTCAGAACCAGTTGTGACTTTAGTCCAGGATAGAGGTGTGAAATACTTAGATATTAAAACAGTTAGGGATCTCTCTCTCTCTGTCTCTGTCTCTCTCTTTCTTTCTCTTTTGCAAGAAAAGGAGGCTAGGCAAGAGCAAAAAAGAAAAAAACATGTACATATTTCCCTAAAAAAAAAAATATATATATATATATATATATATATATATATATATATATATATATATATATATATATATATATATATATATATATAAAGTAGTACTAATATGCCTATGGGGATGAGGTTCTCGGGAAAAGCCGAGAAAGCAAAGGAATTAACTGAAAAAATTGCACATTACACATAGCTGAGCAGCTTGGGAAGGTGCAATCAGGGGACAAAGGCTTCTTGTAAATTTGTAATATGCTTTTGAAAACAATGACATGAAACAAGATGTATTGTTATATCAGTGGTCAGCAGGGCTGCACATCCTGTGGCACTCACACTGAACTCCATCATCAACCTTGTGTGATAACTGTGTGTCAGGTGTTGGGCAGCAAAGGATTACTGGGTGGAAAACTACTTGCCTGCAATACCAAGCCATTTTTCATGAGTTGACAGTAACTGCTCCTCAGAAGTCTGCCTTCTCGAATATACGAGAGGGCGTATTGTGCATTCATTACAACCTTCCATGTTCATGGCTTGGGCCAGCAGACTACCAACAACTGATGAATGAAACTAAAGTTGAAACACAACTAATTATATTTAATTGTACATGTGGAACAATAATGCTGCACCTCTTGTACTACTTAGGAACTACCACGTGTAGGCCTCGCGGCCTCTTGTAGCTTCCTTATTTTCTTATGTTCTTATGTTCTCTTTTTAAACTCAAAACCTTGGTATTGTAGCAGACAATGTGTTTGTCTTGTCCCCCATGGTGGTTGACTGTAGAGTTGTGGAGATGGACTTCTGAAGTACAATACAGTTTTTTGTACTTTTCAACACAGTTGCATGTCATGTGTTGGAAGTTGCTGTGGGAAGTCTTTCTTTCCAGCCTTTTTTTCAGGATTAGTTAAGGGTTGTGGCTTGATAAGTTGTTTTCTGTAAGGTGTATTTATGATCTCATCAAAGCATAATGTACTACTATGTGGGGAAATTGATGGTGCCTTTTTTGTGAACCCCTTAAGCTTGGAAACTTTACAAATCTTTTCACAAATTATCTTTGAACTAAATGTTGCCTCATGGCACCAAAAAGTGTCCTTTCTCCTTCTTTTTAGGTGCGGTATTTCCTCAGTTCACTAAGGCAAGATATCGTTTTGCCCAACAAGACCGCAATGGACCAGAACACTCACACAGTCTTGGCTGAACACCTTGATAAGGGTGAAGCTGTCAGGCATTTCCATAGATTGGGTCAATATCAGTGGAGTTATAATAGGCAATTGGCCACTTTGATGGGCGCTTCGCCTTTACCTGAGGTTAGGGCAGAGCTGTACAAATATGTAAGTGACTCACGCAAGACAAACCTCAGGTTCTACAAGGGTATGCAGTTCAGGGTAACAGGTCCAGATACATTTCAGTGCCTCAAGTGATTACTGTCAGTATTAGGTGTTATTATGATGAAACTAAGCCTTGTAGTATTGACTGTGTGTATGCGTGTACATCATTGTAGAGTGCCTAGTAAACAACAAAGGAGATACATATTTATGATAAACCTTGTTGTGGCATTGCTACTCTCTGTTCTCTCAGACTCTCTCTTGTCCTGCTCATAAAAAGATGCAATCAGTATGCCAAGTAACATCTAATCAAATATCTCATTTCGTACTAAGTTTGTGTTAGCGCTAGTCAGAGCTAGTCTTAATTATTTTTGTGGAAAAAAAACGTCTTTGAAATCCGGGGCTATTCATAAAACAGGCCTAACTACGCCTATGGTGATAAGTGTGTCATTACTCAGAGCCTTTGACTCCCGAAATGTTGTTCAGACTTGATAGCATATTGGAAAAAGCCTGTGTTTATTGCGATAGGCATTTTGCTGGTAAATGGAGGTGTAATACAAGCCAACTTCAGGACACAGTTCAGGTGAAGTTACAAAATTTCAAGTTGATGATGATGCACCAAAGATAAGAATGCATATCCACTACTTAATGAAAACCTTATCACTAACAATCTGCAGGATTTTATCAAGATCAATCACGTTTGGAAAGGTGAGATTGTATGGGTTGATTTTGCTCTTCAAGTAGATGTTTTTCCTGTCATAATAGTAGTTCTCAGACCACTTCCACCTGTAGTGAAGACAACTGAAGAAAATTAAAACATGTTTCAGCAATAGATTAAATCCTTTATTATTTTGCATGGACTAACACCCATTTTCGCTTACTTTCCTACCATCGATTTCATCACATACAGTGTTGCATGCAAGCTTCTCGTGGCACTCTTTTTAACCCTGTCTTGCTGCTGTAGTGTGTCTATGTGCTGCTGTATAGTGGGTGTCTTAAGGGTTACTGCACTACAACTATAAGTCAACACAGGCTCAATTAACTTTACTAATTTCACATAGTATTTGTATTTTCAAATTTATGAATTCCTTCTATCTTGAATGTGGACTATACTATTCATTTCTGCACTTCAGATTTTATACAATTCTCGTTAAGAAAATTATTTCCTGTCTTTTATATATATATATATATATATATATATATATATATATATATAATATATATATATATATATATATATATATATATATATATATATATATATATATATATATATATATATAATATATATATATATATATATATTTTTTTTTTTCTCTCTCTCTCTCTCTCTCTCTCTCTCTCTCTCTCTCTCTCTCTCTCTCTCTCTCTCTCTCTCTCTCTCTCTCTCTCTCTCTCTCTCTCTCTCTCTCTCTCTCTCTCTCTCTCTCTCTCTCTCAAATTTTTGCTATTGAGATTTTCAGAGCATTGCAGATTTAATTTTATTTGATTGGTAACTTTGAAATGTATAACTGAGAATCTACAATGTTCGTAGACTCACCCCATTTTGAAGTAGGTTCTTAGTTGTGTTCTTCATAATTACCCAGTAGAAGTTATGATGGTGGTACATTTCTGGTGTCATTGAAGTATTTATCATTATATCACATGAAATAATCATGCATTTCTTCATGTGTAGAAGTACATGTTGAAAATATTCATAAAATGCCCACTTGTTTGTGTTCAAAGGCATGTTAAATAATCACATCATCTGACATTCTTTTCATTGTCAGATACTCTTAAAACATACACCCGCCAGTTCTTGGTTCTCAATGAAATCCTTTGTACAGGTGAGGTTCTTCATAGCACTGCAGGCAGGGAATGTGGCCCCACTGACTCACCAACAAATGGCTGCTGTCACCGCAGGCGAACTTAAGCAGCTGAAGGTTGGTGGTGGCAAGGCACGGCACCACCATCGCTTGGGTGTGGAGGGCTCTACCCTTTACATGAGGGAACTGGCAACTCTAGGTCACTTTTCCCCTGAAGGACTGCAGAAGATGAAACTGTTCAAACTTAACTTTCTGAGGATGTTGTTCTCGTGTCTCACCTTCAGACGGCTGCGGTACAGTGTGGAGGCTGATGGCCAGGTGAGGGAGTGGCGCAATGGACGGGAGGTCAACACCACCCTGGAACTGGTGTGGCTGATTGCGGTACAGTTATCACGACTTCTGTGGCGAGACTTTTGGAGTGTGTCTTCCTTTGCTGCGAGGACACTCAGGAACCGCCTCGGAATGTAATGCATCACTCGACACCAGGCTAACCTCAGGTGGCCTCATTCTCACCAAGAACATGGTAAATAAATTGATATTGTGAATGGTAATCACAGCAGATGAAATTATACTGGTAAAAAACTAAACATATACAGTATGTGTCTCTTACCAGCATGTTAAAGGCTTGATATAATTCACTGGATTGTCCTCCTCACTACTGCATGGGTGAGGATGCAAACATTGAAGATCGATGTCCTCTGTAATGTACCCAAAACACAAGTGTCTGGTTTAAGGAGCAGTTTGGAAGCAGTCCACTGAGACAGTTTGTTATTGTATAGCTATATAAGTGATGGTGCCTTGTGTTATACTATATGGAGGTAAACTTCTAAGACTACGATTTGCCTGCGGAAATTGATTAATTATCTATAAGAAGAAATTATCAACAACAACAAAATCCTTATTCATTGCACATAGTAAGACTATTATGTGTACAGTTTTGAATAGTTTCTTTCAAATCATTATAGATATAGTTTTATACATTAAATAAGCTGTCAGGTAAGCGCTTGTAAGTCCAATGTAGCTCATCACATGAATGTGAAATAGCTCTGTGATGAATGTTGGGAGGACAGTGCTCAGTGGTGATGGGTTATGAGACAGCCATCCCGTCACGGTGCTGTGTGTGGCCTCGTTGAAGCAAGACTCACAGCCACAAGCAGTGTGTACAAAATGTAGCTACTCCATGACATTCATCAATTTAAGCTCCTGGAGTCATGTACACCAAGGCCTCGCCAGCAGGCGGCTTTCCTCTCCTTGCCAGCATCTGCAGCAGTGCAACCCCTCCCTCAGGAAACATCAAGCACTCATAGTAAGGTTAGCAAGGAAAGAACACTTGTGCTTCTGTAGGCTATTTACGTCTCTCAGTCAACACTGGCCAACATGCCCATACTTCAGTTACCTCACAGAGCCATGACACCTCCACATCACATGTTACCAAAACGGAGAAGAGAGAAAACAGAGGGATAAAGCAAGACAAGATTTGCAAGAGTAAGCCACATGAAAACGGGCAATATATTTAGTTTGTCTGTTATTTTTCATTTTTCAAAGCTGCTGTTCAGTTAGGTAGGTATTATACGGAAATTATTATACGGAAAGGCCTTATTATACGGAAAGGCAGGGCTCAACTTCATTCAAATCTCTTGTCTTAATGGCATTTTTTCTACATGCATTTTTTACATGTATTAGTTTTTCCTTTTTCACATTAGGCAGGTTATTTTTCTTTCCAATAGTTTTTAAGTTGGTGATGCAAAAGGCTTGCTCTGTAGCCACTTTACGATGTATTTTCTGTTCTTGTGAATAAAGTTTTATTATTTTGAACAAGTGTGTTACTAATAATCACGAAGATAAACTATAACCCTCTATTATGTGTAAGCAAGCTTAAGGAGAACAAAAAACTTTAATACACCATGAATAATTACCGCATACGTACTATATCGTTCTTAACATTAATAAATCAATAACCGTACGTGGCATATCCATTTTTCATGCCTGTATTTCTAAGGTTTTGAAGCGCAGCATTCTGAGATGGTTTGAACACTGTGCCAGAGATGCTGGGAGAGAGTGAGATGACATGAAGGATATTGAGTAGAAAAGATGCTGGAGGTTGTGAGAGGTGTGTGTTAGGTGTGCCGTGTTGAATGTGAAGATAGAGTGAGGGGAGGGAAATTAGGGAATGTACGTAAGAATGGGAAATGTCAAATGTATATACAGGAACTACCATATGTGTAGGTCTCCCAGCCTCTTGTAGCTTCCTTATATTCTTGTTTTATGTGACTGTGAGTATGAGGTGCAAATGGAGACTGCTACCATGACCACCGTCTTGAAGAAGCTCTATAACATACCAGTGTAGATTAGACATAAAGATTGTCATACTCATTGAAAACAATTAAGTAAGTGCGCACGTGACATGGAGAGGAAGTTGTAGACATGACATAGGTGCCGTCAAGAATAGGTTCCTTTTGACACACTACATAGAGGCCCTGTAGATAATGTATCTACCATCAATAACACATCACACTTCACTTCACAGCTCTGAGAGCTGTGAAGTGTGGGGCAGGTGTATCCAGCTTCTTTCCTGTGAATACAGGAGTGAGGCAGGGGTGCGTCCTTGCCCCATCACTTTTCAACGCTTGTATGGACTGGGTATTGGACAAGGTTGTAGATCAAAGTGATTGTGGAGCATCCGTCGGCAACACCAAGATCACTGATCTTGTTTTTGCCGATGATGCAGTAATCTTTGCTGAGTCGCTGGAGGTCCTGGTGATGGCTCTCGAGGCGCTGCACGAGGAGGCAAAGCCTTTGGGACTTGAGGTCTCCTGGCTCAAGACCAAGGTCCAGGTATTTGGAGACTTACTAGATTAAGCAGTACAGTCTGTTCATGCATGTGGCGAGGACATTGAGATCTTGGAAAGTTTTACATACCTTGGTAGCGCAGTCCATAATGACGGCGGGTCACGTCAAGAAGTCTTACGACGGATTGGCATAGCCCACGGTGTTATGGACTCGCTCAGCGGGAGTATTTGGCGTTGTCGGTACCTGTGCAGGAGGACAAAGATCCGGATCTTCAAGTCGCTTGTGATCCCTGTCTTACTCTATGGTTGTGAGACATGGACACTAAATAGTGACTTGAAGAGACGAATCAATGCCTTTGGTAATAAGTGTCTTCGCAGAATCATGGGGTATCGCTGGGATGATTACGTGTCAAATCAGCGATTGCACCGTGAGACTGAATCGAGGCCTATTACCTGCATAGTCCATCAGCGCCAACTTCGGCTATATGGGCATGTGGCACGCTACCCTGAAACCGATCCTTCCCATCGGGTTGTATCTGTAAGAGACAATCCGGCGTGGAGGAGGCCAAGGGGGCGCCCACAAGGCTCGTGGCTGGGGCAAGTTGATGTTTCTTGTCGAGAGCTGCTTGGTATGGGAAAGGAGCCTGCATGGGAACTCGCGCGTGGTGACCCCCGGGAGTGGCGTCGTAGGGTGGGCTAATCGACGCGCCCCCCGGCGTATGCCCCCAATGATTGATTGATTGATCAATAACATGAAATAACCAATTGCATGGATAAGTATCTTGTAATATTCATCTTAAGAGAGAGAGAGAGAGAGAGAGAGAGAGGGGGGGGGAGCAAGAAAGAAATATAAGTGCCAATTTATGGAGGTAGAGGAAAGGAAAGAAAATTAAAAGATCTTTAAGACCAGCCTGGGAGGAAATAGTTGAGAAAAGTCATGTTCTTTCTAGCATCCCCCTGCATAATCCGATCAAGTTTATCGATTTTTAGCAGCTATTATATCTTTCAGACTGGTGTATCACAGTATCAGTAGTAATTAAAGGAAGTATTCTAAATGACCTATTGTGGTAGGCTATATATTGCTTGTGTTCCTATATATAAAGGAAATGCAGGTGAAAATTAATTATCCTCGACCGGAAGTTGCAGAGTCGGCGTATCTCAAAGGGACAATTCTCACCCCTTTAACTATTTCTTATATCGCTATTTCTTTACTCGTCACATTACCTGCATTATCGTTATGGAACTACCCTCTGGGGTGATATAACAAGACATTACTAGGACATCGAAGTTAATAAATAGACCAGTAACGCTGTCTGCAGATTTGACCGAAAAATAAAGAAAAATTGTTTACATTTCATTCTGATTTCGTTCTTTATTATAATTATTTACCGGCCAATGCCATTATCTTTATGGAATCACACCGTGGCTGCTAAAACATGATATTACAAAAACATAAAATACAAGAAAAGACTAGATTTACATTGGCAAAGGAATATTTGAGCGAAAAATAGAGAAAAACCTAAAGAGAATAGTTTGTTTGCCTCCCATCTCGAGGTCGCCTCTTTACCGAGCGGTCGTTTGGCCTTCAAGTTTATAGGTAAGAATCTCCTGAAACATTCCACGTTTGTAGCTATAGATTGGTTTGTAGTTATATTCTAGACATTATATAGTCATTTGGTAAGCTTTATACGTACGCTGTTATAATTTTCGTGTTAATTAAGCTATTAGTGCCTTTGTTAACAGTATATTGTGAAGCGGTGAAACTGTGTGAAAGACGCGACTTTAGTGTAGGAAAGAGTGTTGTTTTGAGTTGTAAGTCAATTTTTATCATATATATGTGAATGTTACTAGGTTGAGAGTTACTTAGCTATTATAAATGCGGTGGTTAGTGCTTATTGCCTTTGTGTGTCAGTGTGTTACTTGGGGACTTACCTGGTTAGCTCCCCAATATTGGAGAGCAACACATGGCAGACAATACATTACTCATAGAAATGCACGTTATTTGGTAGGTTTATGGAACTGTCGCCGATGGGTATTCTCGCCGAAACATCAACCAAGAACTCGCCAACGTAGAAATTTTAACCTAACCTGGACATTGGCACCTAACTTAACCTAACTGATCAAGCTATTGCTGGTACTTCATCCCTGAATGCAAAACGGTAATAATGGACGAGGACTTCGCGGTCGTTTTCAGAGACACGACTAATTTTTCCTGGCCTACAATAGGTGGTTTTTCTAATGGAGATAGTTTTATTTTCCGGAAACCCATATTAAAAAAAAAAAAAAATCACCGAATTTTATGGTCGCCGTTTCCATTTAAAAACACTATCTCCATCAGAAAAAACACTAAAACTTGGCCAGGAGAAATTAGTCAGGGTCTCAGATAACAGGGAAGTAATTGAATAGAACATACCAAACCTAACTTTATAGGTTTTAATGAAACCTAACCTAACCTTAACCACTAAGTATACCTAACCTTAACCTTAACCATGCATAACATTCGGTGATGATTTTTTTTTTTTTTTTTTTTTTTAAATGGGTTTCCGGAAAATAAAACTAGTATCTCCATTAGAAAAATCACCTATTGTAGGCCAGGAAAAATTAGGGTAATAATGGACGAGAGTTTCGCGGTCGTTTTCAGAGACACCAACAATTTTTTCTTGGCCTACAATAGGTGCTTGTTCTAATGGTGCTTGTTTTATTTTGCGCAAAAAAAAAAAAAAAAAAAAAAAAATAAATAAAGTTAACCTAACCTTATGTTTTAATGAAACCTAACCTAACCTTAAAGGATTTAATGAAACCTAACCAAACCGTAAAGGTTTTAATGAAGCCTAACCTAACCTTATAGGTTTTAATGAAACCTAACCTAACCTTAACCACAAAGTATACCTTTTTTTTTTGGGGGGGGGGGGGGGTTTGCGCAAAATAAAACTCCATTAGAACAAGCACCTATTGTAGGCCAAGAAAAAATAGTTGGTGTCTCTGAAAACGACCGCAAAACTCGTCCATTATATATAACCAAAATTAGTCGGTGTCTCTGAAAACAACTGCGAAGTTCTCGTCCATCATAACTGCAGAAACAGGTAAAACCTAATTAAATGTATATATTGGGTCCTGTAATATCAAGAATTGGAACAATCGCCGACGGCGGCGAGAGTTCCGATCGGCGACAGTTCCAGGTACCATTTGTAAATTGGTAATTTCAACCAGGAATTGAGTACGAGGTCAAAATACTTTCTTCCCATGTATTTTTATGTATTAAGAATGATGGTCACAACAAATCGTCGGAAATGCCTCATTTTGCCGTTATCCCCCGTCCTGGTCCAACTAGTTATTTGGACAAAAAATGGTAAGGTTAGGTTAAATCAGGTCAGGGTAGGCTAGGTTAGACGTTGGGTTTGATTTAGTAAAAGATGATGAGTTGTGTTTTGAATATATCTGGCACTTGTTTTTGGCAGAAATCAATGTTTGTTTTCAGTTGTGAACGGTCCGCCCCGCCCCACAAACATCCCGCTCTGCTTCGCACTGCTGTAGGACTGCTACATTTTTTTTCTGGAGATTATCGGTTACTAAATCAAACTCCACGTCTAACCTAGCCTAACATACTTTAACCTAACTGTTTCTGGTTAAAATAACTAGTTGAAACAGGAGGGGAGGAGAACGGGAAAATTATGCATTTATGACAATTTTTAATGTGACCATCATTATTCAACTCCTTCATTTAACAAAAAAAACTACTTAGCTCCTCTCTGTCAACCTATTGTATTTTAACAATATCTTTAAAAATCTTGAATGTTCTAGACTTTTTATGATATTTTAATCTATTTCAGATTTTCATGTGTCATTTCCTTATCTTAATATGCGTTATTTCTATGGCGTTTTGCCCCATGGCCCAGTGGACAACTCCGCTCTGCCCTCTCATTACTTGATGGAGTCACGATATTTATGTCCTAGTGGCGGGAGGGCGGCTATCTTGGATCTTATTCCTCATATTTTCTTCTATTTTTCTCAATAAATGGGTTTCCTTACAATATCTAAGGTTATGGAATGGTTAGTAAGGATGTGATTATATTACATTATATTACTCATGAATAAAGGCATTATAATCACGATGAATAGATAAAATCAAGCTAGTTATGGTTTCCCAGCACCTTGTTATTAATAAAATAAGGTCGTCAAAAATGGCCACATGATGAACGTACCACTGTCGACGAGAATTCTCAGTTTGTGTTTCGAGGAACATTCCAGTTGACGACAATTTCATATTTTTAGGTTATAACAAAATTAATGCTGAGCTCATGTTTGACTTATTCTTGTTGTAGGGTAGAAGAAGGGAAGAAGATGTCAGCTGCAGGTGAAGAAGAGGACATAACACCATCCTCCTCCGTAGAAGTGGAAGAGAATCCACCATCATCGCCCGGGTGTGTGCCTGGCCTTCCTGTGGCCAGTCCTCCTGAAGCCCCCCAGCCCCAAGGGGAGGAGCCTGTGAGTCAGCCTGCCAGCCAGCCTGCACCGGGTAGGTCAGGGGCAATGGGGCTGCAAAGATGGTTGTTGTAGATTATCACACAGTTATCAAGACTCAAAAGTGTGATAGGTTTTTTTGGGAGAAATGGGAATCAGTCTCATGACACCATATATGTTTTGCCACTAGTGTATTTTTGTATATTTTTTCTTAGGATGTCTAGGTTTATAGCATTGTGACTTGCATAATGCTTTCATAGAGCAATGTGATATTCTTGTAACAAATTTCCTTTTACATTGTTACTAACAGAATTTAGATAAAGATTTTGTCATCTAGATAAGGTATTACTTCCACAATAATAGTATAACTGGTGCGGCCGATGACTCCGTGCTGTATACCGTAACAATCTTGTCTAGTGTACGAGAATGGTTTGTGGCGGTGATGATGATTTGCTTTATCTTCAATATTCTTAGACGTGGCCATTGCGGAGGATGAGTTTTCTTGGGATGACTACCTGGAGGAGACCAACACCGAGGCTGTTCCTCCGTCGTCCTTCCAGCATGTACGTTCCTAATGGTTGCATCTGTATGTACTAGTGCTAAAATGCCTTGCTTGGGACTTGTTTTCACAATGTAAGTTGGTAGTTAATGTAAGCTACATAATGTAAGTGTAAGCTGGCATTATTATTTGCCATTGTTATTTTTCATTTGTTTGCATTTTTCTTATTTATGTATTTCATGTTTTCGTTTTACCCATAAGTTCATAATGATTAGTCTGAGCACCTAGCAGCTTTGAATGATAGTGTTATGTTCTTTATTAGATTTCAGTTTTAGATTTCGTCTATGAAATCTATCTTCATTAGGTTACATCCAAGAGTAGTCCTGCCTTGACGTTTTTCCTATATTGTGTGTGTGTGGACTGAGGATGAGGAAGCAGAGCAAGCAACATCACCAGATTAAGTGAATGTACTAGCTATTTGTATATACTAATAGGATGTATAAACTAAAGATGTACTAAAGACTAAGGAATCACATGCATTATTTCACAAACACATGATTAACAGGCTTGAATTTTCTTTGTGTTGACTGAGCATCCTGTTATGGCCTAGGTTGAGAGGAGTTTGGAGTCGAGTGTGTTGGTGGACCAGCTGATGGAGGTGGTGGAGCCAGGCCACGCCTCCCCTGGCTACTGGCTAGCCCGGGTCGTCACCACCTGTGGCCCGCTGCTCAGGTACTGGGATAAGAAAATAAGGAAGCTACAAGAGGCTGTGAGACCTACACGTGGTAGTTCCTATATGACTGGGATGCTGACTGACTCTTGAAATAATTGATGAATAATGTTTTGGAAGCATAAGGAAGTGTTTTGCATGAATAAGCAGTATAAGTATGCAGATATAGATGAATATAATTAATTCAAGTGCAGTATACACCAAGGGATGTTCTCTTCTCTTTTCTCTCAAGTGTTCTTCATATAATTTGCAATGATATTTCTGCACTTATGTTTTTTCTAGACAATCAATGCATCCTGTACCTTGTCTTGTATGAGGAATCTCCACCGTTAAGTTTTACAAATGTTTCCAGAAATATATTAACAAAACAACCTCAACACCCCTCATAGGCATAGGCTATTACTTTCTTAGATTTCTTATCTTACTTTCATTTCTTTCTTCTTGCATTCTTACTTTCTCTTCTTACTCATCCTTACTTATCCTTACTTTATAGCTCCTTACTTCCCCGCAGACTACGCTACCTCACACAGAGCAGCATCAACGTAGAGTGTTGGAGAGAGGTTGCCCAGGGGGGACTGCACCCTTGGGATGGTGCGGCAGCCACGCCATCCCCCTCCAGGTGCCCCCAGACCTCAGTGCCTTGCTGGAGGAGGAGGAGGCCAAGCAGGAGGCCGTGAAGGCAGTGGAAGAAGCTCAGCAAGATGGAGTGTCTGTCCCTGATGAAGCCCTGGATGTGGACGGCTACACGGCTGTCGATCGCATCAAATGTGGTATGAAGGTGGAGGTGAGTGTCGTGAAGATTTTTTTACATATTTTTTTATCTGTAAATTTGATTATCTGGTTATGACAGCATTTTCCTTTTCCAACAAATCATCTGTTTACTGTCCATTTTATTTTTGCATCACAATATTCTCCCCTTTTGTTGAATCCATTTTGCTTGTAGATTTTAGACTTGCCATTTTGATTTGTCTATGTTCATATCTTCATTTATAACAATATGTTGCTTCCTTTTGATAGGGGATTTTAGACTTGCCATTTTGATTTGTATATATTTTTTATTAACAACGATATGTTTTCTTCAATCCTTTTGCTAGGATATTTTAGACTTGCCATTTTGATTTGTTTATAGTATTTTCATCAACAAGAACATGATCCTACCTGCAGGTGCTGTGGGAGTGTGATGCCCTGGCTGGATGGGTGGCCACCGTGACAGACAATGTAGGGGGGCGTCTCCTGCTGCGCTACGACACGCCAGACTGCTCGGACCAATCCTTCTGGCTCTTCTACCAACACCCTCGCCTCCGCCCCCCCGACTGGCTCCACTTCCACGACCAGCCACACAGGTGAAATAACCCATCCACATTTTACACTGAACTCACTTGTTGGCTTCATATCTTTTGGAATTAATTCTTATCACAGCAAATGAAAGGAATATGTATATGAGTTGGTACTGTTTTCAAATTTTCTTCTCCACGTTAAGTGTAAAGAAGATGGACATTGTAGTAATTTCACATACACTGTAGACATATTGGTGAAAGTTTTATTTATATACATGATTATAATTCACCCTGGAAAAATAGGAACAGTGACCATGAAGTACAAGTATTTAGATGCATGAAATATGTGTTACTCTATTCATGTGTTCTGAAGTAGATTTTCACTCTACAGATAGATACACACTATAGATACACACTCACACACACAGGTACAGTCACCCTGCCTCAAGCATGCCCTACGAAGATGCCGAGTGGGCCGCACTTCTTGAGTTGAGTCGGGATGGAGCCAGACATTCCTCCGTGCCTTGCTCCCTCCTGTCACACACCAGCCTCCCTGAACCCCACAACCTGACCGCTGGAATGTTCCTAGAAGCTGTCCCCCCCAGCAAGCCATTCGCCATCCATGCTTGCAAGGTAGTGGAGACCATTGACTCCAGGTATATTAAAGTCTCCTTGGAATCAAACGCTGAAGAGTTTACATGGACCACACATATAAGTGACCCGCTACTACTGCCTTGTGGGTACTGCAAGGAGTTCAACCTCAGCTTAGAACCTCCGAGAGACTGGCAAGGGGAAGGAAGCTTTGAGTGGAGTGCATATATAGGGGAGGCACCCACATCACTGATCACAACACAAGACATGTTCCCAAAGCATGACTCTGCAGAGGATTTAGGGTTCTGTGTGGGAAATAGATTGGAGGCAGTAAGTCTATCAGATCCAGGCCAGATATGTGTTGCTACGGTGAAACAGACGGCTGGACATCTGGTGGCGGTGCAGCTGGACTCTGAGAAGGATGCTGCGTTACTCATCCACGCAGCAGACAGCATGGACCTCTTCCCCACAGGCTGGTGTCAGGCCAACAACTACCCTCTCCAGCTGCCTGTAGACTACAACCCCCGCCCCGTGCAGTTCGAGCCATCCCAGCCAGTACGTTGCCTTTTCCACCCTTTTATATTTACATTACCTATGATCTTTAATCACTTGAGACCCAGAACGTAATTTCCATTGTAATTTAGCTACCATTAGACGATTTTTAGTGAATATAAGCAATGTTTTATAGATATGAACTGTTTAGTATCCTTGTCAACTGACTAATTTGGTATATTCAGTTACTTTTCGTAATTTTATGGCTCGACAACATACAATTTTGTATAGCAAAGGAGAGATCTGGGTGTGAAGGGGTTAATTAATATCCAACACTTCAATACATGACTTTGATATTGAGGCATTAGATAGGAATTACATCAATCAATTAATCAACCAAACCTCACATTGTATTCCACTCTATTATCCTTACTATCCTCTATTATCATCCTCTATTATCCTTACTATCCTCTATTATCATCCTCTATTATCCTTACTATCCTCTATTATCATCCTCTATTATCCTTACTATCCTCTATTATCATCCTCTATTATCCTTACTATCCTCTATTATCATCCTCTATTGTCCTTACTATCCTCTATTATCATCCTCTATTGTCCTTACTATCCTCTATTATCATCCTCTATTGTCCTTACTATCCTCTATTATCATCCTCTATTATCCTTACTATCCTCTATTATAATCCTCTATTATCCTTACTATCCTCTATTATCATCCTCTATTATCATCCTCTATTATCATCCTCTATTATCATCCTCTATTATCACTGCTATCTTGACTTCACTATCATACCAGTTTCTTATCCCACCCCCTCAGGAGCCCAGTCAAGGCAGTGAGGGGGGTGACAGTGCAGCAGCGGCAGCGGCCAAGTCCCTGTGGTGCCCTCGCCTCTATATCAACCACTGGTGCTACACGGGACCCTACCTCAGCAAGTCCAAAGTGGGTCAGTATTCAAGAAAGTGGGTCAGTATTCAAGAAAGTGGGTCAGTATTCAAGAAAGTGGGTCAGTATTCTAGAAAGTGGATCAATATTCAACAAAGTGGGTCAATATTCAACAAAGTGGGTCAGTATTCTAGAAAGTGGGTCAGTATTCAAGAAAGTGGGTTAGTATTCAAGAAAGTGGGTTAGTATTCAAGAAAGTGGGTCACTATTCAACAAAGTTGGTCACTATTTGTTAGAGGTAGGGGGTTCACCGAAAAGGCAGGCACCGCTCGGGGATCCACACATGTATCTCCCCCCTAAGGTCCCCCCAGGGCCAGTCCGGGGAATGTGTATCGCTCTGGATCCTACTCACTGCCCCATGTTAGAGGTAGGGGGTTCACCGAAAAGGCAGGCACCGCTCGGGGATCGAACCCAAGACCTTCCACTTGCCGGGCGGACGTGCTACCGTTACACTACGGTCGCCTCCTGGTGACAACCCACACACTATTCAAGAAAGTGGGTCAGTATTCAACAAAGTGGGTCAGTATTCAAGGATGACACGCTTGTAGTAGAGACGACCTGTGATTCCCGATGAAACCTGATTATTTCTTAAATTTATAGTAAGAACTCATCGACTTCAATGATACAGGATTACTGTCTGACTTATTACACCAGTCAAGAACAGGAACTACCACGTGTAGGTCTCACAACCTCTTGTAGCTTCCTTATTTTCTTATGTTCTTATGTCAAAAAAATAATAATGTGTGAGGTAGACTAAGGATTTGGATAGACTACAAAATATTTTACCTTTAACAAATACACAATAGTTTCATGTGAGTGTTTATAAATAGAGTTTTATATGACTGTTTACGAATATTTTACCTTTAACAAAGACACAATAGTTTCATGTGAGTGTTTATGAATAGAGTTTCATGTGACTGTTTACAAATATTTTACCTTTAACAAATACAGAGTAGTTTAATGTAACTGTTGACGAATAGTGTTTCATGTGACTGTTTCCTGTGATGGCAGCCAAGCAGTCGCAGAGTGTGGGTCCGGGCTCGGTTGAGTTGGTGCTGCGTGAGGTGCTGTCCATGACCATCAGTGCCGCCTACATCCCCACCCGGGTGCTGCGGGAGTTGGAGCGCCACGGACCCGACCCCTCCACTGTGTGCCCCTCCTGGCGCTTCACCCCCTTCAAGGCCAAGTAGGGGCAAGGGGAGCTAAATGGGTCTTGTGTTCTAGGGGCAAGGGCAGGAAAGGGGTCTTGTGTTCTAGAGGCAAGGGGAGCTAAATAGGTCTTCTGTTGTAGGGGCAAGGGAAGCTAAATGGGTCTTCTGTTCTAGAGGCAATGGGAGATAAATGGGTCTTCTGTTCTAGAGGCAAGGGGAACTAAATGGGTCTTCTGTTCTAGGGGCAGGGGGAGCTAAATGGGTCTTCTGTTCTAGGGGCAAGGGGAGCTAAATGGGTCTTCTGTTCTAGAGGCAAGGGGAGCTAAATGGGTCTTCTGTTCTAGGGGCAAGGGGAGCTAAATGGGTCTTCTGTTCTAGGGGCAAGGGGAGCTAAATGGGTCTTCTGTTCTAGAGGCAAGGGGAGCTAAATGGGTCTTCTGTTCTGAATCTCCAAATGCGGTGCTTTATTGATTCTTCTTTCTGTTTAACGTCAGTTTTTCCCATAATATTTTATGAGGTTAGATAGCCAATGATACGCTTCCAACTGTCTCTATACGATGCCTCAACTTCTTCAATGCCCAATGCTGCCAGATCCTCTTCAACACTACCTCCATGTCTATGGTCTTTATTCTACACGTCTTTTTTGATTCATCACATTTATACAAATTTGTTTAAATCAAAGTTATTCGTGACCTGCCTATCGCCTATCTAATTTAGTAACATAAGATGGATAGGAAAGTGTGTTTGATATGAATTTTGAAGTCATGTAAGTTGTAGGGGATTAATTAGATGTTCTTGTAAGGTAGTCTGTCCTGCATTTCTTTGTTTTGAGGTGTCAGCATTCATCACTGGGATGTTTTGTCTCTTCAGGTTCAAGAGGTATGCCTACACCGCCAACATGCCCATCGCCACAACGGCAAGTGATGTGAGGGACTTCCTCGCCTCCATCTGTCAGACCCTCCAGTGCTGCCCTAACCTGTGGTCGACGGTGCCCTCGGGGGAAAACTGCCCCTTACTCTGTACTTTCCAGGTGGGCTTCACTTGTGCATAGGAGAGGAATCATTGATGAGGTGGTTTCCTGTATCAGATAAAGATAGGTGATCATCATTTACAGAAAGACTCCAATCAAAGATGCCAAAGAAAGAAAGGCTTTATTTTCCTTATGTATCAAGTACAGTTATTGTCATGAAAGGTATGACTGGACTTTCATGACATCACCTTAGAGGTAGTTGGCATGGGTAATAATAATAATAAGGTATTAAAGATTGACGTTAACAGATAGATCGGTGTAAGGAGTATGCTGATGTGATGTGTGTGTGTGTCGACAGATGTGCATACAAGGTGGGCAGTCCTCAGGCTTCAGGGGTCGGGGTAGAATCTTAATCAACAGGAACATGAGGGGCTTCCCGGGAGCCACGCGCATCATCCACCGCCGCAAACGGGGTGGTCGCAAGCGACTCTTTGTTCCTGTGAGGGCCAATCGCCTTCTTCCATCCAAGAACCTTACACGTAAGTCATGACACGGTGAAAAAAATCACTCTGATTTATCACATAATCCTTTAGTAATATTTGGCATATCCATGACACTATTTGGAGAGCATTGGGAGGAAATCCACCTGCCTGAGTAAAAAGAGGTGAATACATTACATGAATCCTTTCCAGCTTCCTCAGATGAAGTCCTGGAGGAGGCTGAGGAGGAGGAGGAGGCAGAGATAGAAGAAGTGGAGGATTATGAGGTGGGCAGCGGGTCTGACGGTGACACAAGCTCCCGCAGCTCCCGGCCCACCAGCCCCCTCCTGGAGCAGGGACAGGCGGCACGGCGGCAGCGCAAGGTGTTCCCCCGGGTAGACATGCAGGCTAAGGGCATGAGGTTCCCCGAATACAACACTCAGATGAAGGCGCGGCACAAGAGAAAGTTTGAGGGGCAGGACGGAGCCTCGGGCAGCCTTGGGTGCAGGGAAGAAGGCACAGAACGCAGGGAGCAAATGAAGAGAGGACGAAAGACCGAGTTCCCGGACGCCAGCTCGGGTCTGGAGCCTGCCAGCGTGCAGTCAGACCCCCTGGAGTGGACAGTGCACGATGTGGAGCAGTACGTGGCGGGGCAGCCCGCCATCTGTCACCATGCCGTCAAGCTCCGCCAGCAGGAGGTGGATGGGCGTGCCTTGCTCCTCCTGAACCTGCCCACCCTGGTGCAGCACCTCGGCCTGCCACACAGCTCCGCCGTCGCCCTCGCACAACACATCTGCCGGGTCAAGCTGGCTCACTTCCTCTTTTACAGACCGGAACCATGATCTGCGGCGCCTCATGAGGCCGCTGCCGTGCCTCTCGGCGGCCCATGAGAGAAAGTCTGTTACAAGTGTGGTGAACCCTCCAGTGTGGCTGCCTTCTGTTTGACATTTTCAGGTGTTTGTTGAGAGCTAGATTTCCTTTCCTCAACCACGGCCACCAAACAGTAGTTCCTGTAAAGGGAATTTTGTGTAACCATGAATTGAAGGTAGTGATGGTGAAATAAGATTCAGACCTCAAGGTTGCTCAAGGCAGATATAGCAAGGTGGACGGCAACACAGAATTGCAACCCAAACAGCGAGAGAAAGGGAGAGAGTGTGGAGATTACTGTAAAATATTTGCTATACTCAAACCAACAGACAACAGCGGAGGTCACCATTTTAACTGCACCCGCATTCCTGCCTCATGGTGGAGAGAGCTGGGCTTTTCATCGGTTTGTCTATTATTATTGTTACTTTTTATATTGTGCATAAATTAATAATGGTCTCAGATTTATTTAAGGCAGTGAAGAGGGATTGCAGTGGTGGTGATAGAGTGTCTGAGCATCCAGGTCATTTAGAGGTTGAGAGAATAGACCAGAAATTCCTTCCACTGCCTCAGACACCAGGACAGTAACTTATATTTTTACTATTGATATAATATTTTATTTTGTCACTATTTTTTTCCAACAAGTAGAATAGTAAAAAAATAAGATGTTTTTAGTGGCTTTTAACACTAATTTATATTTTCCTCTGTGCAATCTTATGCATGGCAAGTTTTCTTAAGGATATGAATCAAGTCTTACTGGAGGGTTTACATTATTGAGGCAGCTAGTCAAATGTTCCTTTATGTTTCTTTACGGTTCATTTATGTGGTAATGTTCATTGATTATATTTTCATTCCATATATACTCATGTAACTAATTATCTTCTTTCTTCCATTCTATTTGTGTGTCTTCTGTTTCGCCCAGAAGTTCAGCATTGACTCGCTCTGTCTTTTTCCAGTATATTGTCAAAATACTTGTATGTTCTTACTCATAATTATGGTTAGATTATCTTACTTTCTATTTGGTTTTTCTAATATGATTAAGTGCAATTTTTATTCTAAGCTTTCATTCAGTTTCGGTTGTGTGATGTATGCTAATTTTCAGCTTTCCATATACTTACTTCTCATCTCTCATATTTGTTATTTCCATTGTCTTTTATAACAGAATTTCGACCTCTTCTTTTATCTTCTTTGTGGTCAGTCCAACAGTTTTGCAAGGTTATATGTTGTGTCACTTCATTGGTGTTCCCTCCTGGCATTGGGGACCGGGTAGGGTGCTTGGTTCACAGCCGCACTATCATGGGTTCAGGCCTCAATCCTTGCTGTGGTCTGGTGAGGGAGGCAAAGTTCTCTCGTCACCCTAACAAAGCTATGGTCCAGCTTTCCTAACTTGGGAATGACATATTTGATCACCTTTCTTTTTTCTTCTTTTCAATCTTCTATATTTCCTATTTAAGAACATAAGAAAATAAGGAAGCTACAAGAGGCCGTGAGGCCTACAAGAGGTAGTTCCTGTTACTTAACACTGCCTACATCCACCTTTCATCCCCATCCATGACTCATTTTAAAACTCCCTATTGATATCCCTATTTATATTCTTCAATCCTTAGTATTTCACCAAACATGTCGGTCTCTCAGTCTTTCCTGCTGTGTGTTAAGAGGAGCTTCTTGAAAGAGGTGACTGTTCCATGGGTACTGTGGAGTCACTTCAGGGTGTCACAATGCAGTGTAGTAACCTTGTAAGGAATAAGTGGGTGTGAATCTCAAAAAAAGAAATCCACTAATAATAAGTAATAGACATACGTTAATCATTCCACATTGTTTGTCATTGCAGTACTGTTATCTCATCTACATACTATCATCGCCTTACTTATCTACTATCTCAACTACTTACTTATCTCTACTACTATCATTCTTATCATCGTCATTGTTCTACTGCAATTTTTATATTTAAGTGAGCAGGGTGGGCGCCTATACTTAAGTTAAGGGAACATGACATAGGCTTGACATGAGGTATGGCTCATTATATGGCTCATTTGTATATATTGCTGTAGTAAAGATTATGATCATGGAGCTTTGAGGGCACTGAAGATATGAATGCTTGTGATATTATAGTTGCTATCTGGGAGCTTTGAAGATAGTTGATATGAAATTGAATGGATTTCCTGTAGTAATGTTATATATTGATCCACTTTTCTCATTCTTGGTTCATAATTGAGCATCTAATGTGCTCTGAAACTATCATTGTTATTTATTATTAATGTTTTATTTGCATCATACACCCTCAAAGTCATGTTTTTTGTACTTTTGTATGTATCTTCGTATCATCCATGTTGAGAACTATTGTAGTCATATCTATGTCAGCAGTTCTGAATAAATAAATTAATCAACCCTGATTGTTGTTCCGCTATAATACTGAGAACGTGAAAAGGTAAATGAGGGGAAGCAAAGTAACAATGAAACTCGTAATACCAGATTCTTTTATAGGATTATAGGAATGGGAATATTGTCCAAGTAGTATTTACCCGGTGTTCTAATCGGGAGCTGGAACTGTCGTCGACCTTGACTCATAAGAACATAGGGGAAAAAAAGGAAGCTACAAGAGGCCGTGAAACCTACACGTGGTAGTCCCTGTAAAAAGAGACTGCTCTTTCGACAAGAGTTCCTATTTTTTCACGTAAATCAGTGTTCCAATGTTCTACGAAGGTTCCCGTTTCCAATTTATATCAGTTTTTTTATAAGGAAACAGGAAACATCACTGAGCACATGTAAGGAAGAGTACGACAATGTCATGGGTTTGAGGTACGACAGTTTGTTGTCATGTAACCAGCTGTTTGAGAATCCATCATGGCGTTACCTTTTCTGTACCACGGCGCTATTACCCGCAGTGCAGGCATATTTTCTGCCCTAGCCAAGCAGTGCAGCCTACTCTCCCTCAAACCTGTCAAGAAAATCGAGTTCACCTTTGATCCCTTCGCCGAGAATGCCGTTGTGGTGAGGTAGGACTAAGCTATCAAGGTTAAAAATTGGACATCATTCTTTATGGTGAAAAATCTAAGCGGAGTGATTGACTTGCTTGGTTTACTTGTTGTTCAGAGGCAGTCCTAGCATTCATATCTAGCAGGGCTACCCTCAACAGTGACTTAGAGACTGGAGAAGCACCCATATTAAACGCCGGGGGTATCCCTTATAGCCTTTCTCCTCGGCAAGAGGTACGGCAGCCGTATTCCGGTTGCGATTGCTTAAAGATACGGCAGTGGTTATAGAGAAGGAAACCGGATGGTGGCTGTCGTTGGATTTATTGTGTGAATTGATGGGGGTCATTTCCATGCATATGTGACATAGGAGACCAGGAATAGGGAAATTAAGAGTATATATTTATTCCTATTGGTCTTGTAAGGAAACAGGGATCTATTAGGTTTCGTCTAAAAATAAGGATTAGTGGGATACTGAAGACCAAAAAATTACCGAATATAAGATATAACTAGGTAAAGATTCTAAATGTTTTACAGATTGATATATAACAGTGTAAGGATAATAAATGTTTTAAAGATTAATATATAACAATGTAAGGATTCTAAATGTTCTACATTAGATAGAGGTGGTGGTGTTAGATATCTTGTTTTCTTATGGCCTTACATGTTTTAATTTATAGGAGGATGGTTTGTAATAAGTTGTTTTTTTTATCCCACAGAAACGCACTCGATTACTTCCATCAAGGCAAAGTGCGTGACACCAACCCCAATTGTGTTGTGAAGACCACCATTGTGAACGACAGATCGGAGTCCACCATACTTGTCAAGCTGGGTACGGTTATGCCACACACTGTAGTAGTCTATAGCCCTTCCTGCCCACCTCTAACCCAGCCACACTGCATCTCATCATTCCCTTGTTTTTCTCCTTGTAATGTGATCATATGAGGTGGAGGAAGGGTATGCATAGATTGGGTAGATAGAGACTGACTGACGTAAGGGAAATCTTTTTTATGAATTCTTAGAAATTGGCTGATACATTTTCTATACATTTATAAGAATGTAAAGAAGATTCCTTGCAAGTTTCGTTGCAATCTATCAACAAATAAGGGACCCCCAGAGTCCCCCCTTAAGTATGTAATTTAGCCTCTTTACAGTCTCTTAATGTTCTTATGTAAAGTTATCTTCTGATTATTTGTTTGTATCTTATGAGGCAGGTCTAAGATTGACGGAAATGTAACTTGATGGGTTTACAATGCTGGCCTCTTGAACTGAAAGATTATAAATTATGAGGCTTTCTTACTCTACAGATGCTTTTGAAAATATGTTTAGCCATATCATATAGTAGTGGTTAGATAGATTTATAGATTAGAGCTATGAGAAAGTTTAGTATTGAAATACATTTGGTGAAGGGATTATTGTGGGGATAATCTATATAAAATCAAACTTTGTATGTCTTAAAGATGATAGATTTTCAATCCTTTCGTGCAAATTATTACTACCATTCCTTTTAAAAAAAATTCTCTCACTCAAGTTTAAAGTAATCGTCCACACCATTTCATCATTCCTGATTTAATGCATTCAAATTATAGCCATTATCGAGTATATCAACAATATGTTGTCACTTTTTGCATCCAGTCACCCGTTTTTAAATGATCCGCATTCAAAATCTGTAAATTCCCCGAGCTCTCAAAACACAACTGAAAACCAACAGACGGACGGACGGACGGTGACGTCACAGCAGGAAGCCTCCCATCCCGGCCCAGATACAAATTCACGTAGTAGACGCAGAAAAAAATATAGTACTTGAAGAATTTTGGGTGTTTCAGATTTTTTTTTTTGCGATATGGCATATAGTACAGTAGTACTTGCATCCTGTATGGGTGCAGCAAGAAAGCTGTGCCTTTCCCGAGAGCTTAGCACCCATTTCCAACCTATACGGCGACGATATATGTGTACAGACGTGTGGAGCGGCGGGTAGTAGCGGGCGGTGTGTGGCAGATTGTCTCACTGAGCGAGACAATCTGCCACACACCGCCCGCTACTACCCGCCGCTCCACATGTCTGCACACATATATCGTCGCCGTATAGGTTGGAAATGTGTGCTAAGCTCTCGGGAAAGGCACAGCTTTCTTGCTGCACCCATACAGGATGCAAGTATATGCCATATCGCAAAAAAAAATATCAAAAACACCCAAAATTCTTCAAGTACTATATTTTTTTCTGAGTCTACTACTTGTATTTGTATCTGGGCCGGGGTGGGAGGCTTCCTGCTGTGACGTCACCAGCATGTTTCCTGCCACGGCTAGAATGGGGCTATTGTTTTTTGCGCGCTTTTTACAAAAGTCATGTTTTTAGGGAAATAAGGCGTGCAAATGAATAATTTTTTGTGGATTAGGTATTTTGAATTCAACGTAATTATGCAAAGAAAAAATGGGTCTGGACGATTACTTTAAGCTAAGTGGTTGTGTGATCAATGTTCCTGTAATGTGTCTGTTGTTTGCAGTGGATGACAAGAAGATCCTGTTCAAGGCCAACAACCTGAGCACCCTCGACATCCTGGTGCAGTACAACCATCTGGTGAGCAGCAAGGCCAAGGCAGAGGAGTCAGCAGACATAGCCAAGCCAAAGCTCACCAAGTCACAGAAGAAGAGATAGAGTTTCGTTATGCAAGAGGAAGATTATGTACATAATTCAGTGTCTTTTTTTACGGGGATATTTAGATAAGAGTGAAGAATCGATCATTTGAGGTCAAGAAGTAGTGTAATTTTATACTCCTTTCATCTCTTATTGACATAGTTACTATTGCCACTTCTTCTTGTGACTTTTGACACTTAGTATCGCTTCATAGGTCCTCTTCAACTTCGTTTCCTTAGTTAACAATTTTGTCAACTCATCCCTTGGCTATTTCACTTGGGATCTTAATCTTCCACTCACTTCCACCACCACCACCACCCACCACCACCACCACCACCATGTCGACTCAGGCACAGCGCAAGTATGAGGCCACCATGAGTATTGTCAACAAGGTGTATGGCAGTGTGCCGGCCTTTACTGATGTATTCGATGAGGATTCTTGGTACATCTTTGCTGCATGCTTCACCCTGGGTACCATCTTGGTGTCATTCATTGCCTCGCGCTACATCACCTTGAAGCCTATGGAGTAGCAGTAGTGGTAGGCATGGCAAAGACCTGACAGGGATGTGAGGGTTGGGTGCCTCAATCCTAACTTTAACACTTTCTCTATAACCCCTTCCCTTTTTTTGTGTTTTGCCATAGTGCCATATGACCTCTGATGTCTGGCACATTTCCCTATTTTTTAGCATTAAATCAATCAATCAATCCTAACTTTGCTACCTCCCCTTGCTTTTATAACCTGTTTATCTGCTTCGGTATATTTACCATGTATTCTAGTATAACCTTATGTTACCCTCCCTATCCTCAAACAAATTATACTTTTAAGTTGAACTGAATCTCAGCTATGAATTGAACTCAGTGAAATACCAGCAAGACTTTGGCGCCCTCCTCTATTGTCCTGTTTATTGAGATCTCATGACATGATTACAAGTGGATTTTAGATGGCATCAGACTGTCATTTGGAAACAAAACTCTTAACTTAACATTTACTACTACCAGAAACATTTACCACTGTAGATTGGTTCACATGGGCACATCAATGTAGGGCACGTAATCATTCATTTCCCTTCAAATCATTGCTAGCTACATGACACCTTTACAATACATTTATCTAGTCAGGTTTTACAAAAGACAGCTATACATACTTCTCATATATGTATTAATTGTTCTGTGATTTGCTTGAAAATTCAGAGCATTGGTTAGTAGAAGTTTCATGTGCTAAATGCAAGTCTACATTGCCCTTATATTAGGGACTTTGCACTGCTACTGTTGTTACTCGGTCCATCTGTTATAATGTGAGATGCCCCCCTCTCCACCTCCCCTTCCACGGTATCTGTTACTTGTAGTGTTACGTTATGGACATTTTGAAGACTGCTAAAGATTTCCTGCACTCCAAAGATATTTAAAAATAACTTAATTGGTGGGTATCGATGATGCTGCATGAGGTTCATCCACATATAAAAATTGTGTCTAGGTAATTATGAGTACTATATGGATGATAGACTCTTCCTCCTCATCTTCTTTGAGTTGTCTGTCAGAGTGCCAAGATTTCAAATGGAAATAGAAAGAAAGATTTAGTTAGGACAGTAGCAAAATACAGGCCATTGTGTTTTGTTCAAGATACAGAGAAGTGCCATCTTAGTGATGCAAGTTTCATGGTCAATCCTGTATGCTAGTCACAGCAAATTGGGCATTAGTCTACATAACAGAAGGATCTGGTATCCCATTTGTTGCTTTATCTAGTGTTTATCTGTTCTTGCACTTATTTTTATTGAGAACTACATATATATATACTACACCCAAGAATTATACTGGAGAAAATTAAGTATTTAATTCTTCATAAACTATTATAGTAGTGCGTCATATGGAAGACTTGCCAAGTACAAGTGTGTAGCAGGACAAGAAGTTATGCTGAAACAGACTTATGCTTTGAACACGTCACCTGTAGGCTACTTATGAATCAGCAAATCAGTAGTGTCCCATCACCTGTTTGGCACCTAGTCTTCAGTGGCCTCCTTGTCCTGATACTGTTGTGCTGGGTGTGTGAAGTAGACTGCTTGGGGCTCTTATTGGGACACCCTGGATGTTGCTATAGGGAATAATTCATCATTCACACATTCTCCTGAATTCCCCTACTTTTCCCTGAGTAATTTAATCTCCTTCCTTCAACAAATACACATCCTTCATTTGATCTAGCCATCCTGCTGTAACAATCCGTTCCTTTCCCCATCCCTCACCGTTTCACTCCTTCTCTCTAACCCCTCCCTTGTGTCTGCTTTGCCATAGTGCTATATGACCTCTGATGTCTGGCATATTTCCCCCTTTTTGGCATTAAATCAATCAATCATCATCCACACCCTTATACCATACTGTCTTCTCGTTCATCTCAGTGTCGTCCGTCTTGCATTGCCTTTTACTTTTTCTCTTACAGTACCATATGACTCTGATGCCTGTCGCTTCCTAGTTTCCTTAATACCTTATCATCCAGTTCCTAATAGTACAGAAGGCATTGTATGAAAGATCAGCTCACTCCAAAGGCCGCAGTAAACCACTATGTTATTAAGGTGATATGAGACTTGTAATAGAAGCAAATGTTAAATGGAGAAATGTTTAAGCTTTGGAAACAACTGTAGATTTAAAGTTTCAAGAAGAATGGAAGGAGAGTCTAATTTGACTGGTCTAGATTTAGTGTCTTGTCTTTATTGTCCATTGAGGTTTGTGATGGAGACTTGTGTAAGCTTAGGAAAAAATGTTGAAGGTTTGGTGGCTAAGAAGAATTGATGGAATTATTCTCTTGTTTTGAGTTGTCTGAATCAACAATTTCTGGCCTTTTTCCTACACTAAATTTTGGAAGAAAGTCTTATAGGGGGGAATGTAGGAGTAACAAGGAAACTAAGAAGATAACAGAATAACCTAAACTAACGACCTCAAACTTTTCTTGCGTTACTGTTTAGTTGTACTTTTTCCCGGGTGACTAATATAAGGGTGTTCCCAAAGATGACCTAAGATTAGTATACATTCTGTAGTGATGGTGAGTGACCCTTATGACCTCTCTGACCCTAACACTGCTTCTTGACCCTTGTATTATTATTCTCATTAATTAAATTGGACTGCCATGTATCCTTATTGTCTCTCATTTTAACTATTCCATCTACGTAGTGTAAGCATCTTAAAGGTTGATGAAACAATACAATCATGATAGTTCTCATTATATTAGATTGCCATGTACGTTTTTATTTTATTATATTTTGTCTACTTTATTAATGTGTATGTTCGATGGGGGAAAAAAATGTCAGTGAAGGAGTGAGGCTTGAGTGAGGGGTTCTTGCGGCTGTGGTGTGGTATGTTTTGGTGGGTGGAAAGCAATGATAATATATAGAGATTTTGTATGTTATCCTTGGTAGAAATCACAGTGTAGCCTATAGCTCTGTGGTAGAAAGTCGTGCCTCAGTCATCAACACTATGGCAAATATAAATTTTACATTCTTTGGTGGTATTCGTCTGTTGCAGTGAGATAAATGTATATAGCAAGAAAGTTCCCTCTGTGTATGATAAGTTGTATAGGTCTAGTTTTTTATTATACACTTGATTCTTTGCTGGTAGTCTTCTGTTGCAGTGAGATAAATGTATAAAGCAAGAAAGTTCCCTCTGTGCACGAAAAGTTATTTAGGTCTTCTAAGGTTATATGGTCCTATTTAGGTCTTTTAAGGTTATATGGTTTTATTTAGGTCTTCTAAGGCTATATGGTCCTATTTAGGTCTTTTAAGGTTATATGGTCCTATTTAGGTCTTTTAAGGTTATATGGTCCTATTTAGGTCTTTTAAGGTTATATGGTCCTATTTAGGTCTAAGGTTATATGGTCCTATTTAGGTCTAAGGTTATATGGTCCTATTTAGGTCTTCTAAGGTTCTATGGTCCTATTTAGGTCTTCTAAGGTTATATGGTTCTATTTAGGTCTTCTAAGGTTATATGGTTCTATTTAGGTCTTCTAAGGCTATATGGTTCTATTTAGGTCTTCTAAGGTTATATGGTCCTATTTAGGTCTAAGGTTCTATGGTCCTATTTAGGTCTTCTAAGGTTATATGGTCCTATTTAGGTCTTCTAAGATTATATGGTCCTATTTAGGTCTTCTAAGGTTCTATGGTTCTATTTAGGTCTTCTAAGGTTATATGGTTCTATTTAAGTCTTCTAAGATTATATGGTTCTATTTAGGTCTTCTAAGATTATATGGTCCTATTTAGGTCTTCTAAGGTTCTATGGTTCTATTTAGGTCTTCTAAGGTTATATGGTTCTATTTAGGTCTTCTAAGGTTATATGGTTCTATTTAGGTCTTCTACCTAAGGTTATATGGTCCTATTTAGGTCTTCTAAGGTTATATGGTCCTATTTAAGTCTTCTAAGGTTATATGGTCCTATTAATTAGGTATTCTATATATAGGTCTTCTAAGGTTATATGGTCCTATTTAGGTCTTCAAAGATTATATGGTCCTATTAATTAGGTCTTCTATATAGGTTTTCTAAGGTTATATGGTCCTATTTAGGTCTTCTAAGGTTAGGCCTATATGGTCCTATTTAGGTCTTCTAAGGTTATATGGTCCTATTTAGGTCTTCTAAGGTTATATGGTCCTATTTAGGTCTTCTAAGGTTATATGGTCCTATTTAGGTCTTCTAAGGTTATATATGGTCCTATTTAGGTCTTCTATATAGTCTAAGGTTATATATGGTCCTATTTAGGTCTTCTAAGGTTATATGGTTCTATTTAGGTTTTCTAAGGTTATATGGTCCTATTTAGGTCTTCTAAGGTTATATGGTCCTATTTAACCTCCTTGTATCTACTAACTGTGACGATTTTTACAGACAGACAGACAGGCTACTCGGGGTGACTGACCGCCTCATCAACTGCCACTGGGCGGGAAACCAGAAGCAGAGTGTTTAGCATATGTTTGTAGCTCAGGGTAGAAGAATTAAGCTTATTCCATGCAAGAATAATTGTTTCCTAGTATGTTTGTCAAGGATAGCTAGAAAGGAGGCGAGTCATTAGTATGTGAGGCAGGAATGAGGAAGTGATGGAGAAAGTCTCTCGCTCTCCTTCTCTCTCTCTCTCTCTCCCGCCTCCCGAAAAGAAAGTTTGTGTTAAATTCCCGTCTAAAAAGAAATATAGTTCACAATAATGCCTGTATATATCTAATGCGTGTTTGATCAATAGTTATCTTGTTAGAGGCAAATAAGCAATGAAATTTTTTGGAATTCTATAGATCGATTGAATTTTTTTTCTTCTAAGTACACATTAACAAAGATTTACTAACAAATTATTATGTTTTACTATTTTTAGAATCACATTTTATATATAAAAGTAAAGAGAATCAAGGCATTTCAAAGCAAAATTCCATAAAATCGAAGACAAACGGAAGTCAATTTCTTTAATCACCATGTTAACGACAACTTAGCAATAAATTATTATGTTTGAGTATTTTTAGAGTGATACTATGTAAAAAGTAAGGAGAATAGACCTATATAAGGGAAGTCCTAAACAATACAAGCGCGGGAGAACCATCCCGTCAGTCTTCCTCGACCAGGAAGTCACCAACGCCATTTTCAACACTTCCCATTTTGAGATTTCCCTCGTTTCGTCCTTAAATTAGCGACTATAGTAGATTTGATGTACCCAGTCGGGCAGCGTAAGTATCAGTGCAGTGTTTCCCGCCGTTTTGTAGCCTTAGCCAGGGCGGGAACGCGTCATAACGGGGCTCGAACCTGGGTGACCTTGTTTACGGCGACGCCCCTGTGTTGACCTGGCCCACGTGCATCCCCGCCCACCCCACCGTCATTGGGGGCTCGGGGCGGGGGCCTGGGAGGGTCACAAGTCCCTGCACCACCTGGGAACACCGCCTAGACCGCCACCTGTGACCTTGTGTTATGCCTGGCTGACCCTTGAGAATTATTGACCTGCTGCATTACTAACCACATTATTGCTGACCTTTCCATTCTATTAATTTTATACTCGGTTGGCTTTACTTGGGATTGACCTTTTACTTTGGCTCTTGAATTAACTGACCTTATTCACATACTAACCTAACCTCATAGCTTTTGACCTTTTAGTTATATTCTATTGACCTTATGCTATACTGACAATATATTTTCCTTGTGTTTTGTTGTTCTGATATTTTCTGAACCCAATATGATTCTTAATTATAGAAAAAACGCATCTTTAGTTGGATCAGTAGAAAGAGCCCAGTTCTCCTTAACATTGACTCGTGAGATGTTAGCTTTACTCATATTTCAATGTCCCTTTTATTATATTTGCTATGTATTTTTGCATACCTTTGATTTCATTCACCTTACCTTTACTCATTCTACTGACATTAGCTATCTTATTTGCTATTCACCCTTTATTTTGCCCACGCTATGCTTAATCTACCGTATATTATTCGGTATTTATTTCTTTTATTGCCGTTTCCTCAGCGGGCAATCTTACCATGCCCAGTGGATTTATGGCATCATATAGTGTATGCCTGTATGGGTTTTTTTTGTGCAATGAATTTTTTTTCACTATGACCATAATCCATTTGGTGGTCAAAATTATGATATTCCGACATATTTTTGTGTTTCACATGAAATCCCCTTAATTGTATGAAAATCTGTCAGAAATGCTTTGTTTTGCTTCTCCCCTCTATGATCTTGGGGTCTGGGTGGGAATTCGGTGGCTTGGGTTGGGGAGACTAAATTTACAGATTAACCTTGATGTAATATAGCCTAGGCATTAGTCAGGGGGGAATCACCATAAAACCTATCGGAAAAAAGCCAAAATCACTGAAAAATTGAAAGTTTTGCGAAACTTTTAAGGGGAAAAATCTAGAAAAAAAAATTGCGCGAAACTCTAAAAGGAAAATCCTAAAGTTTGGCAAACTCTAGGGAAAAATCGAAGGTTTTTGTATTTTTGGCAGATATCCGACAGGTTTTGTGGTGATTTCCCCCTAATGCCTGAACCTAACCTAACTTTGTCCTTAACTGGCATATTGGAAACAGCAGACATATTCCTCCTCCCCCAAAAATCTTATGTATCCGGAATTATTGATTTGCGACGAGAAACTCAAAGCGAGTCTTAGAATTCAATAAGGTAAACAGAAACCATACTCCCAAATGTGTAGAGTGTTATGGTCCTAGTGTAAAATAATAACTCGTTTTCTTCATTTAGACACTTATTTAGGGTAGGTTAGGTTCTATTCACCGATTTTTCTTTATATCACTTTTTTACCCACATTGTCCCTGATCTTCATAGCTCTCCCCACTATCGGGGAGTCAAGATTGTCATTCATATTATGGTTATTATTCATTTGCATAACATACGAGGCCTCAAACACTCAAATGAACTAAAATAAGACTATAAAATAGAAGAAAATAACCCCGAAATAGGAAACGGCAATTTAGGAAATTTTTACCTATTATTCCAACCTCTGTATTTTTTTAGGTGTTATACGATGCTGATATGATATATGATATATGATATATTATTCATCACCTGTTTTTAACATCTGAGGGCAGGGTCACTTTTAAGCCAGGCATATAATGATGTGTTAGGCAAGGTTCAGGAAAGATCGGGTTAGGCGGCCACTTGTATCGCTATTGGCTTAGAAGGTCAAGGTATCAATATGTAGGGGAGAGCGGGGCAGGTTGCATCGAGGGTAGGTTGCATCATTGCCTCTAACTCGCATGTTATCACACGTACATCGTCTTAATACTACTCTACTACTATAAACTACTACTACTACAACTACAACAATAATAATAATAAAAAAAGTTAATGCGAGTTAGAGGCAATGATGCAACCTACCCTCGATGCAACCTGCCCCGCTCTCCCCTATATTAGAATCAGACTCGGTAGTACAGGTTGATGCATAACTATAATTAGACAAGTGTTTTTAGATTCATCGCAAAATTCACAACAGTTATTCAATGCTAGTTTTTGGGTGCAATTGAATGTCACATATGTGGTTAGGCTAGGTTAAAAAATTTGTGGTTAGGTTTCTATTCAAAATGGTGTTGGTTTGTGACGTTAGAATCACAGGTGTCTTGAGGCATTAGAATCATGGGAGGAAGTGTCCTGTTTTAGGGTGTGGGATTAAGGATTCGTCATCGCGAGACACCTGAGTTACCTTGACCTCAACCCTTAGTGACATCTGGTCTTGTGTTCTTCTCTCGGTAATTCAGTCAGTTTTGTCGAGATGTTTATGTGGTGTATTATAGAAACGCATCCTTTGATATATTTCATGACTAGGTTTATACAGCAATGGAGCTATTATTGCTTGTGATAGGTTATGATATATTAGCTCTAATCTTTTCTTTATCACAACAGTATTCTTTATTTATTTTCATATAATTATTCCGAAGGCTTAGTTGGTTATAAGGGTCATATATTAATAAGTAACCTCAGATATTTGCTGTCTTCTCAAGGGGGACAGATTTAGATGAGATGAGACATTGATCGAGCTTGTTCAGATAATGTTATGTATAAAGGTAGAACTCTAATAGTATTAAGGTTAAATGTTCTTACCACCAACACCACCACTTTCTGTCCCAACTATCACAAAGGCCAAATATGGTTGTGTGTGTCCTAATTGTAGTCAGGCTGAGTAAGGTCGGTGTGGCACAATACTGAGGCAGGTGTGAACTGAACCATCCTGTGTGTAACCACGTAATGACTCAGTAACTGTGCACAAACTTCAAGGATAAGATAATGCATCCTTGACAGCATATATCTCTTTAAGCTTAATGACTCAGTAACTGTGCACAAACCTCAAGGACAAGATAATGCATCCTTGACAGCATATATCTCTTTAAGCTTAATGGAATCATCAGTTTATAGTGATGTAAAAAAAGAACACTTGAAAAAGGACAGTGTTTATTGATGGGAATAAGAACATGGAGTGTACTGGAGGAACTTTAAAAGCCCTGCCACACCTCTGTCTGTACACACACTCACGTGCTTGCATCAAGACTCTGTAGCAAGCCATTGTAATGAGTTGTCTTATGAGTGATGGAAACCTTGCAAACAGTGATGGAACAGTGAAGCCAGTGACTGTAACATTGCCTAAGGCGTAGGATGACTTGTGTCTGTCCGGGCCACTGCCACCAGGCCTCCCGCGGGTCTCTCTCACTCACTCCATGCATGCTGGAATGGCCTCCCTCCTATATACCCTTAGCTCTCCCACTCTTCATGTCCTTAGGGAGTCATATTTCTGCTTCCAAGCTGTATCTTGTTGCCAATACACATAGGCTTACTTTCTGTAGTTAAAGTTAGTGTAAAAGCCCTTTCTTTGAGTCCCAAGCTCATGTGATAAGTGATCAAATTCATATCTGTGTGTCATGTATGATTTTCCTCCAATACTATAGCATAAAAGTAAGTCTTGGAACTCCCAATGCAATTTTTTGAGACTAGTTGTTTGCACACCACTCCCTCTTTTTAGATGATCAATGACAAAGGGAAAATCCTGTCTTGTTCATGTTTTTTTTATTGCTGTGAACAACTTTCCTTGCTTTCCCTTGAGTATTTTTGAGTCACTCTGAACCACCTTCTTTGGTTTCATCATTCCCTTTAATATGATTGGTGGTGGTGTATTGTTAATGACTTAAGTGTGTGCACTATGCCTTAATGAACTCCACCTAATCATATTTTATCACATCCAAATTTCAGTGGTTATTTAAAAGAATATTGCCCAAAGCCATTGGCAAGGAATGACAAAAGGTAAATATCCTATGTAAGGAATTTAGAGTTAATGCTAATGTTAGCCTAAATAAGAATAGCTTTCCTAGTGGAAAGATATTTTTATTGTCAGGAGTTTGGAAGATGTGGGGGAGGCGAGTGTGTCTGGCTGTGTTGGTGTTCCCCCCCAGGCCCAGGACCCAGCTGACTTTCCCCAAAGCCCCACCCAATAGTGTGTACACAAGGGTGCCTGTGTGTGGGAGGCTCTAGGTGGAGGGTGACAGGTCAGCTCAGGCCAGGTTGTAGTGTGAACTGTTCAGTGTTCAGCTGGATCCATGATATGTGAAGGCCCACCCTTCCCTGCTTGTGCTGACCTCCTTTGTTTCGTTGTAGCACCTGGTCCTCCTGGCCCTCCCGGCCCTCCCACGGGCCCGGGGGGACCCCCAGGACCAGCTGGCCCCCCCGTGCCCCGCCCCATCACACTACCCCCGGGACCCACGCCTGCCACCGGACCAATAACAACCATAGTGGCACCCGCGGCGACCACCCCCACCGTGGCCACGGGCACGGGCATCTCAGCTCTGCTGCCTCCAGAGCTGCCAAGTAAGACTCACTTCCTTGTGTTGTGTCCCGCCCCGCGGCCTGGCTCTTACAGGGGAATCATGGGCACCAAATATTTGTGGCAGAGCCAAAGAAACTGATCTTATCCGTTACAAATGTAGCTTTTTCATAACAAAGGAAAATACATAATAGTTTTATTGCATGAAGATATTGTTTTAAAATATTTCCTTGAATCATTACTGTAATGCATGGTGTTTATTGACAGCATTTGTGGCTCCACGGAGACCCAACCTTGGGCGGGAGGGTCGGCCCATCACCCTGCGGGCCAACCACTTCCAGATCTCCATGCCCCGGGGCTACATCCACCACTACGACGTCAGCATTCAGCCCGACAAATGCCCCAGGAAGGTGAACAGGGAGATCATTGAGACCATGGTCCATGCATTCCCAAGGATCTTTGGCAGCTTGAAGGTGAGGCAGGGATAATGTTTGGTGTTGTCCCGAGTGCTTCTCATATTTGAGGATGCCATTGTCTTTATACTAAGGGGCAGAATAGTCCTGTGTATGAGAAGTACAGTCCTGTATTTTTGTCCTCAGCCTGTATTTGATGGAAGAAGTAATCTCTACACCAGAGACCCTCTGCCCATTGGCAATGAAAAAATGGAACTGGAGGTAGGTTTTATGACCCAGTTACTTCCTACTCTACTTATGTGCATGTATTGATATAATGAAAAAGTTGTTAAAGTGTTCTGGTGTGCTTTCAATACACAAGTGTCCTTGAGGGTCAGCGAGTAGGTGAGTAAGACATGTTTGGCCCACAGGTGACCCTACCCGGTGAGGGGCGGGACCGGGTGTTCAAGGTGGCCATGAAGTGGCTGGCCCAGGTGAACCTGTACACCCTGGAGGAAGCACTGGAGGGCCGCACCCGCACCATTCCCTACGATGCCATCCAGGTGAGCTACTAGCTGGCTGAGGTACTCCTCCAACAACAAAAACCATAGACAGTGTGGAAGCATAGTAACTAGTATCAGTCATCCACCCTTGGGACCTCCCAGTGCAGCCCGGGACCTGGGAGCCACTGTTGTACACGGCTGGGTTACATGTCACGGCCTGTTTTAGAATGGCAAGGAGTGAAGCGACCCACTACCCAGCCACCATGTGTGTGTGTTTCTGTCTTAGAGAAGGCAAGAAAGAACAGGATTTTGAGATGCAGTATAGGTTGAATTACAAGTGGGTTAGTGAAAAGTTAATTTTCTTATAGAAAAGAATATAATTTGTGTAGAAAAAATGACATGTGGTCAGTGCAGATTGTGCATGACAGGCATGAGGGGGGTGCGTGACAACCATGTCCCCAGCAGTGTACCCAACACACAAACAAGTGACAGGCATATTTATCAACATTCAGACCAAAACTTACCTACAACTGGTAGTGATTGCATTCACTGCCTCTGTCTGTACATTGTTGTTCAATCTCATTTGTATTAGAGTAAGGTACGTATTATGGTACAAATTACTAATGAGCTCTTGCCTTTGTTCCATGCGTGTGTGTGTGTGTGGCATGACAGGCGCTGGACGTGGTGATGCGCCACTTGCCCTCCATGACCTACACCCCGGTGGGCCGGTCCTTCTTCTCTGCCCCGGACGGCTACTACCACCCCCTGGGGGGAGGCCGGGAGGTGTGGTTTGGCTTTCACCAGAGTGTCCGTCCCTCACAGTGGAAGATGATGCTCAATATTGATGGTGAGATATCCCTTGGCTGTAGATCTGCAATATTATAGTTGTTTTCTCCAGGGTTGTTTGATTTAAATCAAGCTGATTGTAATCACTGATTTAAATCATGATTTAAATCAAATGATTTTTTTTTTTAATCACAGATTTAAATTATAACCTTATCATTATTTGAAAACGAGAAGGGAAAGAAGGAAAATTAAGCAAATGGACTTTATGAACACCAATTATATTTGATTTTATTTATATTTTTTATTTGACTTCCCATTGCGAAGTCCCTTTGGAAAGTCAAGTAGCAGGGATGACTATGAAAAAATAGGCCGAACAGTACGATATAGCAAAATCAGGCAATAATTTGTGTAGCTGACTCATCAGTCATCACAGACAAAATGATGACCACAGTTCACCTTTCATATGTTTATATGAAATTCAGTATATAAGTATATGATATATAAGTTCAGTATGTAAGTAAGATATAAGTATACTAAGTGGGTATAACTATACTAATGGATATAAATATACTAAGGGCCAGCCTAGACCGGCCTGGCAAACGTCGCGAAAACGCGCTTGTAGACGCAGGCCTATTGATGTGAAAACGTCCATCACAGAAATAGACTGTAAATTCATCTGTATTTCATGTTATATGCATTTTTAATGAACTTATTCTATCTCTTTAGTTATAAATATGCTAAACAATATCATGTAGTTACATTTCATGTAGAACATCAAATAAAAAAATAAATTATAAATCGATTTAAATCAATATATATATATATATATATATATATATATATATATATATATATATATATTTTTTTTTTTTCTATGAAAAAAATCAACAACCCTGGTTTTCTCATATATTTTCAGTCTCTCATATTAGGTGTTATAACATAGAAAATAGTAATATACTACTACTACTACTAATAATAATAATTTTTATTTGCACCCGAAGGCATACAATAAAAAAAAACCATAATATACAAACATGAGTAAATGAACTTAAGTACTAAAGCAAATAAAAGATCGTGTCCTTACTGTTATGATTCTTTCAACAAGATGTTTGTTAACTTGTTTGTGCAGTGATTGATATATTCAGAGTTGTGAGCATTTTTTTCACGTGTGTTTTGTCTTACAGTTTCTGCCACTGCATTCTACAAGGCCCAGGCGGTGATTGAGTTCATGTGTGAAGTGTTGGACATCCGGGAAATAGGGGAGCAGCGGAAGCCCCTCACGGACTCCCAGCGCGTCAAGTTCACCAAGGAAATCAAAGGCCTCAAGGTGGGTGTTCAGGTCCTGCATTCCTAAGCTCACTATTAACCTGTAAACAGATGATGTATTTACCTAGTTGTGATATACGGGGAATGAGTTGTGCATTGCAATATGTGAGGGATAAAATGTATTCTGTCCTATTCATTTATCTAGTTACTTTATTTGTACTTTATAGATTTAAGTTTTCAAAACTACATTTGTTTGATTTTTCGATCATTTATTCTATTATTCTTTTATTGATATATTTGTTTGTGTGTTTTAGCATATAAGGCCTTGTCTTTTAAGAGTAAAAAATTTAATGTAATTGAGTGACAACAGAATGGATGGATCATTGTGAAGTCTTATTAAATGGACACTTGTGAAAGAGGTTTTGTATTGAAATACCTTGATTGGGTCTGTGCAAATGTGGAAGCTATTTATTAACCTATTGTCACAAATGTTTGTTACATTTATGATGTCATGGACGTCTCAACTGATGGTGATGACTTATGACTTTCAGATTGAAATAACCCACTGTGGGGCAATGCGAAGGAAGTACCGTGTGTGTAACGTGACCAGAAGACCGGCACAGATGCAGTCGTAAGTGTCTTGAGGCCGTTGTGTGGTGGTGCTGGTGATGAGTAATGAAGATTGTGTGCTACATGGAATGTGCTGAAATGTCAAGTTATACCTAAATGCTCATATGAGAGGCTTTTATACATGTTGTCAAGTGCCAAGTAGTATATATGATGTAAAGTGAGAATAATAATTTTAAGAAAAAAGCTTTTTCTAAAATTGTGCAACATTTTCCTTCAGGTTCCCGTTGCAGCTTGAGAATGGCCAGACTGTTGAGTGTACAGTGGCAAAGTATTTCCTTGACAAGTACAAGATGAAACTCAGGTTCCCACATCTACCCTGCTTGCAGGTTAGTTAATTGAGGTTTAAAAACTTTTATGTTAACACCCATGCATGCATTTAAGGGCATAATTTTTCAGTTGATGTATTGGAATAGATGGGGATCAAAGCCTTTATACTATGTCAGTCAGGTGGTATAATGAAGTATTGTATTATTGTGTGTGTTAAATGAGTTATGTCTTAGGTTGGACAAGAGCACAAGCACACCTACCTGCCCCTGGAGGTGTGCAACATTGTGCCGGGCCAGCGCTGCATCAAGAAGCTCACCGACATGCAGACCTCCACCATGATCAAGGCCACCGCACGCTCCGCCCCGGACAGAGAAAGGGAAATCAACAACCTGGTTCGCAAGGCAGACTTCAATAATGACCCTTACATGCAGGAGTTTGGGCTGACCATCAGCACTGCAATGATGGAGGTAATGCTCCTCTTGTTGGGTTGTGGTGATGAATTTTTAAATCATGAAAGTTTGTAGTATGAAGGGCATTTCAACCTGTCTATATTTTTTGAGGCACTGCACTTATGTTAGAGACGGGTCTCTTGTATGGGAAAAAGCTAAGATGCATACATCATGACTTGTTTTTGTGCATATGGTGCTAGTAAGAATGGTGTGCTTTAGGAAACTAACTCAGTCTGTGTGATAATAAAAATAAAAATAAATTTGTGACATTATAATCTTTAGAATCCATCACTAGGGCAGTGCATTTACCTCCTATCTAAGATTGAGGAGTGACTCATGTGTTATGTTTGTGTAGGTGCGAGGGCGTGTGCTGCCGCCTCCCAAGCTGCAGTATGGAGGCCGCACCAAGCAGCAGGCTCTGCCCAACCAGGGGGTGTGGGACATGAGGGGCAAGCAGTTCTTCACGGGGGTGGAGGTGCGGGTGTGGGCGGTGGCCTGCTTTGCCCCCCAGCGCACTGTCAGGGAAGATGCACTCCGTAACTTTACACAGCAATTACAGAAAATAAGTAACGATGCAGGTGAGTGCTTGTGTCACCCAGCCCAGGGTGTAAGAACAAGTGTTGTACTCAAATTTGTCCACAGGGATCAAAGAAAGGATGGCGAGTTTGCCCTCGAGTGACGAGCGACAAGCGTATGTACTTTGAAGCTGCCTTGCAAGATGATGGTCATATTGATGCCGACAACTATGAAAACAAGGCTGGCCTATGATGGGCATACCTGTAGGGGAAAAAAATATAAAATTAGGTCTGAAATGCTTAGAAAACACCAATACAACAATTAGGTTATTCATACATCTCGGTTCTGTAATTAACAGTCGACACCAATAGGGATTTTTAATGTAGACCTCAAGAGGACATAATGAATGTCAGTAGCTTAGGTATTTCTGCAAATCATTGTAAACTGAGGACTTAGCTCGTTTCTCAGTAACTTCACGTAATGCTCGTAAGGACATTGTTACGCCACAAACATTCCTGTAAGCAAGCTGCATTTGTGTCAGGAAATTGCTTTCCTTGAACAATTAACGTTCTCCTGATGCCAAATTTGACACAACCACACGATCTGTCATACTACCGTTAGCTAATATGCCTTCAGGCTGCTGTAATTAAACATAGGCATATTATAGACGAGATTGCTTTATTTACATATATTTATTCGTTTTATAATTTTTTCCCCTACAGGTATGCCCATCATAGGGCAGCCTTGTTTTTGTAAGTATGCCAATGGGCCCGACCAAGTAGAGCCCATGTTTCGGTACCTGAAGACCACCTTCACAGGTCTCCAGCTGGTGTGTGTGGTGCTGCCTGGCAAGACTCCGGTCTATGGTGAGTCACCTGGCCCTTGTGCACCACATTACTCTCTGGGAAGTAGGGGGATGAGATGTACTATGTATATATGGTCTTGTTGATAGCCACAGGGCAATACATTGTTGTGGGATTAGATAACATTCAATTTTGTATGACAATCTTGGAACAAGGGGTTGAAAGACAGCAAGGTTCCCTGTGCCTAGACTGACCTAGACTCACTGTTGCAGCTGAAGTAAAGCGTGTTGGGGACACTGTGCTTGGCATGGCCACCCAGTGTGTGCAGGCCAAGAATGTCAACAAAACGTCTCCACAAACCTTGTCCAACCTCTGCCTCAAGATAAACGTTAAGTTGGGAGGCATCAACTCCATTCTAGTCCCGGGCATCAGGTACGTAGCGTGCATAGAAAGCATAGAACCAGCAAGTGATGATGACAGCCAGGTGTGCTGCAGTTTGAAAGAAGCGAAAGAAGAAAGGGTTTTGTAGTTTTTGGAAAAAATTTGCATTATATATATGCTTCATACAAGATTGAGATGAAATTTTAATTTGAAAACTGGGTCAAGAAACTGAATATGTACTGACTAGACCCACCTATGGACTTCCTGTCCAACATGCATTGTTGTAGAGTTGATAGGGTGGAGGAATGTTTGAAGGAAAGGATGGAGGGGCTTAAGGGAACTACATAATGTATGGAAAATATGACTTAGAGAATATTAATCAATACAAAACAAAAAAGTTCTTCCTCATGGTAACGTTGCACCTGTTCCCCCAGACCAAAGGTGTTCAATGAGCCCGTCATCTTCCTGGGTGCTGACGTGACTCACCCCCCGGCGGGTGATAACAAGAAACCGTCCATTGCCGCCGTGGTGGGGTCCATGGATGCCCACCCGTCGCGCTACGCTGCAACTGTCCGGGTGCAGCAACACAGACAGGTGGGTCTGCTCTCCTGATACTTAACCTTACCAATGCACTGTGTTGTGTTGGAACATTTATTAACTGAATAATTGTTGGTTTACTACTGTTTCCTTCTCATGTCATTTGTTTACTATATTAACTATTCTTACTATTCCGCATCCTGTTGTGAAAGATCTTCATATTTACATATGTTTTACAAATTGCAACATTTTTTCAACTTTTGACAGCAAATTGGTGTGTTTGTTAAGTGCCACCTTTCTTATTTTGGAGAAGGCCTTATGTATGCAGAAAAAAGTATTTATGTGTCAGTTCTAGAAAATTGCTTTCTTAATCATCGTATTTTTTTTCTTTCATTAATTTGTCATAATATAAGAAAGTGAGTCTGTAAAGTACACTTGGTTATCCCCAGAAGTTAATATTTAGTGATGGTGATATAGGACACCTTTATTGCATGCAGGCACGGCTTGTGATGCATGTCTTGATAGGGATTTAACTCTAATCTTAATGAAAATAATTGCAAAATATATATGAATGTCATTGTGTATTTAGAATGGCACCAAAATATATGATTAGCATCGCTTGGCTCACCCCATGCAGGACTGTCCTTTGTATCCGGCCAAGCAGAGACAGTGTGGACAGTTTTTTTTTTTTTTTTTTTTTTTTTTTTTTTTTTTGGGCCAAGGACACACAAAAAAGTAACAAAAGTCTGCTTAGTAGCCAGTCCTTATAAAGAAGACGATAAAAGAATATAAAAAGGGGGGTGGACCAATTTAGTTCGGGAGGTGTCTTGTCACTCTTCTCTTGAAAAGATTTAAGTCGTAGAAAGGTGGAAAAATAGAAACGAAGAAAGTTTTTTTCTAAACTCTCAAGAGTTTAGTTGTGCGTTGCCGGGTCAATCTAGTAGACTCACAGTTAGACTTGAGCCAGTGCTTCATGCGACTTGTTATGATAGGTTGTAATTTTTCACTTATGAAGCACTCTTACCTCACCCATTATGCTCTAACTGGGTTCTTAGATGTCACAAGTTTAGAAAAATTGGAATATAGGTTATTGTTAAGATTAGGTATTTTCTGAAAGGATCAAGGTATTCAGTCTTCTGCTTGAGAGTTGTTGCATGAAGCTTGTTTGTGATGGAGGTGAGAAGTTTTGCATTGTGAAGGCTTTTCCTTATAGAGCTGGGATGAAGCAAGTTATGAGAAGGTACAGTGGAAGACAGAGAAGTTGGCGGTGTCTTGCATCCGTTACGCTCCTTGACAAATTTAGTTAAATTCCCTCCCGGCGCTTCCTATGGGGAATGATTGAAAAAAAAAGATGTCCGGGAACTCACTCACGGCCTTGACTTCCTGCTTGCAGTTTTTCAAATCAGTAGTCATTAATGGGCAGTGACCAGGACATATTGCTTCTTATCGTCACTCCCGGCTCGATTACCCAAAACGTCACTAAGACATTTCGGGAAAGTGTTTTCGCTCAGTTGGATATGGGGCCTGAGCCACAGTTGACTGCAGACCAGATCAACCGTATTCACAGCTTATATAAGATCAGTTTTAGTTCAAAAAAAATTGTGAGGGAGACTGTTAGCTCAATGAAAGGTTGAGCGATGGGTTAAGAAGTCGCGAGACTTTACGGATGTAACGAGACACACTCCTTACACACACTGTACCCAGTAACTGTGGGTATATTGACTTTAATTCTCTTGCTGTTTTGGTAGGAGATTTCACTAGCTGTCTTTTGATAATATTCAAAGTTTTCTTTGAAACTTTTTTCTTGCGTCCAGGACGCGACAAGTGCGTTAGACTTTCAGCAGTTGGCGAGTCTCGCGACTTCTTAACCCATCGCTCAACCTTTCGTTGAGCTAACAGTCTCCCTCACAATTTCTTTTGAACTAAAACTGATCTTATATAAGCTGTGAATACGGTTGATCTGGTCTGCAGTCAACTGTGGCTCAGGCCCCATATCCAACTGAGTGAAAACACTTTCCCGAAATGTTTTGGTGACGTTTTGGGTAATCGAGCCGGGAGTGACGATAAGAAGCAATATGTCCTGGTCACTGCCCATTAATGACTACTGATTTGAAAAACTGCAAGCAGGAAGTCAAGGCCGTGAATGAGTTCCCGGACATCTTTTTTTTTTTCAATCATTCCCCATAGGAAGCGCCGGGAGGGAATTTAACTAAATTTGTCAAGGAGCGTGACGGATGCAAGACACCGCCAACTTCTCTGTCTTCCACTGTAGAAGAAAGAGAGGTTTATGTAAGCACTATGTTTGAAGTACGTATGGGCAATGTGTAGGCAGGGATTCAGGCCGTTGGACTGAACAAGTGTGCAGATTGGGAAGTAGCTTTGATATTCCTCACATTTCACAACATAAGAGTATTGTCCAGCAGAGGAGTAAGCTAGGCAGGCAGTGATGTAAAGATCAATCAGATGTAAAGATGAGTTGACTTATGTCTGTCTTCTAGAATTGCCACTCAAACAACATGGTCCAAAGACAGTACTTACTTGCGTATCTCAAAATCTGTTGTTGAAAGTCATTTTCATATATCTAATATTAGTACATTATCTTAAATTTATGTTACCTATAGAAGGCATTGTTCTGATGTGCTTCCTTGATTAGTCAAGAACTTAAATATTATCAAATCCGGATATTATCAAATCTGGAATGTGAGCGGATAGACTCTAATCATCACAGCTTTTTCCCAAAGTGAGGCAATTTTTGCAATGCTAGAGAGGCAGGACCATGGCAGTGGGCGCCTGGGTAAGGCATTGGGGTGCTGTAGTGACAAGCAAAGCCACTGCTCCTTACCATCATGATCGGAAAAACAAGCAGTAGATACAGAGTTCTGTGTAGCTGCATCTGAGTTATTGTGTAATGGTAAAAAAATACCATTGTGTACTAAGATGATATAAAAAAAAAATTCCCAAACCTTTCTCAGCAGCAGATTGCTGGTTGGTTGTTTTTTTTACATGTGGGGAAACCTGGTGTGTCTGGAACCCTTGCCTTGCCACCTAATGGGTTGTTCCTATGTACACTGCCTGTGTTGCAGAGTTTCCACATGAATTATGCAGATGACTGATCCCTCATGTTTTGAAAATAAAGAAATTGAATGTATGAGGAAATCTAATGCCCGTGAAATTCAATTTGGCATTGACAGAATGGATCAACAGCTCAAGGCCAAAGTGCCAGTGACGGCTCGCGACCCAGACAACTGACGTTCGCAAGGACAGCGCATGATGCAAGTATTTTTCCTTTTTTTGAAACATTCGTAACAGTATGATTGTTTCCCAAGCATTTTCAAAATTCTTGATAGATTGCAGATCCATGGACTATAGTGGCACCCCTTGACAAGTATCATAATTGTTATGAAAAGACCATTTCACATGTGGCACATCCAGAAAATAAACACAATTTTGAAACTTCCTTTTCTTTAAAATCAACAAGAAACTGTAGCCTGTATTGGTGCAGGAGAATCTCCAGTGTGAGAGGGAGGCTTGTCCCGTTCTTTGTGGATGTTGGTGCGCTGCTGGGACCACTTGCCTCCCACACCTTACTGGGCACCCTCACCCTCCTCCTCATTCATTGCAATCCATTACCTTGTCCTGTGTATTTGAAAATGCTGCATTGTAGTCTATGCTGAAATATCTCTTTCATTACAAATGGAGATCCCCTTGAGGTTGTGGTGTATAGAATAGGAGGGAAGGACAGGGAGAACACTTCAGAGTCCTGCCTCCCATCCTCACGCTGTGTCTGCCATGCCCCACACAGGAGGTGATTCAGGAGCTGTCCTCCATGGTGAAGGAGCTGCTCATACAATTCTACAAGTCCACAAGGTTCAAGCCCAACCGCATCATTCTGTACCGTGACGGCGTTAGTGAGGGACAGTTCCAGACGGTGTTGCAGCACGAGCTCACGGCCATGCGGGAGGCGTGCATCAAGCTGGAGGCGGACTACAAGCCGGGCATCACCTACATCGCCGTGCAGAAGAGGCACCACACCAGGTCAGCCCTTGTACTGTGTGATTTGTGTCGGGTAATATAAGCTGATCCGTGCCAAGATGGAACTTGCCTTTCAAAAGCATGAGAATGGCTGTGATTTTACAGGAACTCCCACGTGTAGGTCTCACGGCCTCTTGTAGCTTCCTTATTTTCTTATGTTCTAATGATCTTATGATTTTATAAATTGTGTTAAGCAGGAAGGTCGAGGGAAGGATCTTTTAAGTTGATCACAGAGATACTCCTAAGTCAATATTATCCTCACAGTGTTGAGCTGTTTATGGTGTGTAGGTGAGGGATGATGAGTCTAACCATTCCCTGAGCATGCTGTGACCCAACCTTCCCTGCAGGTTGTTCTGTTCAGACAAGAAGGAGCAGAGTGGCAAAAGTGGCAACATTCCTGCAGGAACCACAGTGGACGTTGGCATTACACACCCAACGGAGTTTGACTTCTACCTGTGTTCCCACCAGGGTATTCAGGTGAGTCCTGGGTCTTGGAAGTCATGGCACTCATACACACTCATCCTTCTTGGAGATAGCTGGAACTACTTGGTTACTGAAACTACTAACTGATTGCTAGAGAGGTTTCTCTAGTGAGTTAGTTAAATATTCAATACCAGTACAGCATCACTAAAAGCTTGATATGGGGTAATCAAGAACACATATTTTACCTGCCATCATTTATTTGCCTTCAGAAATCTCACCTTTGTAATTTCATCTCCCCAGGGCACCAGCCGACCCAGCCACTACCATGTGTTGTGGGATGACAATCACTTTGACAGTGATGAGCTGCAGTGTCTCACCTATCAGCTGTGTCACACCTACGTCCGGTGCACCCGCTCCGTCTCCATACCTGCTCCAGCCTACTATGCTCATCTGGTGGCCTTCAGGGCTCGCTATCATCTCGTCGAGAAGGAGCACGACAGGTTCGCCACCAGCTTTGTGGTTTTCTCCTACCTCTGCTTCACAGACCAAAGTCTTAACACTTTTCTGATTTCATCAGGGTCAACTCTTTGAGTTCAGAGCCTCAGAATATTTCTAAACTAGTACAGACAATGGCCATGACAATTTCATAAAAGTCATAGTTCAAACTGATGCACAAGCCAAACAACAGGGAATGTGCCAGGATTTTGTATTAAATGAAGCGTTCCATTAACATTCTCTCTGTGGTTGCAGCGGCGAGGGCTCCCACCAGTCTGGCAACAGTGAGGACCGCACCCCCTCGGCCATGGCCCGGGCCGTCACCGTGCACGTGGACACCAACAGGGTCATGTACTTTGCTTAATGTGGCCTGGCTCTAGTCCGCCTGAGATTCAGTATCCGTGTGCAGGTCTCCCGGACGCTCCAGCACATCTACTCGTCGAAGGTCGTCGTGGTGTCAGCCTCGAAGACTGACATCCGTTGCCCAGCTGGTATTGTCTGACTTGACAATTATATTCTTAACTGACAAATATTTCACCAAGATAGTTAATAACATTTATGATTAATGTTGGGGCTCACCTTGTGATATTTTGGGATAATGTTTTTGTTAGAAATCTCAGACATATTATTATTGTTCTGTTTTTATACTTTTCAAAAACAGTTGTAAGGATGAAAACATCATGAAGTGTTGGAAGATAACGTTGGTGGCATTCCTAGAAGATGTCCGTAGGTTGCTAAGGCCAGGTGTACTCCAGCGTATTTTAGAGGGATTTTTCCAATAGGTTACAGTTTATGTGAATTCTTCCAGGAGTTCACACCTTAGATTTTTGTACCCGACCCATGTACCTGCAGGAAACGTGTAGCAGTCCCTGGCCTCACCTGCCTCCCCCAGGGGCCTGTCATTGTGGAGGCAATTAAGTTTTCTCTCTCCTTTCTACATGAGCAGCATTATTACGTGCATTTCTTACATCGAGTTACTGGAAGAAATGTGAAGCTGTAGCATTGTGTGACTCAGCTTGAGGCATTCATCACCGTGGGGAAGGAGGGCTCCCCGGTGACCTTGAGCAGCACCGAGGCTCCCGTGGCACTTGGCGCCGGTGCCGCGCCCTGGTACTGTTGCCGTGCCCAGTGACGTGTCGTAGTTGTGTGTTATTTGTGGTGTAATGAAGCCGGGGAATCCAAAGCCACTATGACATGGACTTTAAATTAAGGAAATAACTTTGCAGTCACATTTTTTACTGCCATTTTTTATTTTGTTATTTATAGAAGGTAACCTTGTACCTTAGTGTGGGGCTTGTGCTCTCTCACCCTGTATTATAGAGGTCAATACTGCTCATGTGCCTAATTGTGTCCATACCGAACCATTTACTGATGTGTCTCAGAGTTGAAAGTAATAACTGAACAAGTAAAGGTTGAAATACAAATGTCACTGATCTGTATCATCTGAAGGGGTTTATTTTCTCTCTTATAAAAGGACTCTGTAAGGAATGATTAATGCACATAGCAGTATTGACCTTTTCATGCAGGTGATGGGTGCATCTTTCTCACCTGTGTGTGCATGTTTGTGTGAGTGTGTGCATGTGTGCGCGTGTTTGTGTGTGTGTGTGTGTTTCCTAGTCTCAGGCCAGCCCTATTGAATGCTAAAGTGCAGAATGGCATGCAGATTTTATTTGTAAAATAATATACCTGACTCTTTGATAACTTCTGACGTTGAAATTTTACAGTTCATTAGTACTGGCCTGATACCAGAACATGCATAATGCCACCATGATTCAGACTACATTTTTACAGCATGAGTGGCAGCATGGTTTGGTTGAAGCAACACAAGTGTATGAGGAGCAGCCTGGGCTTGGGTGCCATATCACTTTTAATTCTAGCTCCTACCATGCCATCAGGCAGGCGCAGCTACACCGGAGTAGTGACAGCCAAGTGGCAACTCTCTGCCTTGCCTGTGAGTAGGGCATCAGTCTTCCTTAAGTAGTTACCAAACACCTTAAAACTTCTTTGTAGAGAAATTAGTTCACTATGAAACCATTGGGTCCATTGATCAATCATATTATCTTTATAATCAATATCTGAAAATAGCTTTTTTTGAATTTTTTTTTATCTTGGGAGTTTGCGATTGGTGTATTCAAGAAATAGAAGATTGTGACGTAGTATTCACTAGTATTCATTCACTTGATCTGCCGTGAGGGTTCTGGAAGCTGCACGTTCATGTCCAGCCAGTAGATTGTGCATGGCATTGCTGACAAGTATCTATCTTGAATATTGATCGCTGGTATATTTTTTAGTAGACAATTTACAGAATGGCCATTATCAGTGGTGTCATGAGTAAGAGGCATATCCTTGGGAGTTGTAAGAAGCATTCATAGAGGGACATCGCCAGAGACTGCCCTGTACTCAAAGCAGAGGGTCGCGTGACTCCGTAGCGGGTCTGGATCGAGTCCCTGACAGTTAAGTTTGAATATTTTCATTCGGGTGTTTGGGGCATCAGGTTGTCTTGTTAGCTGTTCTTATTATTTTTTCAAGTTATGTCACATTAAAGTGTATTTACACATGGGCTGCGGCTTTACTAATACTGTTGTGTAGGTGAATGACCACATATCCTTTATTTGTCAGGAAGATAGAAAATGCTGCCCTGTTCTTCATTCTCCTTTTCCTGTGGTTTCTTAGGTGATTCATAAAGAGGTATTCTTACAGTTAGTACTCATGTAGATGATGCATAACGAAATATTATTCCAACATACAAAGACAGTAGTTTGCACTTTGCTCCTGCTAAAGCCACATTATTCTTCCAGTAATGCCTGTACAAAGTCATTTGCCTTGAGATGTTTTAGAAAAATTTAATTAATTGCAATTTGCTATAAATCAATGCATAATAGACATTATTACGGCATGATTTGTTGATGGTTTCCCTTTAAATTTTGTGTGCGAGGCACTTACAAAGTGGAGTTAGAGCAGCTTCCTTGGTGGTCAGTGTCAACATCTCGGTGACTTGAGGAAGTTGCCGCCACTACATGAGTCTTTGTGTAACTACCCACACTGTGTATACCTGCACTCTATTCATTGGCTACAAAGAACAAGTTACCTTGTATAACAAAGTGACTTGTTCCACACAAAGTAAGATGTAATTATATTTCTTGCTCCTCCATATATTGAAGATCATAGAGATGATGTAACTTTTCATAATTTCATATCGTTCACAAGACTTGGTTACTATGACCATCAATGCGTGACCCCCTATCAGTCCCTCCCTCCTGGAGGAGAGCACTGGTGTGGGCGGCAGGAGTGTTGACAATGAGAGGCGGTATCGGTTAGTCCTGGCATCATCATTATGATCTTCCTCATTATGGAGGAAGTTAATTGTATAATTTATTTATATTTTATATTTTTGGGCTTGACCAAAGATTGAGAATGCAGATGTATATTACATTTTCATATAGGAATATATTTTAACAGCTTAAGAATGACTTTTGATTAGACTAGGCATTAATAATGTAGTATAGCATTTATCTAGCATTAAGGAGTTATCATGGATGAAACACAAAATGGCTGATGACTGTTGCAAATGAGACAGCTGGTGTCAAGGTTTGTTTGTCCCACAAAGAATGGCGGGTGCACACACACGGGTGTGCCAACAAAATCACCTTAAGCATGGAATTCAAACACTTGATCCTGTGTTGTCTAAAGTCTAGAACAGTGCAGTTTGAAATATCACTTTTTTTTTTGTTTATTGAAGGATTTTGTGCAAAAGTTTGGCTCTGTACTGTTCTAGGACCCTGTTTGCCACGACAAACATTTTGTGTTTGTCAAAGATGTGATCAGTGTTGAGCATCTCTGGCCGCTAATGCAATGCCATTTTTTTCTCGTCGCTTCTTATTGTAGGAGATCCACCTCACACCCCCTCATATTATATTGTGTACAAGAACATTTTGCATGTACATATGTAAGCTACAAATACTTAAAACGTTCATATTTGTTGTGTGTCATGTACGTATATTGTATGTATGCTTAGATTCACATAGGTCAAGTTACAAAATAGAAATGAATGCATTTTCATACATTCCTTCATAAACATATCACTCAGAAAACAATATATCACACTGTTTAATATGATAAGGAAGGAAATTACTCCTTAAAAGGGATGTGAAATTTCTTCACTGCTTAACTGTCCAGTATGTCACTTACAAGCATTATTAACATTAGGGGAAGGAAGGACATACAGCACTTTAGAAGGCTCACTCCATTTTAGAAGATCTAAATACATAATAATTAACTCCCGTTTGCAGTAGGTGGAAAAGAAACTGATGAATCCTGTTAGGAACAAATATTTGAATAGAATCAGTCAGCACGTGACTACATTTCACTTTGGTAACGATAGTTTTTTTAATATCAATCAGTCGTCATTATGTTCATGTCTAGTTTCTGAGATCCACACTTTTCTTTGCTACAAAAGAATTTACATGTCACCAATCACCTCAATGTTTATCAGGAGGTCTGTCTCCCCTTTCCCCACACATTTCTTTCTTCACATTTCCCACGCAAGACGTGTGTCTCATGCTGTGCTACCTAGGTCCCTCCTAACCTTTCATCTGCCTGAATCATTCCAAGGTGTGTTTTGCACCTTCTCTCCAGCAAAGGCATTACCTTTTTTTTCCATTCGGAGGTATTCCTGTAACTTGTATCCTCATCTTGCTTCACATTCCATATCCAAATTGAACCACATGTTGAGGTAGGGACCACACTGCTCTGACCTGTCTTCGTAGCTTTTTGTTTGCACTGCTCTACTTCTGTCGCTTCACGTTTTGTTATTTATTGTTGCAGTAAAATGTCTTGAGACTTCTTTGCATTTATTTTAGGATTTTTTTCCAGCTTCTAGCTGCATCCTTCTCTGTTCTTTACGAGACACTTTATGAAATAATTTTCCTTTTGTCCCGAGTAGCATTTTGACTGATACTATTGTGGCATTAGACAACTGTTGTGGCATTACACAATGAGAGTGTAGAATCTTCTTATGTCTAAGAGGAAAGCATCATTTATTATAATCCATTTGGTAAATGACTTAGATTTGAATATTTAGAAGACTTGCAATTACAGTGATTGACAATTATCCCTTGATTAAGTTCAAAATCATTCAATGTCCTCGTTGTACTTCACAAGCTCAGCACAACGCGTGGCTTGGCTTGAACAAAGTTTGCCGTTGCAAAACTGTGTGGATCTTGAAGTGTGTAGCGTAGCAACAGGTTACGTTATCGTGAAAAGATGATCAGTGAAAACAATTTTGAGTATTGAGGGTTTCTCTCATTAACTTGCTCCTCTTATACAAAGGGCATGTTTACATCAGGGCTCACCGCTTTCTGAAACATAAGCTACCATCTTTTTATTATTAACTTTAACCATCCAATCAACAAATTCAGTATTGATATAGTATATGCACCTCACTGTCAGTTATCTGTGCATACATACATTATATACATACATGCATAAACACAGTTCAGATCAGGTACTTGAAGCCAGCCTCTAGCGCTCAATCATGATAAGTTAAGTCCAGATCAATCTGTAAGCACAAGGATAAGTCTTGAAGCTCATTCTTACTGTTGTCAGTTGCTACTTTTCCAGTTAATTTATACAACTCTTATGAGGCTGTCTGCTCCAGTTGTCCTGTGTGTTCACAAAGAGGCCGGCTGGACAGTGCTCATGGACTGTGGTTGAGTTTTGGCAAACATATCATTAATTTCTGAGGGGTGACACTTTGTTTGTAGTGTTGGTAAATTAGGTATATATTTGTAGATTTATTAGTGTTGTGTGTATTAGTCATGCCTAACTTAATGCTGGAAAAGATACTGTAGTCATAAGAATGTAATAGATGTTGTAATCCATGGTTGAAAGTGTTGTAAATTCATGCTTGGGTATTTTTTTCTTTTTTACGGACAATGAACGCACCACGGTAAATTTGGTGAACTGTTTTCTCGTGCCGATGATGAATTTGGTATGTACCTTATTCTTCTGATTTATCGAGTGTTTCCTAGGTAATACTTACTTCAAACATCATCCAGATCTGGTTTAAGTTCTGTTGATGTAACATTTTGGAAGTGGAATGCATCTTTTCTGTCAGTCATTGAGGTACAAACTATTTATGGGAATCCCACACACACAAAAAACCATAATTAACCAGATATGGTCACATTTCAGTGTTAAACACAATTTTCTATTGATGTATTAGCAATCTAAACTAGTAGTACATGGCTAAGCTTTACTATTTATTACTGCACAGAGAAATTTGTGATGCTCAAAATCTCAATAATGAATGCAAGTAAGCAGTACAAGAGAGACAGAAAGGCCGTAGCACACTACATGATTGCATGGAAGCCATAAAGATAATGGGGTATTACATGTTACACAAGTGGATTTTGAGGGAAGCCAAACATTCAGAAGTTTAAACAATCATTCTGTATACCAAATGGTAGGAGGTTAGGTTAGTAATCCAGCACTGGTTAAGTTGTTGTCATCTCCCTGCAAAGATAGAAACTCAGAGCTGTGCAGAACATCGTCAAGGTGTTAGTGATTATGGTCCGTGGTGAAGTGAAATCCAGAACAGTGGAGGAAGTGTGTCAGGTCAGTGAAGGCCACGCACAGGGAGGAAGGCTGGTGTGGAGGGGCACAGGTGGAGGTGGGAACAATCAGCTTAGTGACCACTTTCCACCTTCACCTAGTAGTGCTTTCACCCACATCTCACATTCTTGCTCTCTCTCTCTTATTACTAGTATTTGTCAATATGTTTTCCTATTGGATATTTAGGCTTGGATTCCACTCTGGTATACTCACCATGATAGACTTTACTTATTTTTTTATTTGTATAACATATATGCGTAAAGTATCTGTAGGCAGTGTATCCTCCAGGGGTGGGATGGTAGGCCCTGGAGGTTCACTCGAGGACTCTGATGGTTGGCCCTCGCCCATGGTGGCACAGGCAGAATATTTATAGTGACGCCTGTAATTAGAGGCTCGTGCTGCCCCACCCCGGTGTCCTCCGATGCACTCGCCGTCGAAGGTAGAGTTAATGGGCAGCATGTGGGTGATCTTGGACCACTCGTTGGTTGCAGAAATATTTTACCACCTCGGGAATCGAACCCGGCACACTGAGCCCGCCACTTGCAGGCACCAACCATTCTGCCACCGCCTTGGTAGGAGAAGTGGACTCATTCAGCAAGGTCATCTGTGAAAGCTCAAGCGTATAGGCACTTGGGAATTAGAGAGTAAATGTTAGTGAAACATGAAGCTCGTGCACATCAACAGCTCTTATGTACTGAAGGACTCCCTTGTATCATCATCAATGGTGTTAGTGGCATTGTGTAAAAGCTGAAACATGCGTTGTACCTCAAAGTGTCAGGTTGAGAGGCTAGTTTTTATAAGAGTGTTTAAGAGGTCAGTAGTGTGTGGTGTGCGTGCATAGGCCCTTGTCTCCCTTTGTACATGCCGTGACTCCTTTTGTGACATTCCTCCAAGGCAGACTTCGTACTGGTTGCATCATTTATTTGCTTTAAAGAAATCCCTATCTTGTTTGAAGTGTGTGCTATGTCATGAACAACTCTAGCCAGGTACAGGGTCGTGGCATCCTAGCCTGACGGGTGGTGCTGCCAGACCTCACCCGTATATACCCGGTGCTAAACTGACCGAGTGAATTCTGTATAGAACATTGATGTCGTGTCACAAATTCATGATGTGTAATACTTTAGTTTCTTGATATTTCAGGTTTGCTATGACACTTTTGACTTTTCGTACGTACCTTTTACTTTGGTAATGGAAATATATGACAATATAGAAATAATCTCCTTCTAGAATTGTTGGTTAATGGTTCATGTTAAGTTTTTTTGTTATGTGAATCACAACTAAAAGGCTCAATATTCTTTGTGTGTGTGTGTGGGTGAGTGAGTGAAAGTGAGAGCGATTTAAAGCTGTCCAAATTAAGTATGCACAAGATGCATGTACCATTTTAGTTTGTTATGGCAACCTTTGCATGTGCAAATAATTGACAGGTTCTTGATGCTGTCATGTTTTTTATTTGTGTGTGAAGCATAGATGGTCTTTTATCTCAAAAGACTTAAAGATCGCACCACTTTCCCCGTCAGACACGAACACCCTGTGTCATTTAATCAGTGTACTTTGACAAATTAAATTTTTATAAGGAAATATGAAGATACTGAGGCAAAATGTTGTGAGGAAATGTTCAAATGGCACCGTTGTCTCTGCTGCAGCACCCTACAGTCCAGTAGTCCCCGTGGTAACCCTGAAGGCCATGTCCTGTGCCCCCTCTCCACATATCCTGCCATTAATGTACCATATCATAGCCACATGATATCATCTAGACTAGGCAACTCAACAACGGAAGCAATATTACACGCTGCCAAGGAATCATCATAGCCATTATTTGAACATGTGATTTTTTTTGTAAATTGCAAGCTTGTAACCTTTTTTTGCTCAAGGATTTACACCTATACCTCGTTTAACGCTCTAGTTACATTCCTGGAAAACGGTGCATTGAGCGAAAAATGCGTTAAACTAAGCCTATGTTCCCACTTATTTTCTCGTTGATTTTTTAACATTTAAGAACAATTTTGTGCACAACTTCAAATTTTTCGTGTTAAACAAATTTGGGTGCAATTATTATTTTCTTTTCTTTTTGCATTACGAGTTTTCATAATCAAGGATGCTTTGAATGAGGTATAGGTGTATTGTTTTTTATTCAAAGTCTCTGTTTCTTCATTGTAGTCCCAGATTAATTTTGTTATAAAGCTTAGCCTATCAATTTCATCCCGAGGACACTTGCACTTCCTCCTGGATTCATAATTAGCTCCATGACGTGTATATGCAGGCTAAAGTGTAACTCCTGTGTGTTGGTTGATTGGTTTGGTGCTTCATACCTCCCTCCTTTTATCTCTACCTCCTTGTCCCTACTCTCCGTTGTCCTTCCCTCCCTCCTTGTTCCTGCTTCTCTTCTCTCTGTTGCCTCACCAGCTGATGTCAGTGTACCAAACAGCCAAGGGCAGCAGTACTGGAGGCCTGCGTTCTATCCATCCAATAATTAGCGATTGATTGACGTATGTGCCCGAAAGACATTTCAAATTCCATGCCTCTATGTTTTATTGGCAGCAAAGTTTGTTTTGTTAGCTTTCCATGATTAACGTTAAGGTTGAGTCGAGAAAGTGAAACTGTGTTATGTAGATCGATAACCTTTTCGTTACGACGTGTGAAATGTTATGGGTATACGTCGTCCTTGAGGCTTTGGCTGGATGACCTAATGAGCAGCAGCAGCACGGCCTTCAGTGCTTGCTCCCTAAGGCATGTGTGTACTGAACCCTTCACTGCAGGAGGTTTGCCGCCCTCGCTAATGCCGGGCATAGGACATGGTGGTTTGTGAGGACAAATGTAAATAAACGGTTGTTCATTAAAGTCTGTTTGTCTGTTCCTTTAAGGACAATGTCTGCAATCAGCCTTTCTCTGCATTAAATGGCACAATGGAGGAGCAGCAGGTGATACTGAACAGTCAATGATAGAGGCAGAAAGGGACAACGATATCATGTTCGAATATTTTAATGACTCCATACATTTCACAATGGCATATTTGGCGGTCACGTGACAAGCAAGCATTCTGCCACACAAGTCAGTCAGTTCATGTTATGAATACATCAAAGTTTTCGTTTTTTCATTATCTAACCAGAAGAAAAATAACAACACTGTAGTTATTATCAAGCTTAACAGGACAGTTGAACATAGTTTAATCACAAATGATAGTCGCCCTTAGACCTTCATCACTTTGAGGTCCTTACAACCGATCTCCACAGCAAGCGTTTGGATGTATTCCCGGTCCTGGGGTGTCAAGACCCGGATGGACCCCAGCACGATGGTGTCTGCAGTGACCCCAGTTGCGCGAAGTCCCTCCACCCACCGCGAACACCCCTCTCTGTTCAGCTCACTACGGCGAAGCACCAGACGCGGGTAGTGTTTCGATAAGGCGCTGGCGACGTCACAGGACCACAGGACTGTGTCATCGGTGATCCTCCAGAGATCCACAGACAGGACCACTGATCTGCCGTGAAGGTTTAGGGAAGGTATCGTGCTGGGAGGAGTTGAAGTGGGCACATCAAGGTTAAGGTAAAGCATCTGGAGTGATGAGAGGGTCGGGAGCACATCGTTAAGGGCATCCAGTGAGCACGGTGTGATGTGAAGGGCCAATCTTTGCAGTGAACTCGGCAGTGTCTGCAAGGCTGGTCCGGTGAGGCGCCCCGCGAAATGCTCCAGCTTACATTGAGAGTTTGCACTTGCTATCGTCTCCAGGAATCTGTCTGAAACGTCATTTTTCTCAGACCAAAAGTGTTGATACAAGTGAAGGGACAAGGTTGTATCAGTGAAGGCGCAGGATTTGAGGACGTCTTGGAGGTGACGATAACTATCGGGGCTATGAAGTGTTGTCAGGACGAGGCGCCTAGGTTTTCTGCATCTGATGAGGTTGGCCAGCGTCGAGGAAATTGCATAGTCCTCCACTTCCCAGGCATCTCCCACATGATTCATTATTTCTTCGGTTAGTTTTGGCTCTTCTTTCGCCTCCTCGACATACTCCAGCCACTGCGATGTTGTCGTTACGCCCAGCTCCTTCAAGAGGTCTGCTATTTCCCTCGCTCGTGACCTCAGCTCGCCTGGTGCAAGCACGACCAACATTCCCACCAGGTACTTCATCATGACCCGAAGGCTGTTCATCTGTGACTCGTTAGGGAGGGGAGGCTGAAGTTTCAAAAACTGTCGGATTCTGGTGGAAGGAGGAGCCACTCTGAGACGCTGGACGGCATACCAGGCAGCGTAGTAGAGCAGCGTCAGGGTGCGAGGGAAGGGCACCACGCTGGGCATGCAGCTCAGACCACAGTCGGAGTCAGTCGTGTAGTTTAAAAATGCAGACATCATATAGTTTTCAGGAAGGTCTAAATGCATGCATTTTTCCGTCAGTTTATTCAGGTCGTCCGCTTCCAGTATATATGTGCCTTTCATGAGACACTGTAGCGCCATGCCACTGAGCGTCAACAAGTACGTCTGCAGCTTCGAGGACACTCCACGCTGAGAGCAGGGTGCTGCTGCACTGGATCCCATCAGTTTGTGGACGACCTTGTGGATGAGAAGGTCCTCGACGAGCATGACCACCTCTGTGACGGTGACGGAGGCGTTGATTCGCTCCGGCGCCAGCGTCCAGCACAGGGCGATGAGGCTGAGGATTTCGGGAGACTTGAGGTGCTCCTGCAGGAAGGGACGCTTGGACCGAATCAGTTCGTGCAGCTGGCTGATGTGTCCTCCTGGCTGAATGTTGGGCGAGACGCAGGATAACGTTCGTTGCAGCATTTCATGAACTTGGTCATCAGGGATCCCCTCTATTTCCAGGAGCAGGACATTCTTGTGGATACTCAATATTCTTTGTTTGACACTTATAGCTTTTTCTTGAGTTACTGTGGCTAAGAATCTTGATGCTGGAGAGACTTTCCTCATAAAGTCAAGAAAAACTGAAAATGATGTCTGATCAAGCTCATCCACATCGTCTAGCACCAGCAGGAAGTCCAAGGCAAAGAGTGTCTTCTGGAACTCAGCAGAGTGGAAGGCAGCGGCTGTCCTGGGGAGTAACAGAGCTGCCATGTCCTCCACAGAGGCGAACGTGGAGTGGCGACACTCTAGGCAGAGAACAAGATCAAAGATATCCACGTTTACAACCACATTTCCGTTGGTTTTCACCTTACTCAGAATGGACTTGAGTAGTGTTGACTTTCCCATCCCGCTCAAGGCCGAGACGAGGGTCACGTGCGGCTCCGTTCCGTCACACTCCGTCGCCTGCAGGATGTCGGCAAAGTTGACATTACTCTCTTGTGGCAAAAGTTGCCTCTGTCTTATCTGTGTCTGCTCCCTCCGCAGCGTGGGCGCGGCAAACAAGTCCTCCACACTCGCCCTCTGTCCCGATACAAGCCAGGGAGCGACACTCACCCCACACAAGTTTTCATACATCTGAGTCAATTCATAACCCCCTTCCTCCACCAAGCGAAGTTTCCTGCTGGCGAGCACCTCCTTGTTGTACTCATCCACCGTGGATAAGGGCACGGGGGAGTCCCTGATGGCGTCCAGCTGCGTGGTGATGGACCGCGCCAGGGTCTCCACTTTGGCAGGTGCCACAGAGAGTACCTCCCCGGCCTTTTTGATTGTCTTGACGAAGAGGTCTTTCAATGTTTCAAGTTTTTTTGACAGTTCCTGGGAGGATATGTGTAGCGTATCGTGTGCGACTTCATTTCTCAAAGTCTTGATGCTGTAGAGGAAGTACTCGAGTGTGTCTCCTTGTGTGACCCACGCCTGGTCACTCGCGTCCTTCAGGCCACACAGCAACTGAAGCAACTTGTAGGTCAGTGAAATGTCATAGGTGGCTGCCGGGTCACCTTGGTTGATTTTCTCGCGTTGTGCCCCATTAAAGTCTTTTCGAAATTTTACTGAGTTGTACTTGGGAAGGCTGTAAAGGGCTTCCTTGATAGAGACGTGGCTGTTGATGTAGCCCCACGAGAACACGCTGGAGTACACCTGTTGGCCCACTCTGGTGAGGCTGACCGTGTACTTGAGGTGGTGATGGTCCTGCAGCCGCACTCCCCCCACGCTCCCCATCCTGCCACTCGTCTCACTGGGGTATGCGGGGGATTAACGCTGCTCCTCGAGTTACACACAGCTCTGCACAGTGTTACCGTGTAATCAAAGACGCCGATAACTGTCCTTTTTAAGACTGATAATACGTAACACTGTTTGGTTCTGTAAGATGCACATGTTTGTCTGGTTCACCCCACCACTTGAGTTGAATGGTGGCATTGTGTGCGAGCGCGAGTGGCAAGCCTGATGCTCCGGCGCCGGGGTCTTGAGTGCCACCACCCGACACTCGCACCACTAACGTACGTACACCTAGAGAAACTTCGCTATCTATGAATCACATATGTTGGTACTGTCGGAGAGTGGAATCAGCCCACAAAGTTGATTGAGGGTTTTCAGGGCCGCCAGACCTAGCTCAGTCTGTGCTGAATATATTGGCCACAGTGATGTGTCACTCGAATGTTAGTACTTTTCACTTCAGATCAACCCCAGAAGTCTCTCAGCTTTCCGAACTGGTTTGATCTGAGCCGCGAGACAAGTTAGGATGCTCCTGAGAAAGTGTCCTTCACTACGTCTTTAGTGAAAGTGCAAACACAACACCGCTCTTGCCGTGCCAGTGGGAGAGGATCTAACGTCAGCTTGTGCGGTGACGTGCGCAGTATTAGTAATGGTGAGACAGGAAGAGCCGCGGTGAGGGTTGCCAGCTGTGGTGGTGTGCGGGTGCCTACTTCTCCCAGGCCAGGAGGTACACATACCACCGTGTTGCTGTAGGCAAGAGATTGATGCTAAATTTTGAGGTGCCGGACTCCTAAAATATATTGGCATATGTACAAATGTCATGTGCTTGTGCTTTGATCTTCCGACATTTCTCAATATCAAGCTGTTAACGAAGGAATGCGATATCCTATGACGAATGTGTCGCGATGAGTCACTGGTGGTCTCCGGCACCAATTGACCCTCGGGGGGTAAAAGTGTAAGCAAGGCAAAGGACACACTCGGCTGCGATAGTAACAATGCATGAACGTGCGAATATCTCGATTGATAGGGCAGAAAATATTTGTTTCAGCATGCGGGGTTTTTTCTCAATAATGTTGATAGTCTAATTAAGTTTACGGGGAAGTAGGGGACGTCAATAGATAGCTACCGTAGGGCTCTGTCTCTGTGGTGAGAATGCATTACCACATACCAACTAAACACATAAAAGTGTTTAATCAGAAAAATTATCAGTAAAGGCGAGTTAATTGATAATATATCCACGTAAAGGTGACCACTATAATTAACTGGAATCACATGCGAAACTGAAATGTCATGTACGCAATGCTTCACTTTAGTAATCGATTAGTGAGTACACGCGAAGATCTGTCAGTATAGTACTGTGGTGCGCCTGATTGAATGTCAACAAAATTCCTTTGATAATCGTCAAATATTAAAACGGATGGTCCAAACTTTCTCCAAGGTCTCACTAATCGCCGGTCAGGGTGCCAACACAGGGATGCCGGGGTGGGGGTTGCCGACCTCGAGTGCCACCCAAGCCATATATACGTATGCGACAAATTATAACGCCCAGCCTCCATATACGTGCAGCCCAATCAGGGTCATATAATATGACCCTGTATAGTATATTTATATTATTTAGTATGTATAGTATGACCCTGAGCCCAAGGACAGGAATTCGTAGCCTGCCGTCATGTCTGTCGCCGCGATGCCCACACTTGCTGACCCAAGCATGATATCTATCATTCATGGGCTGACCCAAACACGCCAATGAAAATGTAATTATGTAGCTATATACAGCCCCCTAGCTGAGAGGGCCGGGGCGCTGCATTAAAAGGCCTGCAGGCCGCTGCTCAACACACTAAAAAGGAAATGTATTTTTATCCATAATAATTTTTCATTTCCTTGCCTCGTCCTAAACATTCTCATCAATAATACACCCACATGCCGATCCACCCATGCGCACTCACATATCCACCCACGCAGACATATATATAATAGTCACATTAAACTTTATTTTTTTTCATTTATAACTTCTTGCTCACAGGTATTTGGAAAATAGAACGTATAGGTACTATCCAATAAAGGAAGCGAGCTTAGCGAGGTGTTAGCTGATGTAGCATTGGGGCTCCTCACCGCTATCCGCTCATGATGCATGCAGCCCCGCGCCCCTCCTTGGCCCCGTCAGGAGAAAATGGCTTGAAGTGCAAACATTTGGCACATTTGCTCAGAACATTTATTTGACTTGATGATTATTTTTGTGCGGGAAAAAGAGAGAGAGAGAGAGAGAGAGAGAGAGAGAGAGAGAGAGAGAGAGAGAGAGAGAGAGAGAGAGAGAGAGAGAGAGAGAGAGAGAGAGAGAGAGAGAGAGAGAGAGAGAGAGAGAGAGAGAGAGAGAGAGAGAGAGAAAAAAGAAAAGAAGGTAAAACAGCCACTTCTACTATAAAATATTTGGTGCTTTCCACTGTGTGCTGCTTAAACGTCTCGTCACATGACCTTGGGAAGGGAGCGATGAACCGCCTCAGCCCTCAGCCCTGCCCGCGGCCACGGACGCACGATCCTCGCTCCGCAAATTTCACTTTTATTACAGTGTATTTTCAGCACCGAAAATGAATGCATGTCTTAATGCTAAAGCTAGGTAGATGGAGGCACTGATAGTGATGATGAAAGGGGTGCGATATCATCAAATGAGATTAAGGAAGTGTAAGTGACGCGTCCATATTCATAGAAACGTTATTTTTAGGTAGTTTTAGGTTTTAGGTAATAATTTTTAGGTTTGTGATATACGAATTGAAAATATATGAATGATGATAAGGATAAAGAGGAGGAAGGAGTCGAAGTCCGAAGACTGTTGGAACAAATACATATATTATATAAACAGGAGGAGGAGGAGGAGAGGAGCTACCGTAGGATCTATAGCCTATACGATCCATTAAACACTAAAAACAACTCTTGTGCTGTAGTTGGGAAAAGGATAACCTGCTTTACGTTATAAGAAGGGCGTAAAGTAAAGTCAGAGTCCACATTTTCCTTGTATAAGATTAAGGGTAGAAATGGAGGGAAAAGTTTGAAATGTTAAATAAATCGCGCCAGACACCTCCATGGCGGGGATGATCAAAACAATCCGTGGCGCCAAATAGTAGAGCCACTCTTCATTACGGCAAAGGACGATGCCACGACGATACAAGAGGTAATGTACTGAGTTGATCCTTGAGATATAAGGTGGTCATACACTAGGCTGAGGTGTGGAGGGCTAGGGGGGACAGGTGAGACGGGAAGGGATAGGTAGCAGCGGCGCCTCAGCTGACCAACGTCAACACAATTGGCGCCCAAGTCCGCCGCACAGCCCACGAGGGTTTGATCCTCGGTATTAAGGCTGGAATGGAGATAGCGGCCGAGTCTGGGTACGTGGGAGTGTACCGTGCATTGGCAAGGGTTCATTCTTTGTTTTGATTGGTACAAATGGTATAAAAACCTGTTGTTGATCTAGGAATAGAGGTGTAAGGAGCGGCCTCCCTGCCTCCCTCACCCAGCCTCCACGGAAGCAACACAGCCCCGGCATTTCAGTTCTTCTTTAGGCTTTGTTTAACCTTATATTGTAAATCCTTATCTCTGTGAAGGTTGTGCAGAGGTGTGATTGTGGCTGAAACCATCAATTATTTAATCTAGCCGGAGTTTGTTAGATGTTCTTGTCTCTGAACTGTAGCGTTGACTATTGGCTTGTGGTGGTGTTCAAGTTATTTTTCTACCTTATTTTTGCGTTATGAAGTATGATATGACTTCTGGCTCTGTCGTAGCTTCGGACAATACATTACACGTAATTACAACCGCGCCCAAGTTCTAGGTCTCGTTATTTAGAGTATTTCTAACTACAACTTTACAGATTAGAAATGAATATCAGGAAATTTAGAAGGTTGAAACTGCAATTTTAGCATTTTTTTCGTAAAAGATGGTCAAGGAACAACAAAAAAGTGTCATCAGTTCATAAACATAATGTGAAATGTGTAGTTTGTTATTCATCACTAAATCTTGCTAGGAAAATAATTATGCTTGTGGTATGACATTGTATTGAGATGTAGGCAACTGTATTTCTTGTGTTTTCCTTTTGTGCATTTCTACATTTTGATCTAGCCATCCTGCTGTAACAATCCTTTCCTTTCCCCATCCCTCACCGTTTCATTCTTTCTCTCTAACCCCTCCCTTGTGTCTGCTTTGCCATAGTGCTATATGACCTCTGATGTCTGTCGCATTTCACCCTTTTTGGCATTAAATCAATCAATCAATCCATCAGCATAATGTGAAATATGTAGTTTGTTATTCATAATTTTATCTTGTCAGGAAAATATGCTTGTGGTATGACATAGTATTGAATGTAGGCAACTGTGTTTCTAGTGTTTTCCTTTTCTTTTTTCTGCTTTGCTATAGTGCCAATAATTATGACCTCTAATGTCTGGCGCATTTCCCCGTTTTTTTGGCATTAAAATTAATCAATCCTTTTCTGCATGACCTAAACCTGAGTGTTGGTGTGCAGGAAAAGCAAGTACACGTATGACAAGTAGGCAACTGTATTTCTCGTGTTTTCCTTTTGTGCATGACTAAAACTATTGGTACCTTGGAGTGCCACAAGTGTAAGAGCACAGTCTGCAGACGAGACTGCACCAAGTTCCCCCGGCTCTCGACCTGCACCCAGTCATCACTGCCATACCCGCCCCTAGGTATGTGGCTGCTCAAAGAACTACCTGACACTCAATTCACGTTTCCTGTGCAGTCTAAAACATGTTTTCAAAAAAAGTAGAAAAGCTCCTCATCGTCCCCTGCACCTCACGTCTCACTCCTCCCCGCCCCTCAATCTCTGCCTCTAGACTCCTCATCCTCATCTCCTCTCTCGTCTCTCTCTCTACTCGTACTCTCTCTCTCTCTCCTCTCTCTCCTCTCTCTCTCTCTCTCTCTCTCTCCTCTCTCTCGTCTCCTCTCTCTCTCTCTCTCTCTCTCTCTCTCTCTCTCTTCTCTCTCTCTCTCTCTCTCTCTCTCTCTCTCTCCTCTCTCTCTCTCTCTCTCTCTCTCTCTCTCTCCTCTCTCTCTCTCTCTCTCTCTCTCTCTCTCTCTCTCTCTCTCTCTCTCTCTCTCTCTCTCTCTCTCTTCTCTCTCTCTCTCTCTCTCTCTCTCTCTCTCCTCTCTCTCTCTCTCTCTTCTCCCTCTCTCCTCTCTTCTCCTCTCCTTCTCTCTCTCCTCCTCTCTCTCCTCTCTTCTCCTCTCCTTCTCCTCTCTCCTTTCCTCCTCTCTCTCTCTCTCTCTCTTCTCTCTCTCTCTCTCTTCTCTCTCTCTCTCTCTCTCTCTCTCTCTCCTTCTCTCTCTCCTCTCTCTTCTCTCTCTCTCTCTCAAGAAAATAAGGAAGCTACAAGAGGCCATGAGACCTACACGTGGTAGTTTCTGATACTTAACACTACCAACATCCACCTTTCATACCCACCCATCCATGAAATGTTCTAGCCCAGTGTTCTTCAAACTTTTTTCATCGCGACCCAGTTTGATTTTATGCATTACATTCACAACCCTATTATACGTCTGGAGCTGCTTTCTCTTTCCGAGCCCGTCAGGGTGGCAAGGTTGGTAGAGACCTGAGCTTGCAATGTGCAGAGTCCCTGCGCATTCGGTCAGCGGTTCGAGTCCGCCTAGTTCGTGCTGACGTGGCGGCGCTTTGTATAGTCAATAACCTTGTAGTTGGTACTTGCAAAGTGTCTAGATAGGATGAAAATCTTATCTCTTATCTTCTCTTTCCGATGTGATTTATTTTTTACAATTACATACATATGCATATAAATCTGCATAGTACATATATACATACGTACATACATGCATCTATGAAATATGCATTCAAAATAATTGCATATGTTTAAGTGTGTCAATGTAAACTTTATCTATTAAAAGTATTTAAAAAATATGTAGAAGTGTTCGGTAAATTGTAACTACGTAAGTAGAGAAAAATAGTATTAATTGATTGACAAGTGAAAATTATGCGTACTACAAGTCCTGCCTTCTCCCATCAGCATTCTCTCTCTCTCTCTCTCTTTTTAATGTATTTCATATATTGATTATATATAATTATCAGTTTACGATGTGGCGACCCACTGAGCAAAGGCTTGCGACCCAGTACGTATTGGGTCGCAACCCGTACTTTGAAGAACCCTTTTCTAGCCTCCTTTTAAAGCTCCCTATTGACTCCGCACTGACCACCTGACGACCGAGTCCATTCCAATCATTTACCACCCTATTTGTGAACCAGTTTTTCCCTATTTCTTTTTTAAATTACACTTTTCCAGCTTGAATCCGTTACTTCTTGTCTACCCTGATTACTAGCCTTAAGAACTTTTCCTACATCTCCTTTATTGTATCCCTTTCCACTATCCTTGTTTCCCTATTCACTCACCAGTCATCAATGGGGATACAGTAACAGAAATACTATTTGTTCTGGTTAAGTCTACAGCGCGATTAAATTAACCTTTGTTTTAACTGATTTGTTATTTTCTGTTTCATTCATTATGTACTCATTATCATTTTTTCTTTTTTAATTAAGGAATAACACAATTTTCTGTTTGATTGAATATTTTGTGTAGTTTTTCGCTTGTGTTTGAGTCACTTGGTTAAAGTTTGATTATTTTTTGCATGGATGAGATCAGTATAGGTTTGTATGTGTTTCTGGGATTTGTATAAAGAGAGTAATGGGAAGGAAGGCTAATGAAGCACCCTTTCTCCCAGGTTTTGCAACACGTGGACCAGAACATCAGGAGTCAAGAAACCTTCCTGTCTGACAGCGCCGCTAACCCGACAGAGTTCTTTGTTTATAAACGCAGAAAATTAGACTCAGTTGGTGGAGATGGTGAGTCCATTATAAGCATTTGTGTGTGAAGGTAGACTATTTGGAGGACCTAGAGAGTATTGATAAGTGTTTAGCTCTTGTAACTTATGGATTTCATAATGTGAAACAGATTAGTTACAATCTTACTGTAATCATGTTAATGTAAGGCAGGCTACATGTTTACAAGTGTCCTCCCTCATCAGCAGGCGGGAGGAATGCATTTGAGAACCATAGACGGAAGAGCTTGGAATGGGCCTTGACATACAACAGAGGCAGACCCTATGAGAATATTTTTATTTCTTTTTCAGACAAATTTAACAGAATGTCTGACGAGCTGATTCTGGCAGTGCTGCGATGGCTCCCCAAGTTCATGCTGGCGAGGTGTGCCCAGGTGAGCCGGCGCTGGAAGAGGCTGGCCTTCGACGAGTCTTTGTGGCGGCGCCTTGACCTTGGCGGCAAGACCCTGAGGCCCGGCGTAGTGGGCCGCGTCACCCTGCGCGGCTGCATCATTCTCAGACTCGCCAAGGCAGAGGTCAGGCAGGAGTGAGATCCTTGTAATGAGAGAGGATGTGTGTGTGTGTGTGTCTGTGTATTCCAGTGATTAAATAGTGTTTGATGGTTACCTAGCTTTAACGAGTCTTTTCTCTTGTAACTTTGTGATTGTTTGTCTTAGTTGAGCTTCACATCCTAACAAGAAAGAAGTGTCATCAGTCCATTAGTATGATGTGAAATATGTAATTTGTTATTCACAATTAAATCTTGCCAGGAAAATATGCTTGTGGTTTGACATTGTATTGAGATGTAGGAAGCTGTGCACTGCCAGAGTAAGGTTTTGGGTACATGTATTTATGATGTGTGTTTGTCAGCAGGTGGGCACGCCAATCTTCTCGCCGCAGCTGCAGCACCTGCCCTGCTCCCTGCCGGTGAGGAGCAAGATGCAGTTCCTGGACCTCAGCATGGCAGTCATCCAGCCACCGGGTGAGGACGCACTGCCTCCTTGTACTCTGATATATGCTTTCATATTTTACTCTAGTTTTTTTTTTTATGAATCTTTTGGCCTTTTGTGTATACGAGAAATGACACTTTAGAATGAAGCCAGAAAAGATTTACTTTTGGAATATGTAACTTAGTATTCTGTGGCTGCTTGGATATTTTTAAGTTGTCATTTCAAAGGAAGAATTTTCTGTGGTCCACTAACATAATGCCATTCTATGTTTTGTTTCTTCAAGGCTGTATGATAGTCTCACTGGAAATGATAGTTTATAAGTATATTGTATTTATCATGTCTCTTTACACAATGGGTTTTCATGTTTCAGCTTTGGAAGAATTACTGAGTGTGTGTTTTGATCTGAAAAAGTTAAGCTTAGAACACTGCACCCTCACTGAGAAAGTCTGTTCACACATCGCCAACAACACCTCACTGGAGACGCTCAACCTCGCCATGTGTTACGGCCTGTGTCACTCCTACCTCGTCACCATCCTAACGCAGTGCAAAAGGTGAGGGAGAGGGAGGTTTAAGGTGTTATCCAGAGAAGGGTTTGCTGTTGACTCCTTGCCTTAATGTGTGATTGTTTTAGAAATAAGAACGTAAGAAAATAAGGAAGCTACAAGAGGCTGTGAGACCTACACGTGGTAGTTCCTGTTGGATAATACTACCTACATCCACCTTTCATCCCCATCCATGAAATTGTCTAGCCGATTGCCGATAGCCGAATTGTCTAGAAATTGTCAAGTAATGGTGTGACGCTCCCCAGATTACAGAGTTTGAATCTGGGCTGGACGGGGCTGAGCTCGGAGGACCTGCGGGTGATCTGCCGTCGCTTCCCCGCCTCCCTGGATCGCCTTAACCTGTCAGGCTGCCGCAACACCATCTCAGACTCACGTTAGTATCCAGACCATGACGCACGCACAGTTTGGGGGTTAACCCCTTCACACCCAGATCTTCCCTTTGCTATAAAAAATTGTATGTTGTTAGCCATAAATTTACAAAAAGTAACTGAATATACCAAATTAGCTAGTTGACAGGGATACGAAACAGGTTATATCTATAAAACATTGCTTATATTCGCTAAAAATCGTTTAATGGTAGCCAAATTACAATGGAAATTACGTTCTGGGTCTCTAGGGGTTAATGGTGTCTGGGTCTAGTTAGTTGTCTTCTCTTATTCTGTCTTTTAGTTTCTTTCTCTTTCTTTCCTCTTCTTTTCTCTGGTCGTCCGAAAATTGTTGATTGTTCTTTTTGCTTCTTCCACATTCCCATCTCCAAGCAAATACTCCCCCACAGTATCCTCTTCCTCCTCTATGTAAGCTTGCTGGAGCCTCACACTTTTCTCTCTTTCATCATTGTATGCTGGACACCGTTATGATCTTATTGTACACTATTACTGTATTTCTGGCCGTCCTGCTCATTATAGAATTTGTACAGAATTAGGGTGTACAGGAACTTATAGGAATTTGTACAGGAATGGGGTGTGCAGTACTAGTCCCAAGTGTGTATGAGGGGGAGTGTTGTAGAGTTCCTTAGAAACTCTGGATACTATAAGGGAAGGGGGCTTGGTCGAAATGGGAAAAGGGTAGTAACTTAGTAAGCATGTTTGACCTGATTAGAAGACTATACACAGTCCATTTGGTACTTATAGGAAGACACTCAGATGGGAGGTGTCTTTTTGTACTCATAGGAAGACACACAGATGGGAGGTGTCTTTTTGTACTCCATAGGAAGACACACAGATGGGAGGTGTCTTTTTGTACTCATAGGAAGACACTCAGATGGGAGGTGTCTTTTTGTACTCATAGGAAGACACACAGATGGGAGGTGTCTTTTTGTACTCCTAGGAAGACACACAGATGGGAGGTGTCTTTTTGTATCCATAGGAAGACACTCAGATGGGAGGTGTCTTTTTGTACTCATAGGAAGACACCAGATGGGAGGTGTCTTTTTGTACTCATAGGAAGACACACAGATGGGAGGTGTCTTTTTGTACTCATAGGAAGACACACAGATGGGAGGTGTCTTTTTGTACTCATAGGAAACACACAGATGGGAGGTGTCTTTTTGTACTCATAGGAAGAACATCAGATGGGAGGTGTCTTTTTGTACTCATAGGAAGACACACAGATGGGAGGTGTCTTTTTGTACTCATAGGAAGACACACAAGGAGGTGTCTTTGTACTCAGGAAGACACAGATGGGAGGTGTCTTTTTGTACTCATAGGAAGACATACAGATGGGAGGTGTCTTTTTGTACTCATAGGAAGACACACAGATGGGAGGTGTCTTTTTGTACTCCTAGGAAGACACACAGATGGGAGGTGTCTTTTTGTACTCATAGGAAGACACTCAGATGGGAGGTGTCTTTTTGTACTCATAGGAAGACACACAGATGGGAGGTGTCTTTTTGTACTCATAGGAAGACATACAGATGGGAGGTGTCTTTTTGTACTCATAGGAAGACACTCAGATGGGAGGTGTCTTTTTGTACTCATAGGAAGACACACAGATGGGAGGTGTCTTTTTGTACTCATAGGAAGACACACAGATGGGAGGTGTCTTTTTGTACTCATAGGAAGACACACAGATGGGAGGTGTCTTTTTGTACTCATAGGAAGACACAGATGGGAGGTGTCTTTTTGTACTCATAGGAAGACACTCAGATGGGAGGTGTCTTTTTGTACTCATAGGAAGACAGATGGGAGGTGTCTTTTTGTACTCATAGGAAGACACACAGATGGGAGGTGTCTTTTTGTACTCATAGGAAGACACACAGATGGGAGGTGTCTTTTTGTACTCATAGGAAGAACAGATGGGAGGTGTCTTTTTGTACTCATAGGAAGACACACAGATGGGAGGTGTCTTTTTGTACTCATAGGAAGAACAGATGGGAGGTGTCTTTTTGTACTCATAGGAAGACAACAGATGGGAGGTGTCTTTTTGTACTCATAGGAAGACATACAGATGGGAGGTGTCTTTTTGTACTCATAGGAAGACATACAGATGGGAGGTGTCTTTTTGTACTCATAGGAAGACACTCAGATGGGAGGTGTCTTTTTGTACTCATAGGAAGACACTCAGATGGGAGGTGTCTTTTTGTACTCATAGGAAGACATACAGATGGGAGGTGTCTTTTTGTACTCATAGGAAGACATACAGATGGGAGGTGTCTTTTTGTACTCATGGGAAGACATACAGATGGGAGGTGTCTTTTTGTACTCATAGGAAGACACTCAGATGGGAGGTGTCTTTTTGTACTCATAGGAAGACACACAGATGGGAGGTGTCTTTTTGTACTCATAGGAAGACACACAGATGGGAGGTGTCTTTTTGTACTCATAGGAAGACACACAGATGGGAGGTGTCTTTTTGTACTCATAGGAAGACACTCAGATGGGAGGTGTCTTTTTGTACTCATAGGAAGACACACAGATGGGAGGTGTCTTTTTGTACTCATAGGAAGACACTCAGATGGGAGGTGTCTTTTTGTACTCATAGGAAGACACTCAGATGGGAGGTGTCTTTTTGTACTCATAGGAAGACACACAGATGGGAGGTGTCTTTTTGTACTCATAGGAAGACACTCAGATGGGAGGTGTCTTTTTGTACTCATAGGAAGACACACAGATGGGAGGTGTCTTTTTGTACTCATAGGAAGACACACAGATGGGAGGTGTCTTTTTGTACTCATAGGAAGACACTCAGATGGGAGGTGTCTTTTTGTACTCATAGGAAGACACACAGATGGGAGGTGTCTTTTTGTACTCATAGGAAGACACTCAGATGGGAGGTGTCTTTTTGTACTCATAGGAAGACACACAGATGGGAGGTGTCTTTTTGTACTCATAGGAAGACACACAGATGGGAGGTGTCTTTTTGTACTCATAGGAAGACACACAGATGGGAGGTGTCTTTTTGTACTCATAGGAAGACACTCAGATGGGAGGTGTCTTTTTGTACTCATAGGAAGACACACAGATGGGAGGTGTCTTTTTGTACTCATAGGAAGACATACAGATGGGAGGTGTCTTTTTGTACTCATAGGAAGACAGATGGGAGGTGTCTTTTTGTACTCATAGGAAGACACACAGATGGGAGGTGTCTTTTTGTACTCATAGGAAGACACACAGATGGGAGGTGTCTTTTTGTACTCATAGGAAGACATACAGATGGGAGGTGTCTTTTTGTACTCATAGGAAGACACTCAGATGGGAGGTGTCTTTTTGTACTCATAGGAAGACATACAGATGGGAGGTGTCTTTTTGTACTCATAGGAAGACAGATGGGAGGTGTCTTTTTGTACTCATAGGAAGACATACAGATGGGAGGTGTCTTTTTGTACTCATAGGAAGACACACAGATGGGAGGTGTCTTTTTGTATTCATAGGAAGACACAGATGGGAGGTGTCTTTTTGTACTCATAGGAAGACATACAGATGGGAGGTGTCTTTTTGTACTCATAGGAAGACACACAGATGGGAGGTGTCTTTTTGTACTCATAGGAAGACAGATGGGAGGTGTCTTTTTGTACTCATAGGAAGACACAGATGGGAGGTGTCTTTTTGTACTCATAGGAAGACATACAGATGGGAGGTGTCTTTTTGTACTCATAGGAAGACACACAGATGGGAGGTGTCTTTTTGTACTCATAGGAAGACAGATGGGAGGTGTCTTTTTGTACTCATAGGAAGACAGATGGGAGGTGTCTTTTTGTACTCATAGGAAGACAGATGGGAGGTGTCTTTTTGTACTCATAGGAAGACACACAGATGGGAGGTGTCTTTTTGTACTCATAGGAAGACAGATGGGAGGTGTCTTTTTGTACTCATAGGAAGACAGATGGGAGGTGTCTTTTTGTACTCATAGGAAGACATACAGATGGGAGGTGTCTTTTTGTACTCATAGGAAGACACACAGATGGGAGGTGTCTTTTTGTACTCATAGGAAGACACACAGATGGGAGGTGTCTTTTTGTACTCATAGGAAGACACTCAGATGGGAGGTGTCTTTTTGTACTCATAGGAAGACACTCAGATGGGAGGTGTCTTTTTGTACTCATAGGAAGACATACAGATGGGAGGTGTCTTTTTGTACTCATAGGAAGACAGATGGGAGTGTCTTTTGTACTCATAGGAAGACAGATGGGAGGTGTCTTTTTGTACTCATAGGAAGACATACAGATGGGAGGTGTCTTTTTGTACTCATAGGAAGACACACAGATGGGAGGTGTCTTTTGAGCCTGAGAATCTCTCCACTCAGCCTCACAAGAGTAATGGTTTCCTGCAGATGTGAGGGTGCTGTCCGAGCAGAACGCCGGCCTTGTGGAGCTGGACCTGAGTGACGGCACACAGCTCACCGCCAACGCCGTGGCCTCCATCATCAAAAACCTCCACCGGGTTGAGTACCTGGCCTTCTCCCGCTGCTACGTCATCCAGCCAGACACCTACCTGTAAGTGCGGCGGATATTTAGAACATGATTGTGTCCGGATTCAAGTATTTTTCACCTTTCTACTGTTTCTATAGGTCAAAACGAGTGTGAAAGTAACAATGAAATGTTGTGCAAATATTATTTTTTTCATAGGATAGGTTAGGTTAGTTAGAGGGTCAGGTTAGTTTAATGGTTTGATTAGGTTGCTATTTGATGCTCCCCTCCAAAGCTTCAAGAGCTTTGAGACAAATGGAGAGTGTCCCCTCCAAAGCTTGAGGAGCAAAGAGACAAACGGAGTGTCTCCTCCAAAGCTTGAGGAGCAAAGAGACAAATGGAGTGTTTTTTTACTTTTTTTCCCATCAAAATGTCTGTAAAGTGTATTTTTAGAAATTTGTCATCATTTTTTCGAATTGCAAAAAACACTTTTTTGAGGTTTACACAGGGAAAAACTCTCCATTAGGAAAAGCATCGCATATTTGGGGGAAAAAAATAGAAGTTGTCTGAAAATCTTGCAACAGTCATAAAGTAAATATTTAGCGTGAGTTCTCTCTGACGATTAGGAGACGGGTTGCAGTGACATTTTGAATTGTGAATTATTCCCATCTTGATTTTTTTTAGTTTTTCTTACAGGTTCATATACCATTGTAGGTCTTAGAAAAGTGAGGTGGTAAGAGCATTAGGACATTATGAAAGGAAGGGCAGTGTCCATTGAGGCTGAAAAAAGACTGGAGAGTGTAGCTAATATTTCAAACACAGACTGATTTATAGTCAAAGTTCTAGAATGCAAGCCATGGAAATTAATTGTGAAATATTAGTGTTGTGAACTAATATTGTGGGTAGAAATTAAAAGAGAAAGTAAGAGAGACAGCAAGGCATGAGTCGATGAAAATGGAATAGTATGTTTTACAATTGTGTAATATATGTGGGAATTTCTGTGGAGGAATGAAGTGGCATGAAAACAGATATATGCATATGTATAGATTATCTGGACAGTCGCTATGACCATCAATAAGTCGCTATAAGGGATCTTCGTAGGACAGTGAGATGTTAAGATAATGCCGTTGGCTTTTAAAGAAATATATGTGAGTTTTATTGCTCTATGATTATTTTTTGTTGTCTTCTAGGGAGCTGAAGGCCATGCCAAACCTGATGTACCTGGACGTGTACGGCATCCTGAATGACGGCGCCCTGAACACCCTGCGCCAGTCCCTCCACCACATCAAGATCAACAAGTACCTGTTCTCCTCCGTGTCCCGCCCCACCGTGGGCATCCGCCGCACCTCAGTGTGGGGCCTCAGGGTCAGAGACTGAGCCACTCCTCAAGGCAAAGGGTAGATGGGAATACCCTGTGTGAGTGGCTGCCATGCAGAAATAGTCTTTTATTCCTTCCTACGGCACAGGTTCCTTGAGCCTCACAAGCTGAGTCAGTCACTGAAGGGGGGGGGGGGGGGCTGCCAGTGTGTAGCCTGTCAGATGCATTCACCATGTGATAGATGTGCTGCATTCTAATGGTTTTTTTTTAGTGTTAAGGGTTGTAATATTGGTTAAGTTTATAATGGAAAAAAAAAAATTAAGTCTAACTTACCAGCTCAGCTCAGCAAGGTATTCTTGGCATGTTGTGAGGACTGCTCCTCTACTGTAGCTTGATGAGGGGGGAGGAAGAAAACCTTTGTTAAAACGAGAAGTGTGTTAATGAATTGGGTTGGAAAACCTACAATTCATTTATTGAACAGATTTCTAATACTATAGTAAAGGATTTGGCTAACACAGTAGATTTTTCACATTGATCTCTATAGAATAACAGTTGTACAGACATTTGGTATATGAATTGGTATTCAGCAAAGATTGTTCATGCTAGATAGAAGAATTACACTATTAGCATAAGTATTCAGTTCCATCTTAATGTTTAAAGAGGTGTATTGAGTGACTAGGTGCTGGAAGGCACACAGGAAGGTGTACCAAAGATGTGCTGAACATGAACAGAGTTGTGACTCGTTACTCTGAACCACAAACCGTGAAGACCTTTGTACATTTGTACAAAGACACAATGTGCATGGGGCATTCTTTGGGGAAAGTCTAAGAGTTGCTTGTTAAGATGCAATGTTAAAGAAGTTTGCTGGAGCTTTATTTTTTTTCTTTATTTATAAGATAATCAGGAATTGTGCAAATTAATCGGGAAATCAATGTGATAAGTTATGAAGAATTTTTATGATAACAATTATTATTATAATTATCATTATTATTATAAGTATAATTATAATAATGTCAGCAAAGAGCTGAAGAGTAAAGGATTTCAATTTATTAATGTATCAGGTAGTAAAAAACGTATTTGAGGTCAATCTGGTGCTGTCCCATGGATGGTGTCCCCTTGTCACAGCATGATGAGGAACTGTGCATCAGAAACGAGGAGTTTGTAGGCTGTAAATACATCCCTTCACATCATTGTATAGACATCAGTGCCACGGTCTTGCCGAGGCTGTGGCGGGTGTTGATATGGAACCAGTTGTACATACTCGCTGCCTTGTCCAGCGTGACGCCACCTCACAGGGAGAGGGGATGGAGGGAGGTGCCTTGTGCCACTGCCAGTACGTGTGTGGGTCTCCGTGCTCATCCTCACACACGGTTCATGTTTGTTGGAGACTCATCTTACTCATACTTGATGTAGAGTGTTATATTTTTTTCATTGAACATGTTGGCATACAGTTTCTTTTTAATATGTAGTCTTTCTTCATCCCTTGTGATCATATGCTTTTATTTGCACTATGAATTGAGGTCCTGTGTGATGGGACATTAGAATAAGGGATGTAGGGTTTATGTTTAGATGTGATACTGCTGTGATAGGTTACATAGAGGCATAGTCGGGGCATCCAATAGTGATTATGAAGATTTGGGATACTTCTAAGGTTGGGTTTGGAGAGACAGTGGTGAGAGTGTTCTATGGAGATCATAAGAACAAGATAAGATAATAAGGAAGCTACAAGAGGCCGTAAGTAGAGGCACGTGGTAGTTCCTGATCATGTACCCACTAAGGTCCCACTTGTATTACTGTGGTACGGGATGAAATGCAAGGTTGAGAGAGGGAATGATGTGCTTTTTGGCAATTAGTGGCATGAAAAAGTTAATAGGAATGGTTCGTGTGGAAAAAGTAGGAAAGAAGAATTATTCAAATATTTTGGTCCAAGGCAAAGGAAAGGTTAAGAGAATGATGTAGAAAAGGGTGGGAAGATGGTATTAAGGTTGTGGCAGACTGCAGAATGTTAGCATCTAGGAGGGTGATAAAGTATGTGTTGAGTGAACTGAAATAGTAACTTGTAGAGGGGCACTGGTTCTGGTAGGTACTCGTGTGTAAAGTATGTAGAAGTGAAATGGCTGAACTACTTGCGAATGTGTATGAGAGGTGAGAGTGCATGCATGGGTGTTCAGTAAATCCAATATTGTTTTACGTATCAACTTTTTCTACTTTTATATCATAGGGTAGACGAATGGATTATCTCATGTGTTAGTAAGGAATAGTTATTTTTATGTGTTAATTATGATCTGGTTTTTCATGCATTTTTATGTAAGGAATAGATACTTGAGGCGGTAGTGTTTGGCATTTTCATGAATTTGGGGAAGTTCTCAGAAATTTTCCGCCGCACCCAGTAACTGGTTTCACAGGAAGTAGTCAGGTTATTTTAAGAGAGAGAAGAAAAGGGGGTTGTAGCAAGTCAAGCCGTGGGGGTCATTTCCTGCCTGAACTTCTAGAATGACCAAGTACAAAAGAACATGAACACAGCACTATACATCACCACACATACAATTGCAATGATACTTGTCACCATGGAAACGAGAGATGCTGTCATAAGCCTTTATCAACTCCTTTAAACACTGCTACCACCACAACCTTGGCCTTTCTTGACACCATACAAGTACAAACATCAAAATTAAGACCCCCTAACATTTTATTTTATGATAGGGTCCAGAGCAACGAGCAGTAGTACTATAGTAAAATCCTCCTCAGTGTTTGGATGTTCGCGGGGCGAGGGAGGCGGGGGGGGAGTTGCGCACGAAGCCCCTCCGCACAGTGCTGCCAGACTAAATTAGTGCAAATCTGACAGTCCCGAGCATAAAAATCTGTAGAAATCTGTGGCCATTCGGTGAAAAGGTAAATTTGACATGGACTGAACTGCCAGAGAAATTGAAAAAGAACAAGTTTGATGATGAGAGTAAATAGGATCTTGTAAAAAGTATGAATATTGGCATTAATGATATCTCAACACTCCCAGACTGTATCATTCGTTCCATGGGTTTGTTGGACAGTCTTAAGGCCTAGCTATAGGTACTACTATACATATATATGATACGAAGGTCATAAAGTACTCAGATTGGTGGTCTACAGATATATGTCCACATACTACGTCAAAATGCTTCTACACCATCTTGGGAAGTTTAATTCTCTTCCAAACATTTTATCACAAGAGTAACCAATTAATGAACGTCAAGTATAATGTGTGAAATACTCAACTATCATCCTTTACAACCACTAAATAGTAGCCTACAAATATTGCTTCCAAATATTACATGAATGAAGTTTTAATGGTCTTCCATAAAACTGAGCAAAATAGATATAGCTACCGTAGATAACTGTAATTAAGTCGCCACCTGCAATCATGTCGCCAGGCGCCATATATTACGAATTATAGCATTACTACTGATTTTTATGTGCCACTGAAAATGATACACAGTAGATTATATCATGACTGTATAATTACCCTGTTTCAGTGTTGTTTTATGCTTTGTATCTGCGATTATATAGACGGTTTCAAATTTCACTACTCGTTTTTTTTTCGGGCGACGACGACAGCGGTACGACACTCAGTAAATAAACACTAGATGGCGACTTTTGTTGGTAGCCACTTTGTAGATATTTTTGTCATTTGTTCATTTATAGCCATACTATGACACAGATGAAGACACAAAATGACACAGACTCTCCAGATAGCCCCTTCCAACTTTCCTGAAATCATGGATGTAGAAATGTAAAAGTATTAACGCCACCACACGTCTGTAAACAGAAAAAAAAGTTGTCCTGGCGACTTTATACTGTTATCTACGTACCTCAGGTATGCAATTGAAGAAATAATAATAGATGTCTTATTATACTTCCATAAATATCTACCTTTTACATTAGTTATCCACCACGCAAGTCATTATAAATAACTTTAATCTTAATAAAAATGCTGTAAAATATCTGTGGATCTCCTGGATAATCTGAGTCTCTGGCAACAGTGCGCCTCCCGAGCATCTCCTGTCACTTTGTTTACAGTTGACTCTCAGACCGGGGTTGCGGCGGCTGTGTGCGCGTGTGTGCGTGTGATGGGCAAGGCGTTATGGGTCGGTGAGGCAATGGTACGTCCTTACACACACCTACATCCTGAAAACATTACATATAACACGTGTTAAATGTAAAATATCTGAAAGAGGCGTGGTCGATGTGGCTGTGGGGACGCGTGGTTGGCAGCGGAACGTGTGTGTGTGTATGTGTGTGTCAGCCGTAGTGGTGGTGGTGGGGTTACTGGGGTGGTTAGGGGGATTGGGGTGTGTGGTAGGGGTGGTAGTGGTTCCAGGGGTTGTGTTTTGTGAAGGGAAAGCATGGTAATAACACTGAAAGCCTTGGTAATTGAGTGTGTTAGTGTGTTAGGGCTGTGTTATGTGTGTTAGGAAGGTATTGTGTGTATTAGGAACGTGATATTGAAAGTGTTGAGAAAGTTTTGTGTTTGAGGATAAAGTTCTTGCTCGGTGTAGTGTTAGGTATGTGTGTTTGTGTGTGTGTGTTAGGGGTGTTGTGTGTGTTAGGAGTGTTGTGTGTGTGTGTGTTAGGAGTGTATTATAAGAGTTTGAGAAAGTTATGAATTGAGTAACTTCCCCCCAGCTACCTAAGATGACTGGTAGTTTTGTTCTTAGAGTTATCGTAGTAGTACATTTATTATAGTTATTTTAAAGTTAGTATTTCCACGTTTTGAGTTTTGCAGTGATATCAAAATATAATGTTCACTTGGTATATATTAAAATTATGCATCGATTCAGTGAAGTTACAAGTCATGAAGTTACTCTATTAATAAGCTTTTTCACTTCAGCATTCTATTTTGTTTGATCTAGGAAAAGTTTTTTTTTTATGCTATGTAAATTTGCTACATGAGATGACAATAACACTGACAATTTATGGCATGAGAATGTTTTTTCTTTCTTTTACATCACAAAGGACTGGCTAAGGGCAAAACAAAAAGTAACAAAAAGCCCTCTTAAGGACTATCTTTCTAATTATTTGATGTAGGCTTGAGTGTGACATATAAAATGAATTCGTGATCAATTTGCAACTAATGGACATATAAGCTAAGATATAATATACATACCAGTCTTGGAGACGTGGGGATGGGAGATGGAGACAACTGTATTGAAATGTTAAAGACAAACTACATAAAGATACCAAAACAGTGATGGTTGAGGCTTGTCCCTGTTCTATGTTTGTAAAAGAAGTTATCATTCAGGAAAAAATATGTATAAACTTCAAAAACTGCCAAGTAAAAGTTCATAACAGTTGGATCTGAAAGCATAGATATCATTTACTCATGTTTGCATACAGTATATATTATATATATATATATATATATATATATATATATATATATATATATATATATATATATATATATATATATATATATATATATTATGTAGTAGTATATATATATATATATATATATATATATATATATATATATTATATATATATATATATAATATATATATATATATATATATATATATATATATTTTATTTTTATTTTTTATAGTAGGTATGCCTTCGAGTGAAAATAAAATAATGATTATTATTATTATTATTCACTTTAGATCTTTAACTTTGTCTCCCACCACGCAGCAGGAAATTTAAGTTAGTGAGTTGTCAGTAAATGTTTATAAAATAAATAACAGATAGATACACAGCAATTGTTTTCCCCCGAGCAGAGTTGGCCGTATGAATATTAATAATGCGTGTGTGTCATGTGCCAGGAAGCTCTGATTAGGCCGCCGCCATATACATAGTTATTATTTTGATATGTTGGTATCACTTTTTTTGATGTGGAAATTTATGACATCAAACCCATTCCCCTCAAAAGTTCATATTTGTTTGTGTATATAATCATGAATAAAAAAAAAATATATATTTATAGTACCTCAAATAATGTCATGGTTATCTCTGAAATCTCATCCCTTGCTATTTTATTTTTTATTTTTTATATTTTTTATAATTTTTACATATTTTACATTTTTTATTTAACCAGTTAGTTATAATCACAGCTACACACCCGTTTCAGATGGCTTAAAAGGTAGATGAATTAAGGCAGTAAATTATTTTAATTTTAATGATACTTTATTATGCTGTGCTTCTATACGACCTATATGTACTACAGTACTATACGACCATCCTTATAGCTATAATGATAACGATAATAATAATGATGATAATGATAATGATATTTTTGTTTCGCTCGAAGGCAGACAGCAAAACAACAACGACATAATATACATACCTACATAAGAAAAAAAAAAAAAAAGGCTAAGTAGGTAGTTATAAGAGATAGTAAGGTAGGTTATAGTAGGTAGTTATAAGAGATAGTAAGGTAGGTTATAGTAGGTAGTTATAAGGGATAGTAAGGTAGGTTATAGTAGGTAGTGTCTTAGGTAGTGAATATATTAACAAATCCTTTCAATATGGACAACTGTGAGCTTAATATGGAATGCTAGTTAATAGTGGATAACTTATTTTTTAGGTGGATTATATATATATTTTCTTTCTTTCTTTTTCTTTCTATATTTATTTATATTTGTTTTGAATGTTCTTAGTGAATAATTAAACAAATTATTTATAGTTAATACATTCTTTCTTCAGCAGTTCTTTATGTATAGCTGCTTCATCGGGTGAGGGAAATAGTAGTCATATCCTAAGCTTCACCCGCTATGTGGAGTGCAGTGACAGATCTCATTTTTGTGGTCATATGATAAAAAAAAAAAAAAAAATGCAACCCCCACCTCAAAAGTAAAAAAAACATCCTACCCTTTGGCAAACTTTTGGGAGCAGAATATGTTTTTTCCAGCCCACTATGCGTTGTCAGGAAATGGAGTTTGAGTGCTATTTTTTTGTGCATATCTTTTTAACCTCTGGCAACCTTGATAAAGAAAAAAAAAAAGAGAACGTGAGAGACAGATAACAAGATAATCTAGTCTATTTTTTTGAATGAAGCGAATATTCCATTCTATCTTAAGGTCTCACGCTTAAAAGGATGCCTATGTTTACCTGATAATAGGGTGAACTAGGATGAAATACAGCTGAAATTTAGAAGAATCGTAACATTATCTTCTGGCATCAAATATCAGTCAGTAAGCAGCAAGGGGTCACCGCAGGGTAATTGCTGTAATTCACCTCGTAAAAAAAGAAGAAGAGTATAGTACCTATAGTCTATATTTCATTCATGCTAAGTAAGCTGATCAATCACACGTCCTCGCTTAAGTGCAAATCATTATTCATTATCATTTATTGCTCTATATTAATCAGAGGAAATCACTCGTTAATTATGTACCTCTTATCATGAGCATTGTAATTGTCAGATAACGGAAGGGTCGACATCCGGTGTATCTGTATAGTCACATCAGTGTAATATAATTTACGTACTTTATTTGGGTATTAAAGTGACTGTACTGAGAGAGAGAGAGAGAGTGCGTGCGTGCCAGAGAGAGAGAGAGACCCTTACATAAAATCCCCAC
>JACEEZ010004015.1:161394-163894 GCA_016584305.1 Chionoecetes opilio | reverse complement strand
TTCCCCCTTTTATTATGCCTTTCCAATTTTTCCCCAAGACTGGAGTTCCAATACAAACACGTGTGGACATGAACCTGGGATATTAGTTTTATTTATATATATTTATTTCATTTGTTTTTTCTCGTATTTTTTTCGAATGTGTGTATGTATGTGTTAAATATTGGTAATAATGATAATGATAGTAATGGTAATAGTAAGAATGCTGATAATAAGAAAAAGAAAAGAAGAAGAATGTGTTGAAGGAGGAGGAGGAGGAAGGAAAAGAAGAGAAAGAGGAGAGAGAAAAGAAGGAGAAAAAGAAGAAGAAGAGGAGGAGGAAGGGAATGTTATAGAAAGGTAGAGAGGGTGAAAACAACGAGAGAGAGAGAGAGAGAGAGAGAAGAGAGAGAGAGAGAGAGAGCACATATTTTCTCCTGTTCGTCTCTTGACGGAAATAAATGATAGCAATTTATGAATATATATTATTTTTTTGCAGTTGTTGCTGGTTCGTTTATTTTGTCATTTGTATGTGTGTTTGTTTTGCTAATTTATTTATTTATATTTATCGTGGAGTCAGGCAGATCACGTGACTCCCATTTGTTATTGTAAGGGTGACAGATGAGAGCGAGAGAGAGAGAGAGAGAGAGAGAGAGAGAGAGAGAGAGAGAGTAGAATATTTCACACTCGACGAATTTTCTCTACACAACCAAACAAAGAATGAGAGAGACAGAGAGAGAGAGAGAGAGAGAGAGAGAGAGAGAGAGAGAGAGAGAGAGAGAGAGAGAGAGAGAGAGAGTAAAATATTTCACTAGACGAATTTTCTCTACAACCAAACAAAGAATAAAATAGAGAGAGAGAGAGAGAGAGAGGGGAGGAGAGAGAGAGAAGAGGTAGAATATTTCACACTCGACGAATTTTCTCTACACAACCAAACAAAGAATAGAGAGAACAGAGAAGAGAGAGAGAGAGAGAGAGAGGAAAAAAAATTTTCCTAGCAATTTTTCTCTACCCCAACAAATAATATCTGAAAATACAAAAAAAATGATAAAATAAAGCTAAAAGAAATAATAAATGTTCTGTAGCAAAATAATAATAATGGAAAAATAACAAAAATATGATTAAACAATAAACAAATAAACAAAAATAAAGCAAATATGAAACCAGAAAAATCAATTGGGGGGCGGGGCAGGGGGGAGAGAGAGAAAAGGAGAGGGGGAGAGAGAAGAGAGAGAGAAGAGGGGAAAAGAGAGAGAAAAGGGAAGAGAGAGAGAGAGAGAGAGAGAGAGAGGTGGGAGGAGAAAGAGAAGAAAGAACAGAGAGAGTTTATGACAAAAGAGAGAGAAAGAAGAAGAGAGACAGAGAAAGAAAAGAGAGAGAAAGAAAGAGAGGTTGTTATTGAAAAAAAGAAAGGGAAAAAAAAAAAAAAAAAAAAGGGGTAGGAAATTTCCATATTTTTAATTGATCACCAAACATGTATTTCCAAAAAAAAAAAAAAAAAAATTGAAAATCCTTCCCCCCCTTAAATTTTTTTCCCCTTTTTTTTTTGTAATAATTTTTTTATTTTAATTACGATATGTATGTGTACCCTCGAAACTTTTTTTTTGAGTTTTTTTTTTTATAAAACCTAATTAATTGGTTTTGGTTGTTCCACGAACCAAGGTTAGATTTTAGTTTTTTTTTTACTGGAAGAGAATTTTTGAAGTTTATTTTACCATTTTTATTATTTTATTTCCGTTCTTTCCCCTTTTCCTCATACTACTGCTATACTACTTCCTATACTACTACTACTACTACTACACACTACAAACACACTACAAAACACACTACACATTTTCTATACTACACTTACTACTCTCCTCTACACACTACTCTTCTGCTTCCAATACTTTACTCCCAACCCCAATCACACGTGTATTCCCCCCGACTTCCCCTCTTCCCCCACTCTACCTACCCTCACCCACCCCCCCCCCACCTACTACTTCACCCCTCACTCTCTTCCCCTACTACAACCCCCCTTCACTCTACTCCTCTCCTACTCTTTTTTCCTTTCCACACCCCCTTCCTCATCACACAAATACTTTTACTACTACTACTACTTACTACTACTACTACACACTATACTACACTATACTACTCCCTATACACTACACTACTACATTAATACTATATCCTCCTCTTCCCCACTACTACTATATTACTTACTACTACTACAAATAAACACTACTAAAAACAAACATTTACTACTACTACACTACCTATCCTTATACTACTAAAATATCCCCTCCCCCGCCTTTTATTTGCGGCGGGTAGCCATAGCCCCACCTCGCTATTGACTGTGGCATCCCCCTTACAACTACCCCTAAAAAAATACTTTTACTAACTAATTTACCCCTAAATTTACAACCTACTTTTTCCCTAACCTATCCCCCTTATCCCACTCTTCCAAATTGGGGCCTCGAAAATCGAGTCCCCTATGTCCGTGTTGAGGGGGGGGAGTATCTGTACCCCTGAGAAAAAGGGG
>JACEEZ010004015.1:153894-156394 GCA_016584305.1 Chionoecetes opilio | reverse complement strand
TGACCGTGTCACCACATGGTTGATATAAACAAGACACCCAGGTTGATGGTTGGTTTATTGGAGACCTGGAACAGAGCTTGTGTGTGGTACAGTGGTTGAGCTCTAACTCACTCTGCCTCTGCCGAGGCTCTTAATAAAGGGGCCCCGCGTTACTCAAGACCTAACCTGACGCCTAGACGGCTGAGGTCGAGATAAGAAAGGAGGGTCAGGTCGAGACTACTGGAGGATTAGCCAGGTGTTGTGTGACTCAACCCACAGGTTGATGAAGGCAATTAAGTGGCGAAGCTAAAAGAAGTACCCTGTCCCGGGGACATCATCCGAAAGTATGTCTTGTAATGAAATAACTAAGTAGCAAGTAAGTACAAAGTGTTACAGGTGAGGGACACTATCCGTTCTACAGGCACTTGTCATGCGCAACTTATTGTTACACTGTATGTCAATGTTGTCTACTAAGTGTCAATGTGTGTCACTATGTGTGTTGTCACTGTGCACTGGTGTCACTAATGGGACACGACACGTATCACGCCTTACCGGTCACTAAGGCGGAATGTAGCGCACCATCTGGGGCCGCCACCTTCACCTGCTGGGTGTCATGGCCAACGACATCCACCTCGACCGTGAAGGCGTGCCAGGTCGCCGTGGCCCAAGTAAAAGGCTCGCTGGGCCCATCACGGTGTGGTCCTCGGGGCTTCGAGAAGGAGATCACCGACACTACCGTCCTCGTAGCGCGCAAGACCTCCCTACACGGGACCCGATAGTCCTGCAAGGTGGGAAGAGTGTTGCACATGGCCTTGTGCAACACTGTGAGGGCACCGACCTACTCCGGTGCCCAGGGACTATCAAGCTGGAGCGGGGATCATACTCTTACTTGATTCTTTTCGTACTTTCTTACTCTATTTCCTTCTCCATATTTCGTTCTTTATCAATGTTTCTTTTTTTTTGTTTATTTTTAGATGTTTATTTTTGCAGTGTTTGGTGGGTGGGCCGGGGGTTTTTTTTTTTTTTTTTTCTGTTGTGTGGTGTGGTGTGGTGTGTGTAGGTGGTGTGATGTGTGTGTGTGTGTGTGATTGTGTGTGTGTAATCCTTGACAGAGTGGAATAGCAGCAGGACAGAGAGGAATGAATGCCGGGGAAAGCCTTGTCTGTGTAAAGCGATGTACGTATATTGTGGTGGATGGTGGTGGTAGGTGGTGGTGGTGGTGTGTGGTGTGGTGGTGGTGGTAGTGTTAGTGGTGGTGGTGGTGTCGTGTGGTCGTGGTGGTGGCGGTGGTGGTGGGGTGTGGTGGAGTGGTGGTGGTGTCGGTTTAGTGGTGGGTGGTGGTGTCGGTGGGTGGTGGTGGTGGTGGTTGGTAGTGTTAGTGGTGGTGGTGGTGGTGGTGGTGTGGTGCGGTGGTGGTGCGTGGTGTGTGGTGGTGGTGGTAGTAGTGTTAGCGGTGGTGGTGGTGGTGGTGATGGTGGTGTCGGTGGCCCCGGTGGTGGTGATTGGTGGTTGGTAGTGGTTGGTGGGTGGTGTTGGCGGTGGTGGTGGTGGTGGTTTGTGTGGTGGTAGTAGTGTTAGCGTGGGTGGGGTGGTGGTGATGGTGGTGGCGTGGCCGTGTGGTGAATTGGTGGTGGTGGTGGTGGTGGTGTGATGGTGGTGATGGTAGTGGTGGAGGTGGTGGCGGTGGTGGTGGTGGCAGGTGGCGGTGGTGGTGGTTGGGTGGGGGTGGCGGTGGTAGTGGTTGTGGTGGTAGGGGGTGCGCGGGTGGTTAGTGGTGGTGGCGGTGGTGGTGGTGGCCGGGGGCGGGTTGAAAGAAAGATTGATGAGTGGATAGAGTGAGCACAAGGGAGGCTTTCAACACACACACACACACACACACACACACACACACACACACACACACAAGGCTCTATATTAATTCCTTCTTTGCTACTCCTAAGCTCCAATGACCTGAGTTTTCGCTCCTCCCTCTCCTCCTCCTCCTCCTCCTCCTCCTCCTCCTCTTTCCCTCATATAAACCAAATAGAATCCAATATCTTTCTCGTATAAGTAAATAAAACAGTTGTGGTGGACAATAACACTAAACCCTTTACAAAAATAGACTAATGCTTATTGAACAAGCCTCAACTTGTATATATTTTCTTTACATTTTTTATAACTCCAGGCATTGCTAAAGTGGTTGTCGAGGGTAGTCGTTTAGAGCAAGAAAATGAGTGTTTATTTTTGTTTCATTTTATCTATCTGGAGCATTAACATTTTTTCAGCATACAGGCTTCTCCTTGTTCCATGTATTTTGTAAGGTTACGTGATGTAGTTTCTTCTAGTTTCTTTTAGTTTTTGTAGTTTCTTTGTTGTCTTAAAATTTCCTGTAGATGTATTGATGTCATGTATTTTGTAAGGTTACGTGATGTAGTTTCTTCTAGTTTCTAATAGTTTTTGTAGTTTCTTTGTTGTAAAATTTCCTGTAAATGTATTGATGTCATGTATTTTGAAAGGCTACGTGATGTAGTTTCTTCTAGTT
>JACEEZ010004015.1:146394-148894 GCA_016584305.1 Chionoecetes opilio | reverse complement strand
TTTGCAACGTGATTGGTGTGTGAGCGTGTGTTTGTACGTACCCTTTGCAACGTGATTGGTGTGTGAGCGTGTGTTTGTACGTACCCTTTGCAACGTGATTGGTGTGTGAGCGTGTGTTTGTACGTACCCTTTGCAACGTGATTGGTGTGTGAGCGTGTGTTTGTACGTACCCTTTGCAACGTGATTGGTGTGTGAGCGTGTGTTTGTACGTACCCTTTGCAACGTGATTGGTGTGTGAGCGTGTGTTTGTACGTACCCTCACATTACAGTCTTACATTTTTTTTTTTTAAACATTTGTGCCTATAGCGCCTGTAGGCAGTGACCTCCAGGGGTGGGATGATAGGCCCTGCTGGAGGTTCACTTGAGGGCTGTGATGGTTGGCCCTCGCCCGTGGTGGCGCAGGCAGGATTGCTATAGTGACGCCTGTGATTAGAGGCTCATGCCGCCCCCCTGTGTCCTCCGATGCACTCGCTATAGAAGGTAGAGTTAATGGGCAGGGCATGTGGGTGTTCTTAGGCCTCTCGACGGTGCAGAATTTTAAGTGTGTTTTGGTTCTCATCGGGGATCGAACTCGGGTCTCCGAAAATGCCACTCGCAGACGCTAACCACTGTGCTACCGCCTCCCGCTAACATACATACATACATACGTAAACTCATGCAAACTAAAGAACTCAATGAAATACCTTTTTTAAACCCTTCACTTGGAATGGAAAATAAAAATCTTGATTACATACCTGAATATGAAAAAAAATATATAAGAACATAAGAACATAAGAAAATAAGGAAGCTACAGGAGGCCGTGAGACCTACACGAGGTAGTTCCTGTTACTTAACACTACCTATATCCACCTCTCTTCTCCATCCATGAATTTATCCAGACTCCTTTTAACCCGGGAACTGCGGGAGCAAAGATATTTTTAGTGGCGCCAGTGCGGGGCTGTGAGTGTGACAGTGACCGTTATTAAGCTTATAGATTTGTACCAACATTAACAAAGAAACAAAGATAAAGAAAACATAGATAGAAAGAATGATTCACACGTACCTTTATTTTAGAGTCAAATGTCACGTTATAAAGGGTCAAAATCCACCTTGATCCTTATGTTATGAAGGTTTAAGGATCATTATGTTATCCACCGCGCCCTTCCTCCCTCTGCCAGGTGAGATGTGTGACTTACCTGTGTTAAGTTTTGGTTTGCTCTCCTGTCCTTAGCAAGTTTTGATTCGACAAGTTTGAAAACACCCGAGTTATATTGCAGCGAGAGAGAGAGAGAGAGAGAGAGAGAGAGAGAGAGAGAGAGAGGAGAGAGAGAGAGAGAGAGAGAGAGAGAGAGAGCGAGAGAGAGAGAAGAGAGAGAGAGGAATGTTATAGAAAGGGAAAGAGAGAGAGAGAGAGAGAGAGAGAGAGAGAGAGAGAGAGAGAGAGAGAGAGAGAGAGAGAGAGAGAGAGAGAGAGAAGAGAGAGGAGAGAGAGGAGTAGATGAGAAAGAGAGGTGAGGGAATTTATAGAATAGAGAGAGAGAGAGAGAGAGAGAGAGAGAGAGAGAGAGAGAGAGAGAGAGAGAGAGAGAGAGAGAGAGAGACGAGAGGAGAGAGAGAGAGAGAGAGAAGAGAGAGAAAAGGAGAGAGGAGAGTAGAAGGAGAGAGAGAGAGAAGAGAGAGAGAGAGAGAGAGAGAGAGAGAGAGAGAGAGAGAAGGAGATGAGAGAGAGAGATGAAGAAAGGGAGAGAGAGAGAGAGAGAGAGAGAGAGAAAAAAAAAAAATGTCTTATTCCTGTTTTGGTTGATACGAGTGTCTTTCATTGCCTTCTATTTTTGCTTAATCATGCAGAAAATATTGATAAGATGCAATAAACGAATTACAGATTAATTCCTACCGGAAAATTTACGTGTGTGTGTGTGTGTGTGTGACTTTTTTTTTTTTGTGTGTGTTGTGTGTGTGTGTGCGTGTGCTTGTTGTGTGTGTGTGTGTGTGGTGTGTGTGTGTGTGTGTGTGTTTAACCGATGCCCGAGAAATCCGATAAAACCCGGTAAACGAACTGCCGTGAAATGAAATAGTATACGTACTTCGGATACGGAAACAATTCGGATAAATGTCACATATATATTTCCTTGTTTTTTGTTTATTATTTTAGCTAGTTTGTTTTCATGAGGGGTAAATATAGTTTTTTTTTTAGGGTGTGAGTGTGTTGAGGGGAAGGTAAATTTTTAGGGGGTCTTAGGGAAAGTCAATATTTTAGGGGGGGGGCTTAAAAAGGATCGTGTTTGAACATGTCTGGAACCTTCAAGTAAGGGTTGTAAGAGATTGTTTGTGTAGTGTTAAGAACATTGGTTTGTAGGACTTGAGTCAAGGAGGAAAGTGTTGAAGTTATAGTAGAGGAGAGGAAGAGGGAAGAGTTTGAAGTTATTGTTGAGGAGGAGGAGAGGAATATACAAAGGAATACAAAGGAAACACAAACAGCACAGACGATAGGTCCTACAGGCTTGCTTAACTACACTAACTA
>JACEEZ010004015.1:82500-145218 GCA_016584305.1 Chionoecetes opilio | reverse complement strand
GTTCCACAGACGGCTGTAGCGGGGTAAGAAGGAACGTAGGTGGTGCTCTGTCCTGGAGAAGGGCACAGTCACTTGCTCCTGTCTGTGTGGGGCGACACGGATGGAGTGAAGGGGCTGCGGGGGCCTGGGGAGCTTGATGGCTGCCAGGTGGGACGTGTGGAGATTGAGTGCCTTGTACATGACACATAAACCTGCCACATCCCTGCGCTCCTGGAGGGGTTGGAAGGAGTCAGGCGCGTGGTGGGGACGTTTGTCGTTAATCAGTCGCTGGGCTCTTCTCTGGACGCGGTCTAGTGTGGCCAGGTAAGAGGGCGGGCAGGAAGACCATGCTAGGGGGGAGTATTCCATTAGGGGACGTACCTGAGCCTTGTACAGTACCTCAATCCCCTTGGCATCTAGAAGGTGGGAGATGCGCCGGACACAGCTGAGTCTCCAGGCCGAGTTTTTAGCAACTCTCCTGGCATGACTGGTGAAGGTCAGTCTCGCGTCAAACTCCACCCCAGGGATGGAGATGGATCTCTGAAGGGGGAGTGATCTGCCCTCAAGCCGTATGTCCGGTGCAGGCAGGTTGGCGATGTTTTGCCTGCGGGAGATAAGCAGAGCCTGGGTTTTGTCAGGGGCCAGGCTGACCTGCCATCGACTACTCCAGGTGACGATGTTGTCCAATGCCAGGTTGATGCAGCACACCGTGTCCTGCCAGTCACGTCTGTCGCAGGGGAAGGCAAGGGTGCAGTCATCAGCGTAGGCCTGGGCCTCAGGAATGAGCTGGAGAATGTCATTGAAATAGACATTCCACAGAAGAGACCCGAGTACGCTGCCCTGCGGGACGCTGGCGTGGATGGGTTGCTGGCTGGAAGTGTGGCCGTTGATCACCACCCGTAAGGTCCTGTCTTGGAGGTAGTCCTGGATGAGCTTCAGTAGGGCGCCGCGCACTCCCAGGCTCCCCAGCTTGGCAGCGAGACCTCGGTGCCACACCCTGTCAAAGGCTCCGGCGATGTCCAAAGCCTTTGGACATCGGACATCGGACACAAAGTTGTGTCCATTCTTCTATCCAGCGAGTGGTTCCAGGAAACAGACTGAAGGAGGAGCAGGTCTGCAGCTGACCTTCCCTGCCTGAAACCAAATTGCTTCGAGTTGAGTAGATGGTGGGCGTCCAAGAAGGTGTTGATCTTGGCGGTGATGAGGGACTCCAGGATTTTCCCAACAGTGGTGAGAAGGGAAATTGGGCGGTAGTTCTTTGGGTCCCGTTTGCTGTTTTTTTTGTGGATGGCCACCACTCTTGCCTCTTTTCATTGCGTGGGCCACTTGCACGAGGAAAGGATGTTGTTGAAGATGATGGTGAGTGGTGGAGCGAGCTGGGCAGCACATCCCTTTAGTAGGTGAGGGCTGATGTTGTCGGGCCCTAGCGCCTTCTTGGGATCTATTTGCCGCAGCTGATGTTCTACTTCCTTATTGTTAAATGCGAGCCTCTCCTGAGAGGCCCTGGGGCCGGATGTTCGAACGTTCGTGACGCGTCTCTAAGATCATCTTTGCACTTAGATTGATCTTGGAACGTTCATAACGCGTTGAGAGGTATTTTCAAACGATCTTTGCGAACATCCATCCGCCATATTTGTTAGTTTTTCCCCCATATTTGTTCATAGTGCTAAGGTTGCTGAAGAGCACTCGCACACTGTTCGTAGGGTCGCATGATGAAGGTTTTTCTAATATACAAGCCATATACAGTTATGTTATAAGTTGTTTATTTCATGTTGAGTTGTTTATGGTTGGTCAGGACGTTGTAGGGGGAATGTGAAGGGTGCAATGAATGGTATGCTGCCGAAAGCCTATAGGTGACTGGAATGAGTGAAGTGCAAATGAAATAGAAATGTGTCTTGTGCTAGAAGTGTATAGAGAAGTTGATATGGAAGAGGAAGATGCGGGAAGTAGAGGAGGAGAATAGGAGACAAGGATGAGATGGAGAGAATGAGTCAAGTGAAGGATACGGATGGCGGTGGCATAAAGTGAGATTGGAACGAATGAATGATAGTGGGTGGGTACGCAGGGACAGTCGCAGGGTGTATGAAGAATGGATAGCGAAGCAGATTAAGTAAAATGAGTGCTGGAACGGCAAATAAACTAGGTAACCTTGATGTGTGTGTTTAAGGGAGGAAAGGACTAGCAATACAGGGAGTTTCGTACACAAGTTGTTTCGTACCCAGGTTTTGTTAGTTGTTTCGTACACTGATTTTGAGTTTTTTCGTACATACTGTACCTGATGTGTCGTTTCGTTACTCTAGTCATCAAGTTTAACTCTGAGCTGGTGTACGAAACGACTACAGTTTCATTATAGACTACGAAACAACTTTTAGGTGTACTAATCTACTGGTGTACGAAAAAACTTGTGTACGAACTGACTGCATCCGGGAATCACTGCTACGAAGAGGCAAAGATAAGAGACATTCGAGCACCGGTGTACTAGTACGTGCAATGCATGTACTGTAGGTGGAAAAATGAAATACATAAAGGTATGATGTTTGATGTTTGAAGAATTTCGTCAGTTATCGACGCAGCTGAGATGGATCTCCGCTGTAACCAGACAGCTCTCTCGCAGACTACCCCTAGAGAGCTGTCTGCTAGTGCTTATAGTGATGGCCGAAGCCAGCACCCTGGGAGGCGGGTTACAAACCCCCGGCTAACACCCAGTACCCATTTACTGCTGGGTGGACAGGGGCTTGGGTTTTAAAGAAACAGCCCATCTGTTTCCGCTCCACCCGGGGATCGAACCCGGGACTTCTCGGTTGTGAACCGAGCGTGCTAACCCTTACACCACGGAGTACCCGTGCAGAGCAGTATAAGTGCAGTGTAGACCAATACAATACAACACAACCAATCGGTGGTTGGAAGTATCCTGAACGTTTCGTTTTTATTATAAGAAGTATTTCTAACCCACACAAAAGCTGTCGGAAATGAAAAAATAACACATGGGGATCTGGGGGGGCGAAACCCCCCGCCCCCAGTGATTTAGGTTACGTAATCAATGCCCGGGTTAGATTAGTTAACTAGCAGGGGGTCTTGGGGGGCCTAGCCCCCCTAGTTATGTCAGAAGAGTATTGGTCAAAAGGGAGTATATTGGTTGAAACTGCATATTTACCTACAAGAGTATGTAGAGGATAAAGGAATGTGTGATTGGTGGGCAAGGATGTCTGAGAAGAGTACGTAGGTATACACTTGAATGGTAGAGTATTGGTCAATAGGGAGTATTGGTTGAAACTGCATATTTACCTAAAAGAGTGTGTGGAGGATAAAGGAATGTGTGATTGGTGGGCAAGGATGTCTGAGAAGAGTAAATACATTTGAATGGTAGAGTATTGGTCAATAGGGAGTATTGGTTGAAACTGCATATTTACCTAAAAGAGTATTAGTCCAGTCAAAATATGACCTGAATCCCTCTCACCCCAAACAAATTGCAAGAAATTGTTTTATTGCATTATTTTGTTGTTTCAAGTGTAAATAACGATACAACAAAAGTTTACCAAAATTGGGTTACCCAAAATGGGTCAAAATGGCGTCATGCTTGATGGCCGCCTCTGCCACTAGAAACACCTAATATTCCAGTTAGGAAGGCGGTTAGCTCTTCCGTACTTAGATAAGTGTTCATTTCAGTGAACAAGTGACTTTGGAAAAGTCTAAAAAACAATAACCCCATTATTCTGGGCTCTCAAAAAGATTATAGGCGCAGTCATAATGTCGTGACGTCATCCTGCAATGACGTCAATTTGGTTGGTACATGCACTGAGCTAAGTTATTGTATTCATTCAGCCATTCCAGACTTTAGATTTTACTAACATTAATATCTTTTGCATTTCAGAGCATGAGAAGATGGTAAGTCGAGGAAATTGTCCTTTATGTGGCAGTGAGATAAATGGTGCAACGGTGGTGATTGGTGAAAAGGGGGCTGAAGGAATCAACAAGGCCAGCATCGACAGAGGCGACAGTATCGTGGTAGTTGCTGGTACCGAGGTGCATAAAAGATGCAGAGTGAGCATGCTTAATAAGAAGCAAATATACTTGTTCAAGAAAGCCAAGCTACAACCACCTCAACCTGTCAAAAGGAGTGCGCGTGTTTCTGTCGGACCTTTCAACAGTAAATCGCACTGTTTGTTCTGTGGCAATGAGATAATAAAATCACCTGGTAGTGCCGATTTTGATGAATTCAGCTGTGTCAAAACAGATTCATTCGTGGAGACAACCCTCTCACATTGTAAGGATCGTAATGATGACTGGGCATTCACTGTTCGTGGTAGAATAGAGTATTTCGGAAAGGACCTCCACGCTGCTGATTGTGTGTACCATCGGTCATGTGACATCAATTTTCGCACGAAACGGGCCATTCCTTTGCAGTACAGAGATGGTCCAACTGAAAAGAAGCCACGAAAGGTTGGAAGACCGAAGGACTCTGACCAAGAGCAAGCGAGTAGGGGAGGCGGTAGCGGAGTGGTTAGCGTCTCCGACTGGCGTTCTCGGTGGCCCGAGTTCGATCCCCGAAGAAAATCACAAAACCTTTCTGCACCGTCGAGTGGCCTAAGAACACCCACATGCCCTGCCAATCAACTCTACCTTCGATTACGAGTGCATCAGAGGACACAGGGGGGCAGTATGAGCTTCTAATCATAGGCGTCACTATAAAAAAATCCTGCCTGCGCCACCACGGGCGAGGACCAACCATCACACCCATCAAGTGAACCTCCAGAGACTACCATCCGATCCCTGGATCACCACTGCCTACAGGCGCTATAGGTACATATGTAAGAAAAGAAGAAAAAAAGCCTTCATCGGAATGTGCTCGTTCTTAGAAGAAAATAATGAGGAACAATTGACAGTGGATGATCTTGCTAAGAAAATAGCAGAATATCTGGTTCAGCCAGATTCCGTGGCCTATGGCAACCAGTACCTCAAATCCAAACTGGTTAAGCATTATGGGGAATCTATATTCATTGCCGAGCAAGAGGGGTTACATGATATCGTAACATTTCGTGAGAAAAGTAGTAGTATTCTGAGAGACTATTTTAGCCAGCCAGAAAATGATGAAGAGGCTCAGAAAAGAGCCATCATACAGACTGCGGCTAAACTGATCAAGAGCGACATTAAGTCAATGATCACATCTTCAATCGACCAATATCCTGATATTTCGGCGCTAGAACTACAATCTGCCCTAGAATACATTCCATCGAGCTTGCAATGCCTGCTCCAACATTTATTTGTTGGCAAAGACACTTGCAGAGAGGTGGCGAGTATTGGACAATCTATTGTACAAGCCGTGCGCCCCAGGGCTTTGATAGTACCACTGCAAATTGGATTAGCAGTACAGGTACACCACCACGTCAGGTCGCGATTCCTGGTCGACAGCCTCTCAGTCATGGGTTTCTGCTCTTCATACTCAGAGGTCCAGCGATTTGAGGAAAACGCTGCCACCTATACTGCTCTGGATTTACTGGGCGATGGCGACATAAAAGGACCAGATTCGGCACTGATATTTGTAGCTGATAATGTTGACCACAACATCATGACATTAGATGGGAAGGGTACATTACACGGAATGGGGATGCTTGCAGCCATAGCTCCAGGGAGGCAAGTCCGCCGAACAATCCTTAGAAGCCGGATTGAAGATCTGAAGATTGTTGAACTGACTGAAGTTGATGTAAAGGAATACCGGTTCACGAAATATGCCCGTAACAACATCAAGTTTGATCCTCTGCCATTCCTTGAAGCTGCTGATCAAAAGATTGACCTACTGCGGGAGATGTCCCTACGCTTCAAACAACCTGCGCCAAACTGGAATGGCATGATGCATCTGTTGCATAAGGACTGCAGTCATCCAGGGCAGTCCTCTGTGGTATTCCTTCCAATCATTGACATGTATTCTGGGGACAAGTCATGCATCTTCTCCACCCTTCAGTACCTTTGCAAAATTGCAGATGATCACAAGTCCCCGGCAGTTGTGACATTTGAACAGCCAATGTACTGGAAAGCGTCCCAAATCAAACATGAGGTGCCTGCAGACAGTCCGGTTCGAGATGTGGTGTTGCTGCTGGGATGCTTCCACACTCTAATGAATCTTCTGGGTGCGATAGGAACGTTGATGGATCGAAGTGGAATCAACGAAATCCTGGGAACCATCTATGGCGAGAATGCAGTACAGAACATCTTGTCAGGAAAGGAAGTACAGCGTGCTCTCCGTGGTCATCTGCTCCTTGATCAGTGTCTCACACAACAGGTTGTAGACAGGATCATTTGTGACGACCCTGATTTTGCAAAACCTGTGAATGAAATTGAAGAGCTGTATATGCAAACACTGACAGGGGACACAACACTGGATTCGCTCATCTCATCTGTCTGTCTCACTACTATTGACCAAGTCTTGTCTACCAAGAGAAATGAATTCTCAACTCATTCTAAAACAAGCAAACTCTGGCTCAGTTACCAACAGATGCTAGGCGTTATCAGGGAACTTATCAAGGCTGATCGCACATGATCCTGGGTTATGCACCTCCACGCCATCGCTGACTGTTTGCCCATATTCGCCGCAGCTGGACATGCAAACTACTTAAAATCGGCCTACCTTTACCTCCAGTCCATGCAAAAACTAGAACAGGACCACCCATCCGTCTTCCATAGGTTCATGAATGGCTTGCATGTCATCAGGCGTACTGATCAGTACTGGGCTGGTCTTGTATGTGACCTGGTTATCGAGCAAACTCTTATGAGATCCCTCAAAACTACAGGTGGACTCACACGAGGAAGTGGAATGTCCGACCATCAAAGGGCCCTGTGGACCATGTCTGTGCCAGTGTCTTCAACGTACAGTGAGGCAATGCAGATTTTCACAGGCCAGAGCTTCGTCACCAGTGAGCAACATAAGGAGGCAACAGGGTCAAGGGTGAGAAGAGATCATGAAGACCTGAAGAAAATTGCAGACAAACTACAAGCATTTTCTCCTTTTGCTGATGAAGCATCTTTGCACAATATTATAACAGGTGTAAACGCAAATGAGGATGTGAACGTCCATGACCTGTTTACTATCGGCAAGGAAACACTAGCAAAGATGGAAGGACAGTCTGTGTTTTCCTTTTCATACAGAAGGAATATGAAGGCAAAGACCTTGGCATCAGCGTCGACAATCAGAATTGCCGAAGACTCAGCTTTGTTGCTCCAAAGGTTTCTCGTAGTGTCTCAAACTGCTGAACTTTCACTCGATGAGATCATGAACTACGAACTCTCGCCTTATCCTCAAGCACTCTTTGAAGCAAAACAGGTCTTACGGAAGGCAGACAAAGCACAACTGATGCACGCTCTTAAAGCCCATGTCACAGCCATTTCGGATGAAGCGGTCCTGGAGACTGCTCCTGAAGCAGAACACAGTCTTAGATGGAGGTTCCCTTCTTCGTCGGCTGAAGTGGTCTGATGGAAGGACCTACACCTCCATTGCCAACGACTATACAGCATTCACTGCGAAACACTATAGCAAGGCTACGGTAGTCTTCGATGGTTACAGTGGTGGTCCAAGTACGATAGACAATACACATCAGCGACGGGGACAAAATCGTGACGGTCATAAGGTGAATATCACTGAAACAACCAAATTCACTGGAAAGATGGAGGATTTCCTTTCCAATAACGAGAACAAACAGACACTGATCCATATGATTGCCGATCGCATAAAAATCAGAGGATGTCATGTGATACATGCTATGGGAGATGCTGACTTGGACATTGTGAGGGCAGCAGTATCAATGTCATCTGAAAAAACTACCGCGCTCATAGGCGAGGACACGGATTTGTTAGTGCTACTGCTTCATTACGCATCTCCGAGCGATGCTACAAAGCTCTATTTCCGCTCAGATAAAGGGAGTCCTCCTGTAGTGTATAGTGTATGACATAAAGGTCATAAAGCAGGTTCTAGGTAGCGAGATCTGTCAAAGTCTGCTGTTTCTGCATGCGTTCACAAAATGCGACACCACTTCCAGGATATTTGGAATTGGAAAGCAGTCTGCTCTGCAAAAGTTGATAAAAGGCGATCCAATCCTGCAAAGTTGTGCAAAGTGTTTAGTACACCTGGACAAGACATAGATGTTATTGTAGACTCTGGGTGTGCACTCATGGTGTCTCTGTTCAATGGCAAACCTGGGGACAACCTATCTGCTGTCAGATACACCCGTCTTTGCAAAAAAGTGTGTGCGGCCAAAAGCTTCGTGACACCCGAACGACTGCCTCCAACATCTTCGGCTACAAAGTATCATTCTCTGAGAAGCTATCTCCAGGTAATGCAATGGATGGGCAAGGGTGAGGATATTGACGTCACTAAATGGGGGTGGAGCCTACAAAACAACAGACTAGTTCCAGTGATGACGGACACTGCACCCGCACCAGAAACACTCCTGAAAATGATTCGCTGCAGCTGTTCCAGTGTTTGCAACACACACCGTTGTACTTGCCGAAAGCATGGACTAGACTGTTCTCAAGCATGTGGACAATGCCAAAATGGCCATTGTTACAACACGCGTCAAGATCCAGTATCAGATGATGAAGGGGAAATGTGAAATATGGAAATATGAAGCATTGGTCGCCATCTTTGTATGACGCCATTTTGACCCATTTCCGGTAACCCAATTTTGGTAAACTTTTGCTGTATTGTTCACACATTAAAGAACAAATAAACACCATAAAACAAGTTCTTGCAATTATTTTAGGGTTGTTGGCTACTTTGACTAGACTATATGTAGAGGATAAAGGAATGTGTGACTGGTGGGCAAGGATGTCTGAGAAGAGTAGGTACACTCTACTCCAACTCTAAGAGATGGTATGTGAGTAAAGCTAAAGTAATGAATGAATGGTTCAATGATGGAAGCTGGGGTAGTGAGATGTTATTCTAGGCAAGTTCACGACCAATGAAATTGTGGGGTTAAAGCATATAAAAATCACTAGAATGCAGGCTTTCATTTCAACTAACCCATCTACTGTAATATGTCAAGTCGGTATTATTTCGGTGCTGAGCTGGGGGGGGGGGGGGGGGGGGATCACCCCCGCTCAATCACTAACCGAACCTAGACATATAGTCAACTGGCCAACCTAACCTAACCTAACTGTTCAGGCTATTGCTGGTATTTAATCCCTGAATATCAGAAACACGGGTAAATAGGAACAATCGCCGACGAAAAAAATAGGAACGTCGGCGAGAATTCCTATCGGCACCAGTTCCAGGTATTGTCTAGTTACTTGGATAATGTACCCCATTAATAATACCCACCCTAAAATGGGTGGGTATTAGATTGGTAGTAGGCTTTCAAAAGTCCTAGGATTCTTACCTACATCATCGTGTAGATTTCTTCATTCTGAGTATTTTTAACCCCATTTCCCATGGTACAATTGAATAATAATGGCGTTACATGTACGTACTACCGAAAATCTACCGTTATTTCAGCCATAAACGGTTAAGTTAGGTTAAATCAGATTAGGTTAGAGGTGGGGTTTGGTTTAGTCGTCTAAGTTAGGTTAAATCAGACTAGGTTAGGTTAGGTTAGAGGTGGGGTTTGGTTTAGTAACATAATATCAAGAATAAAATAAAATTATCAATAATATGGCAGTGCGAAGCGATGCAAGGTTTGCGGGGCATACATCCCCCTGTAAACAAACAAAAAATTCCGACAAAAACGAGTGCCATATTCATTCAATACACATTAAAGCGATTCAGGAAAACTAAGTTTCGGCCTCGAAATCGTTGAAAGCCCACTACCGAAATTTTACTAATTGGGTGTAGGTGGCAGCTATTAATCATTCAATTCATATAGAATTATTCGCGCTGGCTAAAACGGAAAATGTTTAATCCTTTCCCGTCCTTATTAGTGTTTTTTTTCTCACCAGACCTTCACAAATCCCTTCAGATACTTCTAAAACGAAATTATAAAGTGGGAGAGTTAACCCCTTTAACATCCCCTTACCCCACCTAAAGTCCTAAATGACCCCCCAAAATAATACTATCCTAACCTCATTATAACCTTATCTAACCCTACCAAAAATCTCCTAGCAAGACCTAAGAGCAGGAAAGAAATAGAATTTTATCAGTTCAGGTTATAGTGAGGTTATAAGTTTGTAATTTGTTGTGTGGGGACGCGCCAGGAGGTTATATAGTGAGCATACGTCTTCAGTCTTCAGATACTTCCCTTGGGGAGGTATGATATTTGTTTACATTCTAACTGCATTATGATTGGCTAACAATCTCAAAGGTCGATGAAATCTTTCCTCTGATTGGCCAAGCGAGAGTCAGCTGAGTTCCATTCCTCATGGTCGGAACGGAACGGAACGAGCTTGAAGATATCATTATCGATCATCATCGTGAGCTAAGAACATTCGGACGATCCTTTGAAAATACATTTTTGTGGTGTTCGTAGCCCAAGATCTAAGATGGCCGCTATGAACACTCTAAGATGATCTTAGAGGCGGAAAGTTACGAACGTTCGAACATCCAGCCGCAAGCCTGGATCTCTTGGAGGCCACGACGTTAACCTGAAAACGAACCTTCCCATCGGGATATATCTGTGAAAGACAATCCGGAATGAAGGAGGCCAAGGGGACGCCCACAAGGATCATGGCTGGGACAAGTTCATGTGTCCTATCGAGAGTTGCTTGGTATGGGAAGGGAACATGCATGTGGACTCGCGCGTGGTGGCCCCCGTGGGTGAGGCTACGCGCCCCCCGGCATATGCCGCCAATGATTGATGATTGATTGCTGTGGATGTGAGGTGGGTGTTACCAAGATTAATAGACTACTAGGTTAAACCACGCGCAACTTAGTGACGTCAGTGGCAGTCGTGCGAGAAATCGACGAGAAAACGACGATTTTGCATCGTGGCCTATTCTAAAATATGCCCCGAGCCTTACGAGGATAATCCCCCACCCACCTACACGCACCTGTGGCCGCTGCGGCCTGCTCTGACCTGACCTCACTCGATCACACCTGCTCCTACCCTACACCTACTCCTACTCCTACTTAGTAACCTCTCCTCTGCTACACTCCATGCCACTCCCTTTTACCTCCTCTTTCCACTATGAGAATATGATTATTAATACTACTATTATTATCATCATTATCATTGTTATTTATATAATATCTAGTATTACTAATATCATTCCCATTCCTATCAAGCAAGCTAAATAACATGAGTTTGGTTTGGGAGAGGTTGTTAATGGCCAACTATCATATGAAAATGACTGCAGTGTAGTTGTTGGCATAGAACAATATGTTTACCGCTAGTGTATATGTGTAGGTTTACAAAACCTTTGACTTTGTACCAATTTTAGTGGAGAGAGAGAGAGAGAGAGAGAGAGAGAGAGAGAGAGAGAGAGAGAGAGAGAGAGAGAGAGAGAGAGAGAGAGAGAGAAGAGAGAGAGAGAGGAGAGAGAGAGGAGGAGAGAGAGAGAGAGAGAGAGAGAGAGAGAGAGAGAGAGAGAGAGAGAGAGAGAGAGAGAGGAGAGAGAGAGAGAGAGAGAGAGAGAGAGAGAGAGGAGAGAGAAAAGAGAGAGAGAGAGAGAGAGAGAGAGAGAGAGAGAGAGAGAGAGAGAGAGAGAGAGAGAGAGAGAGAGAGGAGAGAGAGAGAGAGAGAGAGAGAGGAGAGAGAGAGAGAGAGAGAGAGAGAGAGAGAGAGGAGAGAGAGAGAAGAGAGAGAGAGAGAGAGAGAGAGAGAGAGAGAGAGAGAGAGAGAGAGAGAGAGAGAGAGGAGAGAGAGAGAGAGAGAGAGAGAGAGAGAGAGAGAGAGAGAGAGAGAGAGAGAGAGAGAGAGAGAGAGAGAGGAGAGAGAGAGAGAGAGAGAGAGAGAAGAGAGAGAGAGAGAGAGAGAGAGAGAGAGAGAGAGAGAGAGAGAGAGAGAGAGAGAGAGAGAGAGAGAGAGAGAGAGGAGAGAGAGAGAGAGAGAGAGAGAGAGAGAGAGAGAGAGAGAGAGAGAGAGAGAGAGAGAGAGAGGAATGTAAAGGAATGCTTCAAGGCGGGTGCATGGGTTAATATTACCTTCTCTTTGCATACATGGAGGTAATATTAACCCATGCACCCGCCTTGAAGCATTCCTTTGCAGTATTTAGTAGAATGTTGTAGAATACCTGTGATCGAATGCTTCTATTTTGCCAACAATCCTCATTATAACGCCATGAATAATGTAAAACTCGTATATCTCCATTTTGCATAAGCCTATGTTGACCATGACAACACTGAATTGTAGCTGGTTTGGTAGGGAATAATAGAAAATAAGTCGAGCCCGACACCCCGAGACCCGACATTCTAGCTCCGCGTGTAGTTCCCAGACGGCCACCAGATGACAGATCGAGCTCACTAAGGTAGTCTATTTGCTCAGAGGCTGACCGGCGGGCCGAGAGCATATGACCATTTGCCGCTGTTATATTAACTGATTGAGGATTATTTATGGTTATACTTTCTAAGTATATTGCAGATATAGTAATGTTTTAAGGGGTGTTACACAGCCCATTAGCCGATTAATAGACTAATGGGCTGTTCAACACCTAAAAACATTACTATATAATATTATGCAATATGCTTAGAAAATTTAACCAGAAATATTCCTATGTCGTTATCCAGTAATACGATGAAAAGCAGATCATAATTGCTACGGACATTGTTTATTTCATAAGTACAAACACATTTTCGTTATTGGGTATTACATGCTGGTGTACGTGGAACACTGAACAGCCATGTAGAAGGATATATGTTGCGGCGAACCACATAACAACATCCACCCACTTGTGCGTTTTCCCACTAACTGATTTCACTCACGAGTCACTGACAGTGACACAGCGGCCAGCACCGTCAGCGCGGTCGAGGAATTCCTAAAAAAAACGTGTCGTACTGCAAGTATTTATATTATTCAGTCTATTTCGATATAATGAAGGATCGAAAACATGTTATAACTAAGTTCTCATTATGTTATTGACTGGTTAAGGGTGACAATTTAAGCCTTTTTTGGGTTTTTAACCCTTTGTAATGGCTATCGTACGTTTGGCAGTTTAGTGCATTGATAGCTGGGAAATTATTTCAAATATTTTTTATATGATACTAGCTACACACATAGACTAACTGATAACCTTTTTCCATGTAAACTCCTTCCTATGAACGTATCTCATCTTTATTTCTATGTATCTCTGAGTGTTCCTGATTAAGCTGGAAATATTTGAAATAAACTGAAATATGATAATTTCTATAAACTATTATAAAAACCTTTATAACAATTTGTAATAGCTTGAACAGACCTAATAATAGTGATGGTACCGATATTGAGATACTATGTATATTACTTAGCTAATATATATAATATGAAATGAATATTTCCCACTTACAAATACATACCAGCGGGCCTCCGGAGGATTGACGTCAAGTTACCGCTGGTTGTCACTACCAGTGGCGGCTCGTGATAAAATAAAATGGGGGACTGCAAGCTTTACACAACAGTAGGATACACAAATTTGACCTATCTCAGGTATGATTTGTATGTAGTTGATGTTCACGGATTTCAGGGCATGGTAGTCGTGGTGGTAGTAGAAGGGATGGTGGGGGTGGTAGTGTTGGTAGTATATAGAGGGGATGGCTGAGGTGGCGATGGTAGAATTACAGTATTACTTGAAAATTAAGTCGGTACCGCTTGATTTCAGTCTTTTCATTTAATGTCAGCTGGGATAAGTTGTTGTTTTGCAAATACTTCACTGGATTTTCCATCGTCATAGAGTAATTAAAGAAAGCACGATTTAACCACACCGTCTTTTTTTTCTTTTCTTTTTTTCTTCAACAAAAAGGCAATCCCCCGCTAACAAAAATTTCGCACTCGAGTTAATCACATTTGGGTTAATCGCAAGCGTCAGCACCGCCGGAGTGCAATGGTGGACCTTTCCCTGAGAAAACCGCCTTCAGGATCGCGGTATCTCCTGTGCCAGGTAAGTATACACACCGTCTACACTCACTGTAAACACGAGAGGGACGAAACTAAAAAGATGTCTCGGCTGCAACTCTTTGTGTTCACAAGTTGCGCGGCGGCAGCGCAGACATGAATCGTACAGCAAATATGAAAGTAACTTACATTTAGGTCTGGTTTTAATGCAAATTCACTTAGTAACGTATTGAAAATAACATATAATGACTTTTTATCATGATATATTTGTTGGGAGTGTATCAATTCTGCTGTGTCTCTAAAGGATTCATATACCTGGCAGTGAGTGTCTGGGAGTGCTGCAGCTCTGCAGCCCTATGCCACGAGCCGCCACTGGTCACTACTGATGTAGTACTACATCAAGATAATCATATAACTGTTGTTTCAAAATGTTTACCCATAGAAATATTCAATTCTTGAAATTCTGTACATTAATTTTCAACATAGTAAATTTTCCCGTCTGAAAATACACCAGCGGGCCTTCGGAGGGCTGACGGAGGTAAATTTGCCGTCGGCGGCCGCCGTTCGCCGCTCTACGGTCTACGTAGGCCCGCCGGTGATGGTCAGCTGGGTATGTCTATAATAATATAATCGAAAGTGTGTGCGTGTGTGTGTCTGTGTGTGTGTCCTCTATAGGTTCCGCCCCCAGTGGCGCAATCCCATCATATGGCACAGTTTTGGAATCAGGTCGACCAGGGAAAGGTTTTAAGGCCATTTTGGGGATGGTCCGATCACTTTTATATTTTTTTTAATTTTTAGTATTAGCGAGAATTGTTAAAAAAACACAATTATTTAACGCGAGAAGTTTTGCATGAAAAAAGAAAGATATCGAAACGAACGCACGACTGACGGACGATTTCTTTATGCTCAAGAGTGGGACATGGCAGCAAGTTCTTTATCCTCACACCCAACAAAAAGACCAAGAACATTGTCTATCCTGCTGCTTTGCAGTAATATTTTGTCAGATTTTGTGATAACCCAAAAATTATTCTGTGAGATTAAACTCATGGTTGTATGAAATACATTATCATTAAAATACAAGTGTTACCGTACGTGTTTGGCCGAAGGTCCACCAAAAGCTAGTAGGAGCTAGTCAAAAAGTCCGCCCGGAGGGCGGCTTTTCGGCTGGTATATATATATATATATATATATATATATATATATATATATATATATATATATATATATATATATATATATATATATATATATTATATATATATATATATATATATATATATTATATATATATTATAATATAATTATTTTATTAAATTTAATTTATTAAATCTAATTTTTTTTTTTTAAATTATTTTTTTTTTTTAAAAAAAATTTTAAAAATTTTTAAATTATAATTTAATTTTTTATTTTAAATATTTTCCCCCCTTTTGGGGTGTCATTGGGGTCGGTATTCCTTTTCCAAACCCCCCTTTTTAAAACGTCTTGTTCCCAAAAAAAAAAAAAAAAAAAAAAAGGTAAATTAATAACCCTTAATTCATTCCTAGGGGGTTTAATAAAATCTCTCTTTTTAAAATCCTTTAAAAGTCTCCCTCTGGGGCCCTCTTCCCCTTTCCTTCCCTGTTTTTCTTCCCTTTCCCTTCTCTTTTTTTTTTCCTTCTCCTGTCTTTTTTTTTTTTTTTCTTACTCTCTCTTTCTCTCCTCTTTCCTCTCTATCTTCCTCCTCTCTCTCTCTCTCTTCTCCCCTCTCTCTCTCTCTTCTTTCTCTCTCTCTCTCTTCTCTCTTCTCTCCTCTCTCTCTCTCTCTCTCTCTCTCTCCCTCTCTTTTTCTCTTCCTCTTTTAAAATACTATTAAAATTATTATATATATTAATATTTATAAGAGAGAGAGAGAGAGAGAGAGAGAGGGGGGAAAGAGAGAGAAAAAAAAGGGGGGGGGAGAGAGAGAAAAGGGAGAGAAAAGGAGGAGAGGGAAGAGGGGGAAAGAAAAAGGGGGGAAGAGCAAAGGGGGGGGGGGTTTTTTTTATAAAGATTAAATTTTTAAATATATAGTTTTAAAAAATTTTAAAGAAAAATATTTATTATTAGTTAAAATTTATATATATTTTAAAATATATTAAAAATATTTAAAATTATAAAATATTATATATAAAAATTATATATTATATATATTTTATTTCCCATTTTTTAATTAATTAAAATATATATATATATATATATATATAAATATTATATTTATATATATTTTTTAATATAATATATATATATATATATATATATAAATATAATTTATTATAAAATATATATATATATTATATTATATACTATATATATTTTATTTTATATATATATAATAATTATATATAATATATATAATATTATATTATATATTATTATATATATAATATATATATTATCCCCTATTATTTTATATGTAAATTAATATATAAAGTATGAAATTTATTATATATTTAATTATTTTTATTATTTTTATTATTAAAAATATATATTATATATTTTTTAAAAAATTTATTATATATATATAAAATTTATACTTAATATTATATTTTATATATATATATATATACCATTTATATAATTAATTTTTTTATATTATTTTTAATATTTCAGGGCCGAGGTGGTTTTAAATTTAATATTATCAAATCTAAAATTTGGGGGAAGAAAAACGAGAGTATGTTTACCCGAATATATTTACACAAAAAATTAAATAACAAATGGCTAGCCCCCAAATAACATCGCCAACAACGACTACAATGATGCAGGGGTAAGGTCACCCTAAAAACCCCCTAGAACGCTGCTTGAAGGAGGTAATTGTAGCGCAATCGTCACACCGAGAAAAACCCCCTTTACAGCGGGGAGCGTTGAATGGTATCCGGGACAGTAAAGGGCCAACTGAAGAAAGCCCAAGCTTAATTCTTTTGGCCCTTCTAGGATGGAAAGCAGTTTGGGTAGTGGAGTGTTGTCGGGGGGAGAGCATGGCTGTCTGCAAATCGTGGGGGCTAGGCTAAGTCAAAAATTGGGTAGAGTCCCCCCTTCCCCCGGGACGGGCGAAAGTGTTGACGGGGGAATCGAGTAGCTGCGCTTAAAGCCCCGAAGCACGCCGCGGGTAAAGGTGAAGTGGCAATTTCCTTTACCGTGACGAGGGAGGTGTAGTTCAGGGTGCATTTATCACACATGCCCCCACTAAAGCATCTGTCAAGCCGATGATAAGGAGAACCCACTGTTCCCGGAGAAACATACAAAATTTTTGAAAAGGTGTAGTGCGGGTATCAAACAGGAAAGAAACTATGGCGGCTGAGCAGGTCGTTTCAATTTGGGGCTTGTGGTCTTTTAAAGGAAAAATTCCTTCCCCAGATATAAGAAAAACTGTTGACGTTAAGACGTACCCTTGGATTGTAGAGTAACGTCGCTCCCGATGATTGTTTCCGGCGGATAAGGAGGGAAAAGTGCCGGTCATCATGGTACTGGAAGAATTCAGTTCCCAACCCATGTTTGAAGCCTTGTTTTCCAGGATGAAAGTCTGGCTGAGGTCAGAAAGCCGCAGAATGGGTTCCGACCCAAAGGGGCCAACTGGTCGAAGGCGGGCACATCATCCTCAACCGTAGGATTCCCTTATAGTTTCCTTAAAAACGCAGAGGGGGGCTGGTAGCCCTGAGGCCATCATCCATAACCCGTAGATTTCCCCCTTATACTTCTTAACACGTCGAGAGGGGGTGTGACTCTGACCCCCTCATCCATAAACCGTAGGAGTTTCCCTTTATTTCCCAACACTCAAGGGGGGGCCCTGGTGAGCTCTGAGGCCGAGAAAAGCTTGCTGTAGTCTACCCAAAACGACATGGGGGCAAAAAATTGAGTGGGAATCAAAATACCAGCAATGAAACGAAGACTATGCAAACCCAAAAACAAAAAACCCAAAATTCCCAACTTAATGATAAAACAAAACAAAACACAAACCAAGGGACGGCTTCCCAAAGACCAAAATATATAATGTGTCCTGAAAATTAGTGTAATCCTAATTTTTTTTTTCCTGGTTGAAATAGAAATTCCTATAGTAGTCCTAGTATATAGTAACCCGTATTCCCGGGTGTAGTAGTAATCCAGTAGTAGAAGGGATGGGCACAGGAGGGGATTTCATCTTGAATTGTCTCTGTAGTGGAGAGGGTGAAGTCGTGTTTCATCAACCTGAGTAGACAAAACTAAAAGTGAGATCAGGTTTCATAAATCATTTTCCCAGAACTAGCTGGGCCATCAGACGGAAAAGTAGGGCCGAGGTGAATCGTCAGTACCTATTGAGCAGGAAACTTACTTTCTTCCGGGGCTCCGAAATGGGCTCTTTTTCGCCGGTAACATTTGAAGTCTAGGTGTATATTTGAGGATGGCGCGACTGTTAAAAGCTGAAGGGTACTGTGTTTATCAGAAAGGTGCGACTGGCAACGGCTCAGGGACTTGTCTAGTCCTTAGTTTCAAGCGATGACATTTGTCGCAGAACGACAATAAACCCAGATTCCCGCCCCCCATTCCGGGCGTTAAAGTCTTGAGAGTCTTCATCAGGGTCTTAAGTAGGGGACATGACCCCCCCAAGGATCTTCGGGCCAGACGTAGGGTATGGGACGGGACGCACTTTCTGGGGATAAAAATGATAAGTATTTACCTTAGTTGAGCTATCAGAGGAGAGACACTGCTGGGACGAGATGCGTGTTCGTGTAGAAACTTGTAAGTGGCACCACCTCCCTTTTCTACTTACAATAGACTTTTAGGGGACGTAGACCGCAGTGAAGGGCATGATTCTTGTAGGGGAAAGAAACTCCCAGGGGTCACAGACAAAGGATTTAGTTCAGGCAGGACTAAGAGTGGTCCGTTCGTTCTACCAGCACCCCGGGGTACAGGAACCCCCTTTAATTGGAGGATACTCACTGGTTTAGAGGTTACATTTAACAAGAGGAACGTCCCTTTGGGTAGATGAGATGGGTTTTTGGAAGAAAAAGAGTTATTAAGGAGAAAAAGGAGGGGAGGTAATGATTTGGGCCCTTAAAAAATTAGTGGTGGCTTGGTTTTATCATCGAAGAAAAGTCATACGAAATTGAGGAGGACTATTAGGGGGCTAGCAACGGGGATTTTCCCCAAACTGCAAAACAACTTAAAGTGGGGCCCCTTTCGGCATGGGCCCCCAGTGTAAAATGGGCACCTAATACATAACAAAGGGGGAAATTTTTTCGGGGTCCTAAGTAATCACCACTTCAAATTTTTGGGGGAAAAAGTGATGGGTCAAGTCTGGAGGGAGTCCCAGAAAATACGACCCCTGACACCCCGTGTCCCTAATGATGGTAGAAGACCATAACCGTGATGGTTCCCGAAAATTAATATTGAGGAACCTTACGGGCCTTCAAAACTCCACCTTTTAAGGGGGGTGTACTGTTCCGTCCTTGAAGGGTTCCCAGATTAGGGGGCAGTGTGGGGTATTTTCCGCCCCCCCACATTGGGACACTCAATGTGGGGGAACTTGAGCCCAAAGAGGGTCCTCAGCGGAAAAGGAAGACTAGGGGGGGATTCCCCCGCGTCGTTGTAGGCCTTAGGGTACGCTTGTGGGCACGCCCGTCGTCTGCAAGTTGTATCGCATTCTTCAGCAGGGTAGGCCCTTCTTTTCCCTTTTAAAAAACGAAGTTCAGGTGAAAGGGAAAATAGAAATTGGTCAAGGGTTTTAAAATGCCCCTTCCTCAAATTTACGGCACACAGGAGGGCTCAATCCAAGAATGAACATTCGGACAAATGGGTGGCGAATTGATGTAGTTTGCCCCACTTGAAACTTGGTGACCGGAAAACTATTTTACCATCGGGAGTCTTTCTAAACCCCTTTTGAGTGCCTGCTTCATACTCGTATCTTTGGTGGGGATAGGAAGGGGCGGGAAGCGAGCTCGCAGCCTTTCCCGTAAAAGGCAACCCAAAGAACGGGTAAGGTACCCCACGGAGTACCCAAAATTCGGCCCCCCTTCGAACCCTTTTAATATGTGGGTATATCCTCGTCATCCTTGAGGGTGGTAACTTGGCCCGGGCAGGATCAACGGAAAAGGATGGGACTTCCTTGACGCGATTTTGGATTTTAATTTTTTTTTTTTTTTTTCTCTCTCTGCTTTTTTTTTTTTCTTCTTCCCTTCTTTCTTTTTCTTTCCTCTCCTCACTTTTCTTCTTTTCCCTTTTGCTTGTCTTTCTCTCCCTTTTCCCTTTTTTTTCCCGGTCACGGCCTTTGTCCTTCCCCTGCCCCTTGTTTTTTCAAACTTAACCTGCGACAAAAAGCCAAAATCGACCGTAACCAAACCCCCCTCCCCCCCAAAAAAATTAACAAAACAAACAATACCCCTAAATTTAAAACAAAAAAAACCCAAAAATTTAACCCCAAGGGAACAACCCCCAAAAAACAAAAAAAACAAATAAAAAAATAAAAAAAAACCCACCCAAAAATTTTTAAAAAAAACCAACAAAATGGGGGAAAAACTAATATGATTCCCCAAAAAACAAAAAATTAAAAAATTGGTACCCGCCGGAGGGAAAAGGGAGGGGGGTGCTGCCGAACCCCAACACCCCTTTGGGGGGTAAAGTTAAACCTTTCCTGGAAGGGGGATTGTTTGGGGTTTTGGGTTTCCCAAAAAAACAAAATTTTTTTAAAAATATTAAAAAAATAATATAATTACAAATAATATTTAAAAAAAATTAATAAATATTATATAATTATTAATTATAAAAATTTTTTAATATATTTTAAAAAAATTTAATAATTATATATTAATAAATTTATTTTATTTTTTATATATATATATAATATATATATATATATATATTATATATAATAATATATTATAGGGGGGGGTTTATATATATAAATAATTTTTATAAAATTAATTTTTGTTTATTAAAAATATTTGTTTTTATTTATATTTAATAATTTTTTTTTTTTTATTTATTTATAAAATAAATTAATAAAAATATTTTTTAATATCCTTTACTTTCCTTGCTTTTGGGGGGGTACGCGGGGGTTTTTTGTCGCCCGAACTGGAATTTTCCAAACAGGGGTCCAAAAACCCCCGACAGGCCAAAAGCAAAAACTTCCGGAGGGCCTTTTTTTTTTTTTTCCCCAATTTCCAACAAGGGGGGTTTGTAATTTCGCCGTTTTGGGTTTATTTAAAAGAATTTTTTTGTTTGCATAAAGTTCGATTATTTTAATAAAATTTTCCTTTTTTCTTTTTTATTTATTTAGTTATCTAGGTAACATATTTGCTTTTCGTCCCACAAAATTTTGTTTCATTTCTCGGTTTTTCATCTAAACACTTACGGAAGTTTCTCTGAAAATCCAAAGCATTCTTTTCTTTTTTCCTTTTAAAATAAAAATTCGGGGCATGGGGAAAATGTAAAGTTTACCCCCCAAAAATCACTTCGGGGCAGCCCCAAATAAAAAAGCGGTGTGGAACCTTTTGTTGCCTCATACAAATGGAAATTCCTTTACCCAAAACCGACTGCGGGGTTTTGAAAATCTGAAACGATTTTAATGTTTAAGTTTTGCCCCTATTTAAATTTTTTTGTTTTTTTTGCTCGGAAAATTCAAGCTAAAAAAACGGCCTAACTTTTAATTCCTCGCCCTACATATTCCCAATTTTTTTCCGCTTATTCCGCCTTTCGGATGGAATTGTTCGGGTGGGAATACTGCCCCAAAATTGCAAAAACATTTGGGACCCCAAATTTTAACCAAAAAAATTCAAGGTTTGGGGGTTTCCAATCTGTCCTAAAAAACAAAACCTTGCGGGCCCCCCCCCCCCCCCCCCCCAAAAAAAATTTTGAAACGCAATCGCAATGATCCCCCATCTTCAAAATGGCAAGTGCCCGCGTGAACATAATTTCCAACCAATATGGTGGAGACGACACTGCCAACTGCCAATGAGCCGTGTTTTTTGTCGTCCAAGCACCGTCTTGGATTACGAAAACCACTCCAATAACACTTGCTGAAATGTGTGTTATACTGCTTTGTGATATTGTTACCTCCGCCAACGAAGTTGGAGGGGTTATGTTTTCACCCCGATCTGTCTGTCTGTCTGTCTGTCTGTCTGTCTGTCTGTCTGTCTGTTAGTGTACAGGATTTCTCAAAAAGTTACCAATAGATTTGGACCAAACTCGGTATACCAAGTCTATTTGGTATAAGGAAGACCTGATTTAATTTGGATGAAATCTCTTGACAACTGTTGCCATGGCAACCAATTGATGAATATTCGGCCGGAGGTATGCGCTCATACTGAGTGCATATATATATATATATATATTATAATATATATATATATATATATATATTATATATATATATATATATATATATATATATATTATATTATATATATATATATATAATATATATATATATTATATATATATATATATATATATATATATTATATATATATGTATATATATATATATATATATATATTATATATTTTCTTATTTGTTAAGGAAAATGTATCATATCTGTTGTGGCGATGATATAAAGAAATGGCCTACTACGCGACGAATGATCGGGAAAATGTGATCAGTATACCCTCAAGAGTATAGTCCTCTATGATATATATATATGTATATATATATATATATATTTTATATACATATTATATATATATCATAGAGGACTATAGCTACTCTTGAGGGTATACTGATCACATTTTCCCGATCATTCGTCGCGTAGTAGGCCATTTCTTTATATCATCGCCACAACAGATATGATACATTTTCCTTAACAAATAAGAATATTTACGGTACAATGAAGGTATGAGCATTGATATTCTTAAGATATGATATTATTTCCATAGTTTAATACAATAATCATTGTGGCCTTCCGGTACGACAATTTTGCTGCCGGCAGCCTGCAGCGCCGTATTTCAAACCCTCGAGGGCCAGTGTTGTATAGACCGCCCGCAGATTAACGTGCACTCTTAACAATGGTTTATAAGTGTTGTGTCGTGGGCTGCAAGACAAATTATGTCTCCAGAACATCTCAGGTGGGAGATTCTAAGTACAGAAGTGTTTTTTCTATACCAAAGCACAATGATACGTTCCCTACAGTGCGGAAAAGTTGGATAAAGAGAATTTCGCGCCACACGAAAGATTTTAACATTGACAAGGCTTTTGTCTGCGGCCTGCACTTTAAGGAGGAAGATTTCAAGCTTGTCAACGTTACCACTGGCCAGCCTAGGAAGCGCCCTGCACTCAAACCATGCGCAACCCCAGTCCATTTCCCCAGCCATCCCTCGTATCTCCAGCCCAAAGGAGACAGCATGGCGAGATCCACCACATCAGCTACCAGGAGTGCAAGGTACGAAAGTGTGGAGAACCATTTCCTATTTATTCTTTTTTTTTATTGGGGTTAGGGTAGTTTAGACATGGATATTTCACTGTTCATATTTACCCCGGGTTTTCAGCCCACGTATTTGCTACGTGCGTCTTGTTATCGTGACGTTGGTGGCGTAGCGTAATGCTGTAGGAAGGATGGTATATAGTAGCTACTAGAGGGGCACGTGAGAGGGTTAGAACTATAGTCTAGTCAAAATGTGGCTGAACCTCAAACAAATTGCTAACAAAGGTTTTTAACTTGTATATTGGGCATGAATAACCTGTCTTTCGGATAAAAAAAAAGGTTAACCGAATTAACCTTGCCGAAAGGGGTCAACGGCCGCCGTCTGTAAAATCCAACGGGAAGATCTCCGACCCGCCGCCACAAACGGTTTTTTTCCTCCTCTTATCCTAATAATAAGCTAGGTCAATAATTGTTTTAACCAAATGCATGACTATTTTACTGCCATTACCATACAATTTCATCAAAATTGGTACAGTAGTTTTTGTGCAAAAAAATTAAAACCGATAAATTAGAAATAAAAAAAATTTTTTGCCATTGAAACCCACACAGGGCCCACCCAAGCCAGCTTGACTTTTTCTTGGTGTTTTAAATTGTAAGATAGGTAGCTATATGCTTAACAATAAACTAACACCAGAAAATGACTAGCCCCTGCCATTGTTTTCATGCTTTTTTTATTTCTTATACAAATATGAATATAAAAGGGTACAAAAACAGACTAAGTAGCCTTTTTCAAGGCAACAATTTTAAACATTAATTCCGGGACATTTCATAAAAAAATAGGTCCAAAATAAGTACAATCTTACAATAATGGAATGGTCAGTTGGTCGAATGCTGGGGCAAGGCTCTTGCATAACCACCACAGAACAAGTTCATGAACGGCCCAAAAGAACATTTCTTGTCAAGAACTAGCCCACAGGTAATTTCATCATCATCAAGATTGGCTGTGGTGAGTTGGTGCAGTGGAGGCCTTTGCAATCACCACACAAGTTTGAACAGTGAATGCCATGTTTCCTGCAACTGCATCTTGCTGTACTACACCCTGAAGTACGGGTTACACCTAATTATAGCCAACAAATTTACAGGACCAGCTGGCAAGTCAGTCATGTTTGGGTTTTGTAATTTTACCATCTGAAAGTTTCCATCCCACTGGGTCAGGTTTTAGCGGGTTTCTACCTTTCCATTCCTGAATTTGGAAGTAAACTCGAAGGCTGTGGAATTTCGTAGCTGCTCTTGTTGGTGGCAATGATTTGGCCCTCAACATACTTTGAGCTTTTTAAAACCCTTTTTCCTTAAAGCGCCTCAGTCGGAGATGATTGATGTTTTCCCCATCATTACCATTGTACGGGCCCACACTAAAGCCTTCTCCCCAGCTTCAAAACCTTTTCTGAACTGCTATCCTTGCCAAACCACTTCTGCCAGTTTGAGGAAGTTTCTATTGTTCATCACCTTTCGAAGGGACGCTGCCTTCCCCAAATTCCATGAACACTGGATGTACAATCACAACCCAGTAGTGCATGGATGAAAAGAATGTTGGAACAAACCACATTCCCAAAGATTTCCTCATCTCTTTGATGTTCCAGACTTTCCCACACTTTTTGCACTACCCTTTTGGGTTTGTGGCGTGAAGTAGATATTGTAACCGTCATCTCTATTGGCATGAAACATAGAAGGACCAATAGGTCAGTGTCATCTGCTATCAAATGGTTTCTCCTGTCTGTGCCAGTTCTAGAGCAGTCTTCACAATCAATACGTCAGCGTCTCCCAGATCCCATGGACTACTTACAACCTGCTTCCTCCAAACTCTTTCCCAGCAAGGGTTGATAAAACAATTGTTTGTTTTTTTGATTAGCTAGGAACATCCTTTTTTAATTTGAAACACCATTTTAGGGGTCAGTAACACTTAAACCCCAACAGAGCCCCCTGCTCGGCGTGGGTGAGTCGCGTCTTTAATGGATGGACCACTTTCATATCCATAAAAGACAATGCATGCTTTTCCATATCTAGTTGTGACATATCGGGCGGTATCGGGCACAGATTCCATCAAATGTGTGACCTTTTTGCCATGGGAGGCGTTGAAGTAGTGCTCCACCATCTAAGAGAAAACTGTGGATCTGAAGACTGTGGACCTGATTGTACAAGGGAAGTCAGTTCCCATATTGCGTCTGCCAAAGCCGGTTTCTTCTGCCTCTCGCGGCAGGGCCGAAGAATTAAAAAGTGCAGGTGGGTAACCACAAAGCTCATACTGGAAATGTTCTTGCTGCTGCTGAGTTTTAGGGGTTTATTGGTAGAAAAGCACACACAGTCTCTGGAATAGGATTGTGGATCAGTCTCAACTGCTTCATCTTTGCTGAGCGAAACTTTTGACCCAAGTGTAATGGGCCCGATCCTTTCTTTTAAAAGTGTACTCGTGGACTTTTTTCCAACCATTGAAGCTATGATTGTCTCTCCTATGGAGTTTGCTTTGTCCACATTCACCTTTTTGTCTCCAGTTACTCCACTTGAAATGCTGTGAATGGACGGATCTTCCGTGAAAGGTTCATATGTCTGGAGAAACGCAACGAGCTTCCATGTATCCCCCACATCTCGCTCTTTTTTTGCTGAAGTAGCCTCCTGGTGCTGGTCACTAGTGCCATACGAATGCCTGCTAGTTCTTGCATTGTAAACTTGATTTCAGCACACGCTGGCAGTGATAGCGTCCAAACTAATCGTTGAATTTCGTCCATTCCTCTGCCCTGAGTAAGACCTCCAGACGTCTTCAGCTTCTCATTTGCAAATGCTCAATAACCAGATCCGTCGACAAACAGCCCAGTAGCGATCACTCCGTCTAATCACATGGAATCCTTCAGAAAAATTTTGGTACACTTCAGGATGGCTTGCCCGGGAGCCCCTCCATTTGCTGCAAGTACAAGTAGGCCGACTTTGCATATAGGATGTGTCCTGTGCAGCGAATATTGCAGCATTTTCCTTACGCGTCAAGGTGCAATTCCCAGTTCCCGGTGCGCTCTGCCTTGATAAACAATTGCAGGGCTTCACCATATCAAGGGATTGAATCCACAATTTTGCGTTTGCTGGTCAGCCATCGTACCTTCACATGGTTGATTCTCTTGTCAATCCTGGTCACAGACTCCTGATGACAGAACATTATCCATGTCTCAGTCCCATCAAGGAGACCTTCAATAGCCCCCCGAGCTTCCTTCAGGTCTTCATTTTGAGGAAATGACTCTTCTGCATCAGTGTTGGGTTGATCATCCTCAGTGACATGTGAAAATGGCAAATCATAGGCTTTCGCCCAACAAAAAGCATTCAGAGCAGCATCAACTAAGAAGTGGCACGAATGGCTCTTGCAATTTCTTTGCCACTTATCATGTGCTTGACTGTGTTTTTCAGCATACACAAGTTCAAAAAGTTTTTTGCAATCCAGAACCTGTCATCAAAAGACCAATTGACCCCAGCAAGCTCATCTGTGTATGGAGCCCACCAAGTCGCAAACAAATGATTTCAGGGGACTGGAACTAGGCTGTGAAATCGACTATCATCATTGCTTTGTACCAAAGGGGGCTGATCGAATGTTTAGAATTGGGTGGGTTTTGTTGTTTTTTCCTGGCTAAATCACTAATGTACATAACGTTTAGTACACGCAGGTTGGGTTACCAGGGTCCATGTCGATCATTGGCAAAAAAACTATGGCTGATTTCCAGGATATGTTCCTTTGTGCACTGACTGCATAAGGCCTGACCATGCGGGTCTGGACGGATGTAAAAAATTTGTGAACCTCCCAAAGGATGTCAACATTTTGCAGTGGAATCGACAACTTTCTGGCCTGGAGCTCTTATATGTCACTGGTGGTTTTGTTGGTGTGCTGTGAATCTAGGTAGTTGATGTTGATCCTTCCAACCCTTATTTATCTTCTGAAAGGACCTGAATCCTTGGAACTGGTTTTGCTTTAACTTTCCCGGGCGTAAAAGATGCTATGATGCCCATACCGTGGAATGTGTTGAATCCATCAATACTCCTTACATTATGGTCCACATTATCAGCTACGAACTGCACAAATTCAGTTTCAACAGGGGAGAGAGTTTCAGCGCCATGAACATCAGCGCCATGAACATTTTGTTGCACAAAAACTACTGTACTAATTTTGATGAAAATTGTATGGTAATGGCAGTGACAAGTCATGCATTTGGTGTAAAAAAATTATTGACCTAGCTTAATTATTATGGATAAGAGGAGGAAAAAACCGTTTGTGGCGGCGGGTCGGAGATCTTCCCCGTTGGATTTTACAGATGGCGGCCGTTGACCCCTTTCGGCAAGGTTAATTCTGGTAAACTTTTTTTTATCCGAAAGACAGGTTATTCATGCCCAATATACAAGTTAAAAACCTTTGTTAGCAATTTGTTTGAGGTTCTGCCAAAAAATCTGCTAGATTGACTGGACTACTAGAGAACACGAGAAATAACGCAGGAAAATATACCATATAGGTAGTGGTGGTGGTCGAGCTGACATTCAAGCAGCGATGGCGCTGTTCCGCCTTCAAAAAGCGGAACACAATATTTTCACATCGTGTATGTCTTCCATTACTAATATTGTCTTCCAGAATCACTGATAATAAATATATTTTAAAACAGACCTTGGAAACGCATTATTTGATATTGCAAAACTTAGTTACGTATAATGTTCTATAAATTGTGGCCCCAAACCGCTCACGCAGCCCGCCAAAAGAATTGGGGCTCGAATCTTTGCCTCCACAGGACTCACGTCTTTCAAGGTCCGCAAGCAGGAAGTGGCAAAAAGGGAAAGGGAAAAGAGAGCGAGAGAGGAGAGAGAGAGAAGAGAGAAGAGAAGGAGAGAGAGAGAGAGAGGAGAGAGAGAGAGAGAGGGAGAGGAGAGAGAAAAGAGAGAGAGAGACAGAAAGGAGAGAGAGGGGAGAGAGAGAGAGAGAGAGAGAGAGAAGAAGAGAAGAGAGAGAGGGGAAGAAAGAGAGAGAGAAAAAATAATGAAAGGAGAAAGAATATTAGTTAGGTGGAAGCGAAAGAGGAGTTTGAGGAAGAGAGGAGAGGAATGGGAGGAAAAGAGATTTAGGAGCTAGGAAAGGAGGAGATAAAGTAAGATAGAAGGAAGGGGAGAGAGAGAGAGCGAGAGAGAGGAGAGAGAGGAGAGAGAGAGAGAGAGAGAAGAGAGAGAGAGAGAGAGAGAGGGGGAGAGAGAGAGAGAGAGAGAGAGAGAGAGAGAGAGAGAGAGAGGAGAGAGAGAGAGAGAGAAAAGAGGAGAGAGGAGAGAGAAGAGAGAGAGAGAGAGAGAGAGAGGAGGGGGAGAGAGAGAGAGAGGAGAGAGAGAGAGAAGAGAGGAACGCAGTAAGTTATGACGTAAAATGTTTAGAAAATTAGCTAAATAGAATACGTACATGAAAATGTAGAATCATTATAAACCTTTTTACATTTTTTTTTTTTTTTTTTTTTTTTTTATATTTACTTTTATTAGTTTTTATTATTTTTTTTTGTCACTGGTAACTTAATGTTTTATTCTTTCTTTAACCAGGGATTTGTCAGCTGCCAGACATTTTTGACAAGGATGCCGACGAGGAGGTGGCCAGTCCTTGTACGAGAGCCTCGTCAAACTACACAACGTGATGACGAGCATGTCTACGAAACCACCTGACATGGCTAAGGCAGCCCTGGGCCACATATCTGGTTACCTGGCCACAAAGTGCCCAGAATGTCAAGGTGCGACGACTGCATTACCGTCATGGTGGACAGGATGGATTTCGAGCTCCCACGCTAGCGTTGAATTGGAAGAGGAAAACAGGTGCACCGACGAATTCTTGGTCATGACTAGACCTTGACAGGGGGGGGCCTCAGCGCCCCACTAAAAAAAAATGGGCGTCAACCTCACTTTAGGTGTCTGTCAGGTCCTGGAGGCACATCATTAATGAGCCACTGAGGAGGGGAAATTTTTTTCTAGTGACAGTGCACTAAGAGTTTTTCAAGTCCTTGTGAAAGAGGTTTGGGGTGGAATACTATGAAGTGAGCGAATACAGATGTGACAGTGGGTACCTCCTTGGGGAATACGTGCTGCCAATGGTGACAGAGACACTATTCAACTGCTTTGGCAGCAACCTTGCCAAAGGGGCGCGGCCAGTTCCCGTACACAAGGGCAAAAGGAGAAGCAGGGAGCCCAGAGGTGAGGAGAGAAGAGCGAGGGGGCACCAGGAAGAAACAGAAGTTAGAGGGGTAGAAGGAGTAGGGAGCAAACAATGACTGTTTAAACGCAATCTCTCTGATGATCCGCAAAAGTGTTTTTTTTATATATATATATAACATAGCTACCGTACCGTACAGTGTCTTTGAGGTGTCTGTCGTGTCTGTGAGGTGTCTGTCAGTGTCTGAGGTGCCCGTGAGGTGTCAGTCAGTGTCTGAGGTGCCTGTGAGGTGTCTGAGGTGCCTGTAGGTGTCAGTCCAGGTCTGAGGTGCCTTGAGGTGTCAGTCAGTGTCCCGAGGTGCCTGTGAGGTGTCAGTCAAACAGTTGTCTGAGGTGTCTGTGAGGTGTCTGTCAGTGTCTGAGGTGCCCGTGAGTGTCTGTCAGTGTCTGAGGTGCCTGTGAGGTGTCCAGTCTGTCTGAGATGCCTGTGAGGTGTCAGTCAGTGTCTGAGGTGTTCTGAGGTGCCTGTTTAGGTGTCAGTCAGTGTCTGAGGTGCCTGTGAGGTGTCAGTCAGTGTCTGAGGTTCTGTCAGTGTCTGAGGTGCCTGTGAGGTCAGTCAGTGTCTGAGGTGCCTGTGAGGTGTCAGTCAGTGTCTGAGGTGCCTGGTAGGTGTCAGTCAGTGTCTGAGGTGCCTGTGAGGTGTCAGTCAGTGTCTGAGGTGCCTGTGAGGTGTCTGTCAGTGTCTGGGTGCCTTTGAGGTGTCCCGTCAGTGTCTTGAGGTGCCTGTGAGGTGTCAGTCAGTGTCTGAGGTGCCTGTGAGGTGTCTGTCAGTGTCTGAGGGTGCCCGTGAGGTGTCAGTCAGTGTCTGAGGTGCCTGTGGGGGTGTCAGTCAGTGTCTGAGGTGCCTGTGACGTGTTTGAGGTGCCTGTCAGTGTCTGAGGTGCCCCGTGAGGTGTCAGTCAGTGTTTGAGGTCCTTGTGAGGTGTCAGTCAGTGTCTGAGGTGCCTGTGAGGTGCCTGTCATGTCTCTGAGGTGTCAGTCAGTGTCTGAGGTGTCTGTGAGGTTCATCAGTGTCTGAGGTGCCTGTCATGTATGTGAGGTGTCAGTCAGTGTCTGAGGTGCCTGTGAGGTGTCTGTTTAGTGTCTGAGGTGCCTGTGAGGTGTCAGTCAGTGTCTGTGAGGTGTCAGTTCAGTGTCTGAGGGGGCTGTCAGTGTCTGGGTGCCTGTCAGTGCCTATGAGGTGTCAGTCAGGTTTTGATGTGTCTCAGTGTCTGTGAGGTGTCAGTCAGTTCTCTGAGGGGTCAGTCAGGTCTGAGGTGCCCCGTGAGGTGCCCAGTCAGTGTCTGTGAGGTGCCTGTCAGTGTCTGAGGGTGCTTGTCAGTGTCCTTGAGGTGTCAGTCAGTGTCTGTCAGTGTCTGAAGGGGTCAGTCAGTGTCCCGAGGGGCCTGTGAGGGGTCAGTCAGTGTCTGAAGTGCCTGTGAGGTGTCAGTCAGTGTCTGAGGTGCCTGTGAGGTGCCTGTCAGTGGGCTCTGAGGTGTCAGTCAGTGTCTGAGGTGCCTGTCAATGTCTCTGAGGTGTCAGTCAGTGTCTAAAGGTGTCTGTCAGTGTCTCTGAGGTGTCAGTCAGTGTCTGAGGTGCCTGTGAGGTGCCTGTCAGTGTCTCTGAGGTGTCAGTCAGTGTCTGAGGTGTCGGTCAAATGTCTCTGAGGTGCCTGTGAGGTGCCCGTCAGTGTCTCTGAGGTGTCAGGCAGTGTCTGAGGTGCCTGTGAGGTGCCTGTCCCGTGTCTCTGAGGTGTCAGTCAGTGTCTGGGTGCCTGTGCGGTGCTTGTCAGTGTCTCTGAGGTGTCAGTCAGTGTCTGAGGGTGCCTGTGAGGTGTCCTCTGGGTGTCATCAGTGTCTCTGAGGGTCAGTCAGTGTCTGAGGTGCCTGGTCCCGTGTCTCTGAGGTGTCGTCAGTTTTCTGTCAGTGTCTGTGAGGTGTTTTGTCAGTGTCTCTGAGGTGTCATTTAGTGTCTGAGGTGCCTGTGAGGTGTCTCTGAGGTGTCAGTCGTGACTGTGAGGTGTCTGTGAAGTGTCTGTGAGGTGTCAAAAAAAAAATCTAGTCAACATTGTATGGTTGAGGTTTCCCTTAAAATATATATTTTAATAGATGTTTCAATTTATAAAAAATTATATATATATATATATATATATATATATATATTAATATAAAATATATTATATATATATATATATTATTATATATATATATATATATATATATATATATATTATATATATATATATATATAATTTGGAAAGCTATGGTTAAAATTTCAGTAAAACATCTTAATTTTGAAGTTTAACAAATATATGTTTTCCCCAAATAGCCTTATGAATGTGAATGTTAACTTTTGTTGCATTCTCTTGACTCACATCTAGTTAACTAATCTTTTTTTGACTAAAAGCTTCAGTAATCAAATAAATAAAAGTATGAAGATACCATGGTAAAAATTTTCAGCTCAATTCTTAAGTGAAAGTGATATATTTGAGCTTTAAAACACTTCTGAATTGTGCTGCGCGGTAGTTGGCCTACTACCAAGAGAGCCGCTGCCCGGGTTACCCTCAAGCGTATAGCCCTCTATGTATATATATATTTTATATATATATATATATATATATAATATATATATATATATATATATATATATATATATATATATATATATATATATATATATTATATATGATAGATGAAATATTCGGGTGGAGGTATGCGCTTACGAGTGCCCCCCCTAGTTTGCAATGTTTGGACTGCTTTTTTTCGACCCCTACCAAGCTTGTTGTGTTTTTGTCGCAGAACCAATCAGTTTTCAATTGCGAGGGAAAAAAAACGGTCTTCGTCCAAGACCAAGCAAGCATCGTCCAAGCATCGCTAGCTATTGTTGTAGCTAGTGTAGAAACAGTCACTCACTCAGTCAGTGGGGTTCTGGGATTGGGATTGAGAGCGTGTACGCTCACTACGCTGGCGTGTGTGGTGGATTACTGATGTATCCTACATATACTGCTGTTGTGTTAGTGAAGTACTAAGATTGCACAAATTAGACAATAGACACTGGTTACTGCAGGGGTTTAATGGTTAGTAACCACTAACCAGTGTCTATTGTGGTTAATAAAGGGGTTTTATTAACTTATTATAGGATAACAATAGGCTTAATAAACGGCGTTAAAAAATAATGGCTATTTTGCTCTTTCTAATTTGAAAATTTCAGTAATTTTTCAAATTTGTCTTATATTTTGCAGATTGTGCTCATATAATTAGCGTTTAGTAAATGTAATTATATGAGCACAATCTGCAAAATATAAGACAAATTTGAAATTACTGAAATTACAAATTAGAAAGAAGCAAAAATAGCCGTTATTTACTAAACGTCGTTTATTAAGTCCTTTTTTGCTTCTAAAAATTAGCAAATTAACCAGAAGGGAAACAAGTTTTTGTCGCCATCTCCGTCCCCTAGGAGTAGGAGTAGGAGGTGGATACAGGATAGTAGTGTTAGAAGTGGGGATTGTGTCAGAAGTGACTTGGAGGCTCAGGATGATCTCCCCCGGCCCCTCAGTCCCTCAGCCAGAGCACTGAGCGTGAGAGCAGGCAGGCCAGGAAAAAAGGTGGAGAGAAGCTTCCAGCTAACTTGAGTCACTTGGACAAGTAAGTTATTCCTTATCTTTCTGAGTATTTAGTAAAATTTAATTTGGTCAATTTATTTGTTTCACCCAACCCAAAGATTATCTGATGCGCCCTATTTTATACATAATAGTCCAGTCAATCTAGCTGATTTTTGGCAGAACCTCAAACAAATTGCTAACAAAGGTTTTTAACTTGGATATTGGGCATGAATAAACCCCTCTTTCGGATAAAAAAAAGTTTAAAACCCAAAAATTTAAACCCTTTCCGAAAGGGGTCAACGGCCGCCATCTGTAAAATCCAACGGGGAAGATCTCGACCCGCCGCCACAAACGGTTTTTTCCTCCTCTTATCCATAATAATTAAGCTAGGTCAATAATTTTTTTTACACCAAATGCTGACTATGTACTGCCATTACCATACAATTTTCATCAAAATTGGTACAGTAGTTTTTTGCAAAAAAATTAAAACCGATTTAAAAAAGGGTCAACGGCCCCCATCATTTGGCAAGGGACTCTAACCCAAACTTTATTCCTTTAATCCTCATCTCTTTTTTTCCTTTTAAAATTTTCTCCACTCTCTGTCCACTCTCTTTTCTTTTATTTTTGCTGTGAAATAGTCTTTCAGACTAAACAGCGTCAAAAACTTTTTTTACTCACTCATTTTTTGGCATGATTACTGAACATACACAGGGATGCCCGGCAAAACTAATATGACACAACCAGCAATGACAGTGTTTGAATCCCATTCAACATTTAATTTAAGAGGCCAACGATAGGGGGGAATTCTTTTTCTCTTTTGTCCAAATTGGACCTTAAAATAAAAAATTAATTAATTAAATATAGCTATGATATGGCTATAATTTGACTTTGGCATTAGAATATCTTGGGAATTCCCTAGTCCTGGTTTTTTTACAATACCACGTAAATGTTGTAGTTAAAATGAATAGTTAGTGTAGTATAATTAAATATATCTACTTTATATAAATATATACCTGCTTTTCTAATCTTATAGTTATCCTTTTAATTTGTTATTGGGATCTAATATTCTGTTTATTCTAACTGGGAATTGCACCTTTGGGACGCTGTAAGGAAAAATGCTGCCAATATTCGCTGCAGCAGGACACATCCTATATGCAAAGTCGGCCTACTTGTACTTGCAGCAAATGGAGGGGCTGCCGACAAGCCATCCTGAAGGTACCAGAAATTTTCTAAAGGGATTCCATGTGATTAGACGGAGTGATCGCTACTGGGCGGCTTGTCGACGGATCTGGTTATTGAGCAGGTTGCTAATGAGAAGCATGAAGACGTCTGGAGGGTTTTAACTCATGGCAGAGGAAGGGCCCGAAATTCAACGATTAGTTTGGACCCCTATCACTGCCAGCGTGTGCTGAAATAAAGTTTACAATGCAAGAACTAGCAGGCATTCGTTATGGCACTAGTGACCAGCACCAGGAGGCTACTTCAGAAAAGAAAAGAGCGAGATTGAGGGATACATGGAAGCTCGTTGCGTTTCTCCAGACATATGACCCTTTCACGGAAGATCCGTCCATTCACAGCATTTCAAGTTGGAGTAACTGGAGACAAAAAGGTGAATGTGGAAAAAGCAAACTCCATAGGAGAGACAATCATAGCTTCAATGGTTGGAAAAAAATGTCCACGAGTACACTTTTAAAAGAAAGGATCAGGCAATTCACTTGGGTCAAAGTTTCGCCCCAGCAAAGATGACAGGTTGAGACTGATCCACAACTCCTATTCCGAGACTGTGTGTGCTATTACCATGAACCCTCAACTCAGCAGCAGCAAGAACATTTCCAGTATGAGCTTTGGGTTACCCACCTGCACTTTTTAATTCTTTCGGACTGCCGCGAGAGGCAAAGAAACCGGCTTTGGCAAAACGCAATATGGGAACTGACTTCCCTTGTACAATCAGGTCCAAACAGTCTTCAGATCCACAGTATCTCTTAGATGGTGGAGCACTACTTCAACGCCTCCCATGGCAAAAAGGTCACACATTTGAGATCTGTGCCCGATACCGCAGATATGCCCACAACTAGATATGGAAAAAGCATGCATTGTCTTTGATGGTATGAAAGTGGTCCATCCATTAAAGACGGGGATCACCGACGCCGAGCAGGGGGCTCTTTTGGTGTTTAAGGTGTTACTGACCCCCTAAAATGGTGTTCAAATTAAAAAAGGATGTTTTCCTAGCTAATCAAGAAAACAAACAATTGTTCATCAACTTGCTGGGAAAGAGTTTGGAGGAAGCAGGTTGTAAAGTAGTCCATGATCTGAGACGCTGACGTATTGATTGTGAGACTGCTCTAGAACTGGCACAGACAGGAGAAACCATTTTGATAGCAGATGACCACTGACCTATTGGTCCTTCTATGTTATCATGCCAATAGAGATGACGGTTACAATATCTACTTCACGCCAAAAAACCAAAGGCTAGTGCAAAAAATGTGAAAGTCTGGAACATCAAAGAGATGAGGAAATCTTTGGGAGATGTGGTTTGTTCCAACATTCTTTTTATCCATGCACTACTGGGTTGTGGGTTGTACATCCAGTGTTCATGGGGAAATTGGGGAAGGCAGCGTCCCTTCGAAAGGGATGAACAATAGAAACTTCCTCAAACTGGCAGAAGTGTTTGGGAAGGATAGCAAGTCAGAAGAGGTTATTGAAGCTGGGGGGAGAAGGCTTTAGTGTGCCTGTACAATGGTAATGATGGGGGAAAACATCAATCATCTCGATGAGGCGCTTTAAGGAAAAGGTTGTAAAAAGCTCAAAGTATGTTGAGGCCAAATCATTGCCACCAACAAGAGCAGCTACGAAATTCCACAGCCTTCGAGTTTACTTCCAATTTTAGGAATGGAAAGGTAGAAAAACCCGCTAAAACCTGACGAGTGGGGATGGAAACTTTCAGATGGGAAATTACAACCAATCATGACTGACTTGCCAGCTGGTCCTGTAAATTTGTTGGCTATAATTAGGTGTAACTGTATTCAGGGTTAGTACAGCAAGATGCAGTTGCAGGAAACATGGCATTCACTGTTCAAACTTGTGTGGTGATTGCAAAGGCCTCCACTGCACCAACTCACCACAAACCAGATCTTGATGATGATGAAATTACCTGTGACTATTCTTGACAAGAAATGTTCTTTGGTCCCTTCATGAACTTGTTCTGTGGTGGTTATGCAAGAGCCTTGCCCCAGCATTCGACCAACTGACCATTCCATTATTGTAAGTTGTACTTATTTTGGACCTATTTTTTTATGAAATGTCAGGAATTAATGTGAAAATTGTTGCCTTGAAAAAGGCTACTTAGTCTGTTTTTTGTACCCTTTTATATTCATATTTTTTATAAAATAAAAAAAAGCATGAAAACAATGGCAGGGGCTAGTCATTTTCTGGTGTTATTTTTTGTTAAGCATATAGCTACCTATCATTACAATTTAAAACACCAAGAAAAATGTCAAGCTGGCTTTGGGGGGGCCCTGTGGTGGGTTTTCATGCAAAAAATATTTTTTTATTTTTAATTTATCGGTTTTATTTTTTTGCACAAAAAACTACTGTACCCCAATTTTGATGAAAATTGTATGGTAATGGCAGTACATAGTCATGCATTTGGTGTAAAACAATTATTGACCTAGCTTAATTATTATGGATAAGAGGAGGAAAAAACCGTTTGTGGCGGCGGGTCGGAGATCTTCCCCGTTGGATTTTACAGACGGCGGCCGTTGACCCCTTTCGGCAAGGTTAATTCTGGTAAACTTTTTTTTATCCGAAAGACAGGTTATTCATGCCCAATATACAAGTTAAAAACCTTTGTTAGCAATTTGTTTGAGGTTCAGCCACATTTTGACTAGACTATAAGGCGCATCAGAAAATCGTTGGTTGGGTGAAACTATAAATTATCCTTTAATTTACTAGTTAAAAGTTAAAACATAGAAATTTTGTTATAAAGGCTGAATAATAAGCGATATATATCCAATATATATTTGATTATTTGTGAACACAGTCATCACAGAGAGCGGTCTGCGCGGCGATTTATTTAGTTAACGCTCATTTTTGCAAGGTACTACTGCATTTATCAGAAAACGAAATATATCAATGGAAAGCTAATACAATTCTGCTTCTATTGATATCTTCCATGTAATATGTTGTCCCACAAAGTTTTACATGACGATGCGTTTCAGTGAATTTTAAGTTCATGCATATTTCTTCAGAGTCTCATAATGGCCTTTATTTAATGTGTTTTACTGTGTTTTATGTGATAATCTTATAGAACAAACATTTCCAAAGATAACAGTGTATCCTTTATACATGTATAACATGATATACTGCGGGGTCATGCCTTGAGAACTTCCCCGGGTCTTGGGTGAGCGAAGAGGCCCTGGCGCTAAGATGGCGCCCAGTAGCGTTTAACATAGGGCCTATGAATGGCGTTACCCTCTTTCATATAGATACCCTAGTCACCTAGTGATTACTAGCCAGTAGACTGTGAAGTGTACAAGTAAAGAAAAACACTAAAAGAGACAAAGACTTAATTGTGAATGACAAGTAACAAGTATAGACAGAAACAATAGGTATACAGAAGTATTAAAAATAAACACTAATAAAAAGTTTTGAGACATTTTTTGTTTTAATTGTAGGTGTTTAAGAGTCTATAGACATTTTTTTTTTTAATTGTAGGTGTTTTGTTTTAATTGTAGGTGTCAAAATTAGTTTGCGGAATTGCGGAATTGCGGAATTGCGATTGCGAAAAGGCCTATCTGAAAAAAATTGCGGAATTGCGATTGCGGACTGGTGCAGGTCGGAATTCCGGAATTGCGATCGCGGAATTGGAAAAAAAATTGTGATGCCCACCTCTGCCCATCAGTGCCATCATCACGCCGCCATGAGATCGTTGAATCAATCGCAGGAAAGTTAAGTCTTATAAAATGTCTATGTTATAGATGAATTGTCACGACACCTGGTAAACAATAGCAGAAAATTTGAATATTGTTACTAGGGCGAGAGTATCTTGAGATGTGAGGGGAATTATTTGAATGAAGGCGGTCCTGCGGCAGCGTTAGTAGAAAACGGGTGGACCGACGCCACAACAACAGAGGGAGATAGCCCGCGGAAAACCGGCACCCCGCACGCCCGCTTCCCTCTTTTGTGTTGCTACCCTCGCCTTTGTAAAGCCCAGACCTTCCCCCTCGATATTACTGACTGTGGTAAGAGACTGTGACTATATTGTGGCCTGTGTGTGAAGAGAGAGAGACCTTGAACTGTGAGAAAGCTGTGGTGTATCGTTCTCCCGTTGCTCTGCCTGAGCTTGTGCAGTGACCTTGAACTTGTACTGCTAGTTACTTGAATATACAGCAGAAAAGGACCCCTGTGTTTGCCGTACTCAGATGGTGGAAGGTGAAAGGGGTGTCAGGAGAAGGGCCGGACTTGAGCATGCAAGGAGGGAGTGTTTGAATAGGGAGAAAGGGAGAGGTGGAGACTTCAAACCCAAATCAAATTTTTGAAGATTATTTATTTGTAATGGAAGCATATTTGTATTTTGCAAGGTGCAGTCGTACAGTCTAACTATTTTGTTTGCATACCATATATGTACATATTATTAATTAATCAAACTGGTAAAATATAGGTATAAATAATAGGTAAATTTTTGTTTTCCTAGATAGCAGTATTACATTTCTACTATTTTATTTGATGTTTACCATTTATATATATATATATATATATATATATATATATATATATTATATATATATATATATATATATATATATATATATATATATATATTAATATATATATATATATTATATATATATATAGATATATATATATATATATATATATATATATATATATATATATATATATATATATATATATATATATATATATAATATATATATATATTAATATATATATATATAATATATATATATATATATATTATATATATATATATATATTATATATATATATATATACTATATATTATATTATATATATATATATATATATATATATATATATATATATATATAATATATATATAGTATATATATATATAATATATATATATATATATATATATATATATATATATATATATATATATATTACCCTGATTTATTTACTGAGCAATTATATTTTCGTTTTTAATGCTTACAAGAGAACATTCCTAGTCTCCCTAGTCTTCATGCATAAAATCTGGTTGAATACAAAGTCCAAAATGACTGGGTACAGGGAGGTTCCGTTATACGAGCATTCGGTATACGAGAAATCAATGAATGATACGAGCTGAGTAAATTAGGGTCTATTTTCAATATACGAGATCGAAAATCCAATGATACGATATTCAAACTGGGGTGAGTAAAATGATCAAGTTCAAAATGCGCGCTCTACCACTCCCGGGCTGGACAAAGGGGGATTTGGTTGACCCCAGTGAGGTCACCCCTAGCAAGCCGTGACCTGAAGGGTAATTAAGCATATGGCGTGGCCTGACATTTAGGAGTAATTAGCAGGTGTGCAACCCCAACCTTGGAACCGCAGTCAGTTTCCCCTAGCAAGGCGTGACCTGAAGGGTAATTAAGCATATGGCGCGGCCTGACCTTTAGGGTAATTAGCAGGTGTGCGGCCCCAACCTTGGGACCGCTACACTACCTTCTCTTGTATCACGCGGCGTCCCCTACAATACAACGTCTTTTTTGCTTGCTATGCATGTTTTATGTTTAATTAATGTGCAGTTATGTTATTTTTTTACTGTCTGGTCAGGGTTGTCCCCTGCTACTGGTAACATGTAACCCAGTACAACCAGTCACATGGTCGGATCGTCGGCGACTAAACCGGCTCCCCCACTGGTTCTACCAGTGAGGAGGGTGTGCTGGACACCCAGATGGACAAAAAATAAGACCATCTTTAAGGGCAGATGAACTCACTATTGAGTCAATGGCCATCCAGCCCCAGCTATGGGTGAAATAGTGGGCAGCCTAGGGTTAATACCTACAGGGGGTTCTGCGTCCCTGGCCACGGTGAGCAGTAAGGCCAATCCCTGACATAGATTGGTTGGGGGGGGGGGGGTGCAACCCCTCCCTGTAAAAACCAAATCTAGCCACTAACATTCTAAGAGGTAGAGGCCGGCGGCGCTGTAATCGCGCCCCCGACTCGGTTTTGCCGGGGGGCCCGACCATGCAGACACCTCCAATGCCGACGCAGGGGAGGGGTCTGCCTATGACGAGTGCGGGGCAAAGCCCTCGGGAATCCCGCACTCTAAATCAAGTGGTAGGGCCCCCTAGCCCAACTTTTTCTTATGGGGTGGCCGGGGCGGTGCAGAGGCGGCGCCTGCCCGTCGAATCACTCCTGGATCACCTGCGGGGTTCTTCGTGTGGCTCGGGAACGTTCTGAGCCTCTCAGACGATCATCGACTACCGTCTCCTATCGGGCGAGCTCAGTAGGCTGAGGGTGGATATATGGGACTCTCTGAGACGAGGAGGCCTGGCAGTGGCGAGAACTAGCAGTGGGGGCTACACCTACTACTGGTCCGCATGAGCAATGGGTCACCGTGTACGGGGAGTAGCTATAGCATCTCCAGCAAACTGCAGCCGTCAGTTGTTGAGGTTACTCTGGTTGATGAGCGTATAAATGCGGGTGAGGATGAAACACACACTCTGGGTTTGCCATTCGCTTGTTGCAGTGTACGCTCCTACGCGAGATGCGTAAAATTGAAGAGAAGGAGATGTTCTACGCCAAACTCGGGCTCTGTTTTAGACCAGTTTTCCTCCTCGGACACACTCATTGTCTTGGCGACCTTCAATGCTACTACTGCCTGGTGAGGAGATGGCTACGAGTAATGTGTTGGTCCCCCATGGCTCCGGTACCAGAAAACACCAACAGTTTCACTGCTTTTTGGGCCCTTTGGGTAATCCAGAAGTTGAGAATTGCAGGTTCTGGTATCAGAGGGCCGAGCCCGCACCGGGGGACATGGTATAGTAATGCCGGAGGGGTAGCTAAGAGATTGACCACGTCCTCGTTAGTACTCGTTGGAGGATCCTCCAGAACTGCAGGGTTTACCGAGTGCTTTAGTTCTTTGGAACAGATCACAGACTTGTTTGTTGCTACACTTAAGCTTCATGTCAAGTCCAGAAGAATCTCAAGAGGTAACCATACTGTGTTTCATCTTGAAAAACTGAAGGACTTGACATGCGCTCATGAGTATGCGATGGCAGTCTGAAATCGGTTTGATGTGCTCGGTGCTCTCGGGGACCCAGTAGAACTGTGGAATACCTTAAAACGTGAAACTCTACAGGCTGCCAAGGAGTGTATTGGGGAGCGCCCGAGGTCAAGGCGTGGTTTTGTCTCGACGGAGACGCTGGAGAAAATCGAGGAGAGTCGCGCTGCCAGGCTGGCTAGGAACTGGGACCAGCACAGGGCTCTGTCACGCCGGACTTGAACCCTCCTGAGGAGAGACAAGGAGAGGTATGTCAGGAGTCTCACTGAGGATGTCGAGGGTCATTTGAACGCTAATGACCTCCGACCCGCCTACCGAGCCCTGAAGAAGCTCCGTTCCAAGTCTCCTTCTCGGGCGAGTGCTATTCGAACAGCAGATGGGCGCCTCGTGTCGGACATGGGTGGGCACATGGCTCGTTGGGCTGAGTACTTTGGGCAGTTGTTCACGGTGGACCCTCCAACTGAGCAGCTTCACACCACTGGGTTACAGGCAGTGGATGCCGATCCTCCCATTGACGAAACCGCACCCTCTCTTGACGAAGTCAGAGAGGCTGTAGCAAAGTTGAGGGGTGGAAAGGCAGCTGGTGTTTTTAATATCAGTGCGGAGCTCCTCAAAGCTGGGGGTGAGGCCATGATCCGCGGGTTGCATGCTGTCCTGACTGCCGTGTGGCAATCAGGTACCATTCCTCCTGACTGGAAAAGGAGGCTGGTCGTCCCTATCTGGAAAGGGAAAGGGGACCGTCAGGACTGCAACAATTACCGCGGTATTACACTGCTCAGCGTACCAGGCAAGGTGCTTGCCCATCTATTGCTGACACGGATTCGCAGTCATCTGCTGAAGCATCAGAGACCTCAGCAGTCTGGGTTCACGCCTGGTAAGTCAACAACGGACCGTATCCTAGCGCTTCGTGTCCTGGTGGAACGCCGACGTGAGTTTCGACAGGGGATGCTTGCAGCCTATGTTGATCTCAAGAAGGCGTTTGACTCAGTGCATCGTGAGTCACTTTGGGATCTTCTGCGACTTCGAGGGATTCCTGCAAGGACTATTGGTTTGATAACTGGTCTGTATTCTGGGACTGAGAGTGCTGTGAAGTGTGGGGCAGGTGTATCCAGCTTCTTTCCTGTGAATACAGGAGTGAGGCAAGGGTGCGTCCTTGCCCCATCACTTTTCAACGCTTGTATGGACTGGGTATTGGACAAGGTTGTAGATCAAAGTGATTGTGGAACATCCGTCGGCAACACCAAGATCACTGATCTTGTTTTTGCCGATGATGCAGTAATCTTTGCTGAGTCGCTGGAGGTCCTGGTGATGGCTCTCGAGGCGCTGCACAGGAGGCAAAGCCTTTGGGACTTGAGGTCTCCTGGCTTAAGACCAAAGTCCAGGTGTTTGGAGACTTACTAGATGAAGCAGTACAGTCTGTTCATGCGTGCGGCGAAGACATTGAGATCTTGGAAAGTTTTACATACCATGGTAGCGCAGTCCATAATGACGGCGGGTCGCGTCAAGAAGTCTTACGGCGGATTGGCATAGCCCACGGTGCTATGGACTCGCTCAGCGGGAGTATTTGGCGTTGTCGGTACCTGTGCAGGAGGACAAAGATCCAGATCTTCAAGTCGCTTGTGATCCCTGTCTTACTATATGGTTGTGAGACATGGACACTAAATAGTGACTTGAAGAGACGAATCAATGCCTTTGGTAATAAGTGTCTTCGCAGAATCATGGGCTCGTGGCTGGGGCAAGTTGATGTTTCTTGTCGAGAGCTGCTTGGTATGAGAAAGAAGCCTACATGGAGACTCGCACGAGGTGACCCCCGGGAGTGGCGTCGTAGGGTTGGCGAGGCGACGCGCCCCCCGGCGTATGCCCCCAATGATTGTTTGACTGATTAATGAACTGAACCATGTGCCATTGAGCATAAACATTTCACGACTCGATGATGGCGACGGCATGGAGAAAACGTTGGCTGAGCATGAAGCAAAATGGCACAAAGCATGTTACGTCCTGTGTAATGCAACAAAAATGGAGAGAGCCAGGAAGCTGCAAGAAAAGGCCTGTTCGAATACAGTTCCGTCACCACAGAAAAAACACCTTCGCAGTTCAACCACTCCAGCATGTCCAATGGAAACAGAAGAGAGTCATCGACCAGCTTGTTTTTTCTGTGATGAAACAACAGGGGACTTTCACAAAGCCGAAACAATATCCCTTGATACTCGTGTCCGAAATATCGCTACAGAACTCCGAGATACAAAACTGTTGGCAAAATTGTCAACTGGAGATATGATCGCTATTGATGCTGTATATCACTTAAAGTGCTTGACATTATTCTATAACAAACATAAATCTCAACGAAGACATTCGATTGAAAAGTGTCACCAAATCAACGCAGACTCACTTGCATTTGCTGAGGTGGTATCTTATATTGAGGAATATGGTCAATTGGGAGGAGACCAGAATCATGTTTTCAAACTTACTGATCTCAAGGCATTGTATTGTGAGCGGCTTCAAAAAGTTGGTGGTAACACAACTGGAAACATCCATTCCACTCGACTGGCAGAGAAACTCCTACAGCCTATTCCAAACCTAGAAGCTCATCACAGCAATTTTGGTACTATACTGTCATTCAAGGACGATATTGGTGACGCCTTGCTCCACGCCTGCAACCTTGATCCCGATGATGAAGCCGTCATGATGATGAGAGTAGCAAAGCTGATTCGCAAAGAAGTGCTTGAAAAAAAATATCGCTTCAGTGGTTCCTTATGTGATGAACAATATGACGATCTCCCAGTGTTCCTCTCTGCTCTGGTCGGAATGATTTTAGGAGGTTCAAATGCAGGACAAGTTATTGATGACAATGAAGTAAGCACAGCTGCCTCATCCATTACACAGTTATTGGTCTTCAATGCTGTTAAGCGTGGTAGGAAAGAATATGTCGCAGTACGTCACAACTCCGACCGTGAGACTGTTCTCCCATTGGCCTACTCATTCATATAAGTCTGATAATTGTAGACTTATTTGGTTGAGTTAAATATGTATGTTCAGTTTCGTACATATTTATTTGAAGTCCAGTAAGGAGCGTAGAGATTACAACTAGTACAATGAATGTCTTGAACACAGCCAGGGAGTGTCGGATGGAGCGAGTGAGAGGTGCGTCCTGATGTAAGTGTGGTCCGAGGGCTTCTCCCTTTCTTCTCCTCTTTCTGTCCACTCGTTCCTCCCGTTTCCTGCTTTCGTCACGAGATGACGTTATCATTTATGATAGCCATAACAACTGACTTAGGTACATTTGTCTTGTGATCCATTTCCTTGGTCTAACAAAAGGTTGAGCAATCCTTTGTTCTCATGGCTAACTTGTAAAAGATACATATACTTATAAATGCCTTATATGTACATAATTATCTGATCATGATGTTTCTAAAAATACACTGGTTCATTTGATGTTAAGTACATGAAAATATCCTGTATGGAAGTTATCATACGTGTGACACTTGTTTGATAATTAGGTGTAATTCACTAGTAATAGTTATGCAAGTTAATATATATGTTAGGAGTGATAACTGACTGACACTCATAATAGAACACGAAAACGTGATCTGGTTCACATTCTCTTTCAGAAAGGTCTGTCTGTATCATATGACAGAGTTTTGCAACTGTCCACAGAGGAAGCAAAAAAAGTAATAGACATTTATGAGAAGGAGGGCATTGTCTGTCCTTCTACCCTCAGAGACAAACTATTCACCACTGGAAACCTGGATAACATAGATTACAACCCGTCCTCAACTTCACGTTATGACTCTTTCCATGGAACAGCAATATCAATCACACAGCATGTCACAAATGACAATCCTGGTGTTGTTAGGGTCCAGCAGAAGATTCCAGAAAACACACAACAGCCCAAGTTGAAATCAATCAAGTTATTACCAATGTCATATACTAATGTCGCACCAAGTTCACTCCCAGGCAATGTCATTACCTCCGCCAACGAAGTTGGAGGGGTTATGTTTTCACCCCGATCTGTCTGTCTGTCTGTCTGTCTGTCTGTCTGTCTGTCTGTCTGTCTGTCTGTTAGTGTACAGGATTTCTCGAAAAGTTACAAATAGATTTGGACCAAACTCGGTATACCAAGTCTATTTGGTATAAGAAAGAACTGATTTAATTTTGGATGAAATCTATTGACAACTGTTGCCATGGCAACCAATTGATGAAATATTCGGCTGGAGGTATGCGCTCATACTGAGTGCATATATTATATATATATATATATATATATATATATAATATATATATATATATATATATATATATATATATATATTATATATATATATATATATATATATATCGATGTGGAATGCGAGGTATATTCGGCCCAGCAATGATCGCTAGGACATTTCATTTTTACACCTGAGCCATTGAAGGCCACATACATCACCACCGGCAGGAGTATGGAGACAGCTAGTCACATGCATCCAACCACCAAAGAGATGAGAGGTGGTATGATCTCCCTTTATGAAAAAGGAGAAAATAGTGAATACATTGCACAAGTATTCGGTATCAATAAGAAAACAGTGACAAGGTGGATAAGGCGACATGAGGAGGAACGGACAACAGAGACCCGTCACCGTTCAGGTCGCCCTAGGGTCACAACAGAGATGCAAGACCAAGCCATAACAGCAACCATGGAAGCTCAACCATTACGCAGTGCCCATGCAGTTAGGGGTGAGCTGCAGCTACCATGCAGCATACGAACAACTGCGCGTCGACTTCGGGCGTCTGGATTGTTTGCTCGAACCCCAGCTATCAAACCTCTCTTGACAGCAAGATGCAAGGAGATTCGGTTAGCATTTGCAAGAGAGTATGCTGATATGGAAATGGAATTCTGGCAGCGTGTCATTTTTTGTGACGAAAAGGTGTTTTCCTCGGAGAGTCTAGCACTACAATCAGTGTGGCGAAAAGTTAACACAAGGTGAGCAAATCCAGTGTATGGTTATCGGAATTGTAATAATCAAGATTTTAACTTTGTGTCCCTAAGACAATCACTTCATCAGTTTTTCTACATATGAAAAATGGTTGAATTATTGTCTCAAACTAGGCACGTAACAATGCCTTTTACCTTCCCCCCTCCCCCAATTACGCGCAAATAAACTAGCTTCTCATGTGGGTTATAATATACACTCTAATATCCTCTACATTTATATTACAGATACGACGAAGGGAATATTGTTGCAAACAATAGGAGTGGTCGTATCGCGGGTGGAGTCTGGGGCTGGATGGCGTGGAATGGCGTAGGTGAGCTGGTCGAGATATCTGGGCGTCTCACCTCTGCAGACTATGTTGACATCCTGGAAGATGTGTTCTTGCCATCTGTGAAGGCATTATTCACGGAGGAAGATGCATTTCATGTTCATCTGGCCCAAGATAACAGCCCAACTCACACTGGCCGGGTTGTAAGGGACTGGTTGGTGGCACATCCAGAAGTGACACTTCTTGACTGGCCTCCACGATCGCCGGACCTCAACCCGATTGAACACGTGTGGGCGTGAGTAAACAGTGGAGTGTGAGTAAACAGTGGAGTGTGAGTAAACAGTGGAGTGTGAGTAAACAGTGGAGTGTGAGTAAACAGTGGAATGGATACAACGGACGGGATCGGATGGAGTTACTCGGCGACGTAAAAGTGTTATGGGAGAACCTTCGAGCACAACCCAACGTCCCCCAACAACTTGTCGAGTCAATGCCACGAAGGCTACGAAAGGTTATCGAAGTAGACGGGGGCTCTACAAAATATTAATGCTGTCTTGTGATATTTTGTCTGTTTCTGGTATGTGGTGTGATTATCGTGGTAGTATGATAATTATGTTAGTATGGTGGTGATGTCATGTGGGTGGTAAGGGTGTGGTAGTGGCGTGCTATGGTTGTAATAAATATTACGTGTATAAGACTATAAGTGGGGATATGTGTCTCTTGTTGCAATAAAGGACTGCTTTACTTGTGAACTCATTTCTCCAATACGTATCCTATGATTTAGACATCCCTAGTGATGTGTATCATATGTGTGCTTCAATCATTGCTTCAAAAAGTTAATCAATGTATGAGTATCAATAAGTGGTTCGAAAAGAGACTGAGTATACCAGAGAGCGGCACCGAAAAAAATAAGGAAGCTACAAGAGGCCGCGAGACCTACACGTGGTAGTTCCTGTTATTTAACACTACCTACAGCCACCTTTCATCCCCATCCATGAAATTGTCGAACCTTCTTTTAAAGCTCCCTATTGACTCCGCACTAACTCTGTCTACTGAGTCCATTCCAATCATTTACCACACTATTTGTGAACCAGTTTCTCCCTATTTCTTTTTTAAATCCACGTTTTACCAGTTTGAATCCGTTATTCTTGTTCTACCCTGCTTACTAGCCGTAAGAACTTTTCCTACATCTCCTTTATTGTATCGCTTTAACCACTTAAAAACTTTTAATCAGATTGGTCCTTATTCTACGCCTCTCGAGTGAGTGTAGATTTAATAGCTTCAATCTCTTCTCATAACTATAGTTACGCATCCCCTGTATCATTTTGGTCATCATTCGCTGCCCTGATTCCAACAAGGCAATATCTATCCTGTAACACGGAGACCAAAACTGAACCACATAGTCTAGATGAGTTCTGACTAGAGCCAAATAAAGGTTTATTATAGTGGTTCTGAACCTTTTCAGAGGCGCCGAACCCTAACGAAAACGTCCGCACACAAGCTGAGCCCTCAAATATGGGAGGGAAAAAAAAAATCTAGAAAAATTGCTTCAAAATTCAATAGTATATTTGGATAATAATAAGAACAAATTCCATTTAATCTATATAAAAAATGACAGAAAATTTGCGTCAAAATTCAAGAGTATATTTGGATAATAATATGAAAGAAGGAAGGAAGGACTCTGAAGCAGTGGCGTATATAGATCCTTAAAAAGAAAGGGGAATACGGGGGTGAATCCAGGATTGTTATAAAGGGGGGGAGGGGTTGGAGCGAAGCGAGCCTCAACACCTGAGGGAGTTTGAAATAATACAAAATTGCTATGTGTTGCGGAGGGCCTCAGCCGAACCCCTGAGACTGGCTCACCGAACCCAGGATCAACCACTGCTTTATGATTACCTCAGCACTTCTACTTTTAACACTCCTGGTAATGAATCCTAAAACAATTACTCGTGAGGATACGAACTAATATGACGTATGAGTTGTGGTGAGATCGAAGCACTTATGACAGTGCTACCAACCGTTCGTATGGCATACGGCAGAGAGCACCGAAAGGTTAGCCATTTACCAGATGTCTTAACCAAAATTCAGGACACGACTTTTGTCTTAGACTGTATATCTCTTCTCAAGGATGTATATATCATGCCAGGCTAGAGACAGTGATATGAATGCTTTCTTCAGGCATGAAAATCATGCCTGGCCTCCATCATTGGCAGCGAATCGCATCATGCACCAATCAAGCAAATCAGACTTGATGGAATGTTTTGAATCATTGGTACCTCAAGCAGAATCTGTTCCAAAAGTGGATGTAAAAAATGTTGATGGCGCTGCCCTTGTGCACATACTCGATCCGAAAAAGTCAAAGGCTCCTGTCAAAACTTTCAAGGACTACTCACAACTGGTGTTCCTGCCATATTTGGAACGCATGCTCCAGGATGCTGTTCGTTTGGATGTAGTCTGGGATGTATACAAGGAGGACAGCCTCAAGGCACAGACACGACAGAACCGTGGATCTGGAAACAATCTCAGAGTTGCCAACAACACAAACATGCCTAGCAACTGGAAGAATTTCCTGCATTGCGATTCGAACAAAGAGAGTCTGTTCAAACTCCTAGCCAGTGCAATAGGTTTCAACCTCCCGAACGGAAGCTAGTCATCTCTACACATGGCGAGAATGTTGTTTCATCACCCAAATCCAATCACTCGGACTTGTCTTGCACTCATGAGGAAGCGGACACACGGCTCCTGTTTCAAGCTTTCAATTCATTCAATCACGGATTCACCAAGCTGATGATGATACATGCTACGGATACCGATGTGGTGGTTATTGCAATTGCTGTGGCAAGTGTCTTAAAGGAGTGTGAAATATGGGTGGCATTTGGTCATGGGTCTAAAGTACGTTATATCCCCTGTCACCTGATTTCAGCTGAATTAGATGATGATGCATCTTGAGGTCTTCTGTTTATGCATGCAATATCAGGATGTGATACTGTTTCTGCCTTCTTTGGAATTGGAAAGAAAACAGCTTGGGCAGTATGGCAAAGTATGCCTCAGCTTACACCTACTTTCGTTAGTTTATCTCGTGCTCCAGCTCAGATATCCCAAGACGATATGGACCAAATAGAAAGATATGTTGTTCTCTTGTATCAGCGAACATCTGCACTTTGCCATGTGAATGAAGCCAGGAAGCAGTTGTTCACTAACAACCGTAAGATGGAAAACATTCCTCCAACATTACATGCCCTAGAACAGCATGTGAAAAGGGCTGTTTATCCGGCAGGGCATATCTGGGGACAGTCACTTGTAAGAAAGGCCCATGTTCCATCACCAGATATATGGGGCTGGGAGAGAGTGAAAGATGATTCCCCATGCACTCCATGCTGGTCTACTTTGCCAGAGGCAGCCAAAGGTTGTCAAGAACTGTTGAAATGCGGATGCAAAAAGGAATGCACTAAAAGATGCACTTGTGTCAAAGCAAATCTGCCACGTACACAGTTGTGCTTCTGCTCGGGACAGTGTAACAGAGAGTAAGAAGTAAATCTTGGCCATGTTAACACAACACTACAATGACATAGTGACTGATATGTTAGAGTAATTCGACAACATTTTAAAGGGACACATATGCCGCACCCTTAGCACATGGTTTTCCTAGTTTTTTCCATCATATAGTTCCTGCAGTATTGAGAAATACATATTCTAAAGGAACTACATGTGTTGTACCTGATCATTCCATGGCTAAATAGTACAGAGTTAAGCCTGGCTACTGGAGCAATAGTAAACCCCTGGTGCTAATTCTTGGAACTTGTTCATGTCATTTTGTTGTGTAGCATAGGTGTCCCTTTAATTAACAGAACGAATGACACACAATTGGATCCCTTAAACTTTCTTCACATGTGTTTTAGTGGATTCCTTGACCTAAAAAACATAGGTATAGACATCAAGATCAAGGCAATCAGGCTACTTAGAGCCGTTTAATGGGCAAAAATATGTTTTGCGGCGGCCCTTTTTTATTTTTTTTATTTATGGCGGGAACCGCTGGAGTGACATCGTGGTTTCCACAATTTTTGTAATCGGCACACCCAAAAATCCCCTAGGGCAAAGTTTCATGTTTCTTTCCAGAAGTGCACACCGATTTCACATATCCGCCCCACTATCTAATGTGATTAATTCTTCAATACTGCATATAGAGGTAATTACCTCTGTCTCTGGGCTTATGTTTTCGGAGAGTGCGTCTGCGGCTACATTTTTCTTTCCTGGTATGTATTCAAAACTGACTTCATAATTCTGTAACGTCGTGAACGATCTGGAGAGTCTGCCTCTAAGATTTTTGTGTTTGAACAGGTTCTGTATTGCTGTGTGGTCTGTCCACACTCTAAGGGGTGGATTCAACTAACCATTTACTAGGTAAAACTGGTAAATTTTTTCGTACCTCCGCCCACATGGCAAGACCCTATTCAGCAAACACTTACGATATTGTAAATCTTCTGGTAACCTACGAGTGCTCCCTGTGTCTAGTAGCGGTTTACTAGCAAATTTACCAGAGATGGTAACGGGAAGGAACACCGTCTCCTGTAGCTGATTTCGTCATCTAGCTACTTATATAGGTAAGTTCTGATGGTGAATACTACTTTGTGATCATTTATATTGTTGCAAGAGTAGGGACATATATAATAATAACCGAAATAAGTGCAAGAGGCCGTGGAATGAACTTCACTCAGTGGCACTGTGTGTGAGTCGCTGGCGGCGATGTTATTATAAGTGTCATCATTTTTCGCCCAGTTTTGATTTATCCAAGGTTGATGGTACGTGGTGTGTGGGGGGGAAGCAGATGTGCTGGTGGTAGTGGTGGGTGGTGGTGGCAGCAGGTGTGGTGGTGTGTGGGGGGGCAGCAGATGCCAGGCAGTTGTGGTGGTGGTGTGTGGGGGAGCAGCAGATGCCAGGCAGTTGTGGTGGTGGTGTGTGGGGGGCAGCAGATGCCAGGCAGTTGTGGTGGTGGTGTGTGGGTGTCAGCAGATGCCAGGCAGTTGTGGTGGTGGTGTGTGGGGGGGCAGCAGATGCCAGGCAGTTGTGGTGGTGTGTGTGGGGGCAGCAGATGCCAGGCAGTTGTGGTGGTGGTGTGTGGGGGGCAGCAGATGCCAGGCAGTTGTGGTGGTGGTGTGTGGGGGGGCAGCAGATGCCAGGCAGTTGTGGTGGTGGTGTGTGGGGGGCAGCAGATGCCAGGCAGTTGTGGTGGTGGTGTGTGGGGGCAGCAGATGCCAGGCAGTTGTGGTGGTGGTGTGTGGGGACAGCAGATGCCAGGCAGTTGTGGTGGTGGGTGTGTGGGGGCAGCAGATACCAGGCAGTTGTGATGGTGGTGTGTGGGGGCAGCAGATGCCAGGCAGTTGTGGTGGTGGTGTGTGGGGGGTAGCAGATGCCAGGCAGTTGTGGTGGTGGTGTGTGGGGGGCAGCAGATGCCAGGCGGTGGTGGTGTGTGGGGGGCAGCAGATGCCAGGCAGTTGTAGTGGTGGTGTGTGGGGGCAGCAGATGCCAGGCAGTTGTGGTGGTGGTGGTGTAGGGGGGCAGCAGATGCCAGGCAGTTGTGGTGGTGGTGTGTGGGGGGCAGCAGCTGCCAGGCAGTTGTAGTGGTGGTGTGTGGGGGACAGCAGATGCCAGGCAGTTGTAGTGGTGGTGTGTGGTGGGCAGCAGATGCCAGGCAGTTGTGGTGGTGGTGTGTGGGGGGCAGCAGATACCAGGCAGTTGGGGTGGTGGTGTGTGGGGGTCAGCAAATGTCAGGCAGTTGTGATGGTGTGGGGGGGCAGCAGATGCCAGGCAGTTGTAGTGGTGGTGTGTGGGGGGGCAGCAGATGCCAGGCAGTTGTGGTGGTGGTGTGTGGTGGGCAGCAGATGCCAGGCAGTTGTAGTGGTGGTGTGTGGTGGGCAGCAGATGCCAGGCAGTTGTAGTGGTGGTGTGTGGGGGGCAGCAGATGCCAGGCAGTTGTGATGGTGGTGTGTGGGGGGCAGCAGATGCCAGGCAGTTGTGGTGGTGGTGTGGGGGGGGCAGAAGGTGTGGTGGTGTGTGGGGGGCAGCAGGTGTGGTGGTAGTGTGTGGTTAGGTTAGTTCCTCCCCTTGATTGGATTCTTAGGTAGAAGGCTGAATCAAGAAAACTAACCATTATTCCTTGATTGTTCGGTCTCATCAAGGTAAACTTTTAAGTGGTCTTTGGCTATTTACATGTTTTGGTTTGATTAAACGAAATTTTCTCCAGGTAGATTAGCTTTTCTTTCTCCACTTACGTACTACCTTATTAATTATTTTTTTAGATGATGAGAACCTGTTATCTACCGTTAATTTTCATTATTAAGTGAAAAAAAGAGGTAGGTTATGGTTTATAGTTTTATCTATCCATAACCATTAGTATTTCAACTTTTAATAAATATTGATAAATATACAGTTTCAACCAATACTCCCTATTGTAATCTCCTGACATAAATATTTACTAGCCTTACCTGGGCATTGATTACGAAACCTAACCTCACTGTGGTTACTAACTTCACTACCTCAATAAGGTACGTAAGTGGAGAAAGAAAAGCTAATCTAGCCGGATAAACATTTTGTTTAATCAAACCAAAACATAGGATAAGATCAAGTATGTTGGTCCATATGCTTATATAGTTTAATGATTATAGGTGACGAGCGAGACAGTCAGTGAGAATTTATCGGGTTTAGGAATAAATGTCTCGCACACCAGCCACAATTAACTATAGCCATATTAGCACTCATAAGCCACCTACCTAACTTTACATAGTATTATCATACGCATAACCCACAATAAAAAAAACCACAGTAAACTCTCGATAAACCGAATCTCGTTAAACCAAAAGTCGTGTTGCCTTCGAACAAGCCTCTGATATACCGAACTTTAGTTCGGCATATGTGGCGATTGGTGAGCCGACCGAACATGTTGGCCGGCCCGTGTGTCTCGGTTTACATTCAGCCTTCATTGTTTGTAGACTAGTACATTGGACTACCTTGTACAAAATTATATTTTACTCTACAGTACTGTACACACAGTTAACTTTGTTTGAACACGTATGACTGAACAACGCCAACGCCCCTCATAAACTGAACTCTGTTCGGTTTATGAGACGGACAATCGGTTGTTTTAGGTTAATTAAGCAGTGTAGGAGACATCTTAGATAGGGTTGTAAAGTAAGTGATAATTAGTAATTTAGGATATTGAAATATTCAAAAATAAAATAATTTGTATTCTAGTTTTCTTTTATAATTTCCTAACCTCGGGCATTTTACAAAATGAACTTTTCGTGCACCTAACCAAAACCTGCCACATCAAACCATTCCCAACCCCCCCAAAAAAAATTCAGCTATCATGGAATTCCTGAGGGCAATAGAACATGACAGGCATCATTCTTTAATCCTTTTAACTCCAGTGTCACCTTGTTCATTGACATGGAATGCAACAGCGTCGACTCTATTACATGTCCTGAAACAATTATCATGGCTTCATCTGGACTTTCTATTTGTTCGTTTGGGGTTGTCTCATCGTACTTACTACTCAATGCTACTTACTACTTTTCTTGTCTGGTATTAAGCGCTGTGTTTGTCTCTGGTGTGACTCCACTACCCACCTGTCTCGGTTTAGTGTGTAAGTCAGGGACCTGAAGGTTAAGAGGTATTTCTGCCCTTTTCTTTTTCTTTCTGATCAGTAGCCTTTGATCGCTCTGCCACGCTATTCTGAATGTTAGATTCACAATTTGGGTCCTTGTTTAGTACTCCTATAACTACTTCGGATTGAGAAATGGTATGAATTTGTAGGAGCAATGTACACCACGGTCTGGTGGAGAGACCGTAATCTCTTGTTTTCGCATCGTTGCAAATCCAATTAACAAATCTTCAGGGAAGAATGGTTTGTCTACCACCATAGTGGTTATATCGAATAATCTCCTATAGTAACAGTGATCTGCGTTTTTCCCACAGTATTTAATCTTTCGCCTGTCACTCCTTGCAGTGTGTATGGTACAGGTTCAATGAACCTAACTCCTGGCTTGACTTTGTTTAAGATTTCAAGACTTATTATGTTCCCCATGGATCCTGTGTCTAGGAAAATCTGAGTAGGCGTTTTGTACACTTTGCCTGCTATCAATGGGCCTTCTGTGTGTTTGCTAACTGGTATTATCATTTTTGCTTCCTTTTCTGAATTCTCTAAGTCTTCATTCTGACGGGTCTCATGTCTTACTTGAAGAGTAGTATTCTCTTCTTCATGTTTATTTACGAAGAGGGTCCTGTATGAAAATTTTGACCTACTCGAAAATTATGTGTACGTCGAGCTCGGCAGTCCTGCGTTCTGTGTCCTACTTGTTTATGATAGTTACACCAAGGTTCCTGCCAGCAGTTTCTCTCGTTGTGTCCTGCATATTGACAATTTGCACATTGTTGTTTACTATAGCAATCTTTCGCTACATGACCGGGCTTACCGCACTGGTAACATTCTATTTGTGTAGTGCGTTGGCCATGAAACACTTATAGTCCTGTTTTCTATTGGACCCCTACTACGTGATGTAGATCTACTGGCCCGCTTTCCGGGTTGAAAATTACCGGCCTGCGGCGGTGGTGTGTGTGTTGATCGTACTAGCATCACATACGAATCGAACCTAGGGTTTGTCTCTGCATATCCCCGTGGTAAGCAATCTATTTCTCCTAAGGACAATGTTTCTTTCAAGTCCTTGTAAAGACTTTCGCTTGTTAAGTCATCACAATCATTAAAGATTTTCGAAAACATTATTAATTTGGTTACTAGCGTCACAGACATATGCTCCCCGTTCCCTGGCAGTGTCCACCCTGAAGTCTTGAGCATTTTCTCCATGTCCTGTCCCCACAGATCAAGCTTGGAAATGTACTCGGTAACGAGTTGCGAGGAGGGTCTCATTAATGCTAACATGTTAACCATAGCTCTAAGTGGATCTTGGTCACTCTTTTTGGAGAAGTGTTTCCTGAACACTTGAACGTAATCATCATAACTGTCGAGATCCTCTAATTGTCTGTAGCAGATAACATGTCTTGCTCTACCATTTTCGGCATCAACGTTTTGCTTAAGAACCTCTATTTTTTACTTTTCCGTAGTGATTTTCTTGTTGGCTATCAGGGTGTCTACTCTATTTAAGAATTGATTCACTTCAATTGTGTGTGATCTCCAGAAAATGTAGGTACACCTGCGACTAAGGTGATAATCTCGTGTCTTACTACACTTTCAATTGCCTTCATTAACCATTTTGGCGTTTGTATGCTTTGAATTGATTCTACGATATAATCTGGTTACAATAGGACTTTTCTGATCTGCGTCTTACGACCACGTGAGGTTGGTGACATTTACAAAATAATTAACTTCATACCTTGTCTTAGCGGCGAAACTGGTTGAGAGAGAGCAGCGGTTCCTATCACACCATTCACACCGGGGAACTGGTATAGGATACTTCTTGAAGTTCCTCTTGTCTCAATCACAACACATTCATGCCACTTTATCTGTTGGTACAAATTGTATTAGTTAAGAGTCAACTGCATAAAATTATAACAAATTGTTTTAAAGGGATAACTTATTATACTTCTCGCTGTGTAGAGTTGAAGTCCCACGGTGTTGATAAGCAAGGAATGTCCGCGTCAGCAGGCATCTGATAGTCTGGCGTGGTGGCGGGCGGTGTAGTCACTCACTTATGGTCTTGATCTGGTAACTGTGCAGGTGATGGCGGCTGAATCTTCTTCTGTGTCCTCTGTCGGTGTCTTCGGTCTTCTTTTCTTCTTTCTCTTCTTTCTTCTTTCTTTTCTTTCTTTTGTCTCTTCTTTCTTCTTTCTCTTCTTTCTTCCTTCTCTTCTTTCTTCTGTCTCTTTTTTCTTCTTTCTCTTCTTTCTTCTTTCTCTTGTACGTGCTTTGTACTGACGTGCTTCTGAAAAGCGTGAGTGAGCGAAAGTGAGTTACACGCACTCAGATGCGTGTCATGGTAGTGTGTCGGCGGCGGGTACTGTCCTTGGTATGTTTGTGTTGCGTGTTGTGGCGCGTAGCCTGGTTTTTCCTGTGGTGTAAGTTGTGTTGCACCAGTCTCTTCGGAGATAATTCGACCCCGTTATCCTATTACCACTGTAATTTCGCGTGGTTTACTTAACAACAGTGTCTGTTGTGTTGCAATGGTGTCGGGATTGATTTAATAGAATTTTCCTTTTTATTTATTTATTTATAGAAGTAAAGTTATAGAGTAACAAATATCTTGCTCTCATGCACACTCACTCGCTTTCACTCTCTCTCGGTGCTCTTACTCTAAAGGCCGGTTCCCACTAGCCCGCTTGTACGGCCGCCGTACAACAACAATGAAGAACAATGACGTCACAATGACGTCACAAAAAAGTCGACCGCACCCCCGTAACGCTGTACGGCTGCCGCACAAGGTTAAAATCAAGTCATCTCTCCCGCTCGGCAGTGTCCGCTCGAGCGGAGGTGCAAACTGTGCCCAGTTACCACAAATACCACTAAAACGGTGATGATGGTGACGTCATTGTTGGGCGGTGTACGGCAACAGTGGCCGTAGAAGCGGGCTAGTGGAAACCGGTCTTAACACGATACGGAATGTACGTCTGAATGGATCATGAGCTATTCTAAGTCTGTCCTAAGAACTGAAAGAGATTCTGTCATGAAGCTATGAATGTGACGTCACTAAAACGTCACTCGACTAAGCGACCAATAGCAAAGTACTTCCGTTGCAGGAGCGCTTTGCTTTTGTTCTTTTTCGACTAACGAAATCGATTCTTTAACAAGCTGACTGCTGTGGTTTAGTAATCTGAAATCGATCTCATGTTTAGAGTTTTGCAATGATTTACGAGTTTTCTCTTGACTTTCCGCTGAGGTAAGTATCATGCATTATATTCCGTCAAAGTCATACCTGATATATTCTCTCTCTCTCCTACCTATTCCTATTTATTCTAGGTTTATTTTAGTCCTATTACACAGCTCTCGACAAGAACCATCAACTTGCCCCAAACCACGAGCCATGTGGGCGCCCCCTTGGCCTCCTCTACGCGGGATTGTCTCATACAGATACAACCCGATGGGAAGGATCGGTTTCAGGGTAGCGTGCCACATGCCCATATAGCCGAAGTTGGCGCTGACGGACTATGCAGATAATAGGCCTCGATTCAGTCTCACGGTGCAATCGCTCATTTGACACGTAATCAACCCAGCGAAACCCTATGATTCTGCGAAGACACATATTACCAAAGGAATCGATTCGTCTCTTCAAGTCGCTGTGTCCATGTATCACAAACATAGAATAGGACAGGGATCACAAGCGCCTTGAAGATCCGGATCTTTGTTCTCCTGCACAGGTACCGAAAACGCCAAATACTTCTGAGCGAGTCCATAACACCGTGGACTATGCCAATCCGCCGTAAAACTTCTTGCCGTGACCCGCCGTCATTATGGACTGCGCTACCAAGGTATGTAAGCCTTTCCAAAATCTCAATGTCCTCGCTGCACGCATGAACAGACTGTACTGTTTCATATAGTAAGCCTCCAAACACCTGGACCTTGGTCTTAACCCAGGAGACCTCAAGTCCCAAAGGCTTTGCCTTTTCGTGCAGCGCATCGAGCGCCATCACCAGGACCTCCAGCGACTCAGCAAAGATTACTGCATCATCGGCAAAAACAAGATCAGTGATATTGGTGTTGGCGAGGGATGCTCCAAAATTAAATTGCAAAAAACCATGCAACACTATTATTACGTAAACACCAATTGCTACGTTGTAGGAACTGAAACAAGGCTGTATTTGCCTTATAAACAGAAGATGAATGTCTATCAAAGGCCAACAGCAGCTCACTAAGTCAGGGTCTGACCATGCCTTAGTTTTCAGCGCCTTTAGCGTGCCACTAAGGCGGCATTCTCGACTGAGCATAGCGGTGGGAGGGCGTTTCGCCTTACCACAGGCGCCCTAGTGGATAGAGCGCCCTAGCTCGCTCTCAGCATCTGGCCCCTGGTGGCCACTGGTGTGTCTCGCGTGCACTTCTTGCATCAATTCTTCACGCAAGGCGCGCGGTACCACCGTCACCCCTCTACTCTCCTCCTTGCCAGCTTCCACCCAGCGCCTCTGTAGCACTCTCGCGTCGAGTCGTAATGCCGCCCACTAGACACTTGGTGGCTGGACTTTCTGGTGATACCTCTTCCCACTGCGGCCTCTCGTTTCCCAACTCCATCCAGCGAACCACGAGAGCGAGGTCAGGATCCTCACGCTGTGCCTTCCTCCAGCGATTCTGCGCCTCGTCAGCCTCAGTGTGCACGTGTAACCGCCTACACACCGTGTCAGGCTCCCTCTGGCTACAGTGCATGCAGCCAGGCTCGCACGAGCGGCGACTGAGACTGTCAGCGTTGTTACGAATTCTTCCCGGCCGGTGTTCCACACGGTAGTTATACTGCTCCATACGGCCCAACCACCGTGCTAGCTGTCCCTCTGGTTCCTTCAGTGTCTTTAACCAGCGGAGGGCTGCGTGATCCGTTCTGACGGTGAACTCTGCCCCATACAAGTAGTGGTGGAAGTGACTCAGGCTCCTCACCACTGCCAACAACTCCTTCCTTGTCACACAGTAGTTGCATTCTGGCTTACTAAACTTGGCACTGAAGTAAGCCACCACATATTCTTGTCCATCCTTGACCTGGGACAGGACGGCACCGACACCCTCAGCGCTGGCGTCAGTGTCGAGCAGATATGAGAGGCTCGGGTCGGGGTAAGGCAGCACAGGAGCCTCCACCATGGCCTACTTCAGGTTCTCAAAGGCCTGCTGACACGCCTCATCCCAGTGGAAGTGTACTCCCTTCCTGGTGAGTTGGTGGAGCGGAGCGGCGATGGTCGAGAATCCCTGCAGGAACTGGCGGTAGTACGTACACAGGCCGAGGAAACTTCTCAGCTCTGCCACACTGGTAGGCACCGGCCAGTCCTCCACTGCCGCCACCTTCTCCGGATCCGTGCGAACTCCGTTTCTCCCCACAAAGTGACCCAGGAAAGGAACCTCTCGCTGGAAGAAAGTACACGTCTTGGGGCTGAGCTTCCGGTTTGCTTTCCTCAGGCGGCATAACACCTCCTCCAGCCTCTCGAGCTCCTCCTCGAAGGTGCCTCCAACGACCAGCACATCGTCGAGGTACACTAGGGCAGTCCTCCACTGTAGCCCCTCGAGTACCTTCTCCATCAGCCGCTCGAAACACCCTGGAGCATTGCAGAAGCCGAAGGGTATCACGTTGAAGTGCCATAGCCCTTGCCCAAAGGTAAATGCCGTCTTCTTCTTGTCTTCTTCCACCATCCAGGGGGAGGCGGTAGCGGAGCGGTTAGAGTCTCCAACTGGCGTTCTCGGTGACCCGAGTTCGATCCCCGAAGAAACTCAAAACCTTTCTGCACCGTCGAGTGGCCTAAGAACACCCACATGCCCTGCCTATCAACTCTACCTTCGACTGCGAGTGCATCGGAGGACACAGGGGGGCGGCATGAGCCTCACAGGCGTCACTATAAGAATCCTGCCTGCGCCACCAACGGGCGAGGACCAACCATCAGAACCCTCAAGTGAACCTCCAGAGCCTACCATCCGAGCCCTGGGTCACCACTGCCTACAGGCGCTATAGGCACAGATGTAAAAAAAAAAAAAAAAAAATCTCCACCTGTTGGGAACCCGACTTCAGGTCGAAAGTGGAGAACCATTGCACCCCTTCAGTGCATCCAGCGTGTCGTCTATCCTGGGCAGGGGGTAAAAGTCCTTGACGGTCACCTGGTTGAGTGCCCGGTAGTCCACACAAAATCATTTTGAACCATCCTTCTTGGTGACAAGGACGACCGGGGACGACCACGGGCTGTCAGACCTCTCAATCAGCCCCAGAGCAGCCATCTCGTTGACAGCTCGCTGCATCTCTTCCCGCTTGGCTGGAGTTACTCGGCGTGGCGGCTGCTTGATCGGTCGGCTGTCTCCCGTGTCGATGGTGTGCCTCACCAGGGACGTGCGACCCAAATCCATGTCTCCCTGGCTGAATGCATCGGCAAACTTACCGAGAGTGTGCCGCATCACCCTCGTCTGTGCCTCAGTCAGACAGACGGCGCTCCTGCGCGCCAAGTCCTCCAAGTACTCGGGCAGCCCAGTCACGGCTGTTCCCCCACTCCCAGGCTGCTCACTCGTCACACCACCGTCCTGCCGTTGTTCCTCTACAGTGGTGGTGACGTCCGACTCTTGTCCTTCCCTCGACAGTATGCACTAGACTCTGTCACCAGTCCAAAGGGCTGCGTGCTTCACCTCAGGGTTGATGACTGACTCAGCGGCGCTGACCGGGAGCAAGAGCACTTCCTCTCCACACACCCTTAACGTTTCCCTCCCGAAATCCATGCGCGCCTCACACTGAGTCAGATAATCCATTCCCAGTAGGCACGGCTCCTCCATATCGGCGACGAACACTGGCAGCTCCTCCTCCACACTGCCCACGCCGATGCGAGCCTTCACTGGTCCCTTGAGTGACACCCAGTGCCCTGTGACTCCACAAAGCTGTTGCTGGGCTACTGAGGGGTCGTTAGAGTCCACCACGTCCTCCCTGGCAAACGTTCTCTCCGCTTCTGTGTCCACTACCAGGCGGCACGGCCTTCCATCTACCGTACCGGCCACCTGGACGGCTGGAGGTGTGACATGACGACAGCTTAGTCCACGCAGGGCCCGTGGGGTGTTAGCTGGGTCGCAGCCCCCGCACCCAGCCCGGCCGCGTTTCCCGCTTGCAGCATGGCCCTTGGTTGTCTGCGGGCACTGGTTGCGTGGCCCGGCTCGCCACAACTCTGGTAATAGATACACCATAAGCAATGTATCGCTGAAAAGATCAGAAGGTGAAAAAGATCTTGGAGTGAGGGTGAGCCCAGACCTCCGACCTAGGAAACAATGTATTGAGGCCAGAAATAGAGCTAATAGAGTATTAGGATTCATTACCAGAAGTGTTAAAAGTAGAAGTGCGGAAGTTATTCTAAAGCTTTATCTGGCTCTAGTCAGGCCTCACCTAGACTATGCAGTTCAGTTTTGGTCTCCATATTACAGGATGGATATAGTGTTGTTAGAAAAAGTGCAGAGAAGGATGACCAAAATGATACAAGGGATGCGTAACTTTAGTTATGAGAGGAGATTGAAGTTATTACAATTACACTCACTCGTGAGACGCAGAGTAAGGGGCGATCTGATAGAAGTTTTTAAGTGGATAAAGGGATTTAATAAAGGAGAGGTAGGAAAAGTTCTTACGGCTTTTAACCAGGGTAGAACAAGAAGTAACGGATTCAAGCTGGAAAAGCGTAGATTTAGAAAGGAAATAGGGAAAAACTGGTTCACAAATAGGGTGGTGAATGAGTGGAATGGTCTCAGTAAACAGGTAGTTAGTGCGGAGTCATTAGGGAGCTTTAAAGGGGAGCTGGATAAGTTCATGGATGGGGATGAAAGGTGGATGTAGGTAGTGTTAGGTGACAGGAACTACCACGTGTAGGCCTCGCGGCCTCTTGTAGCTTCCTTATTTTCTTATGTTCTTATGTTCTTAACTCCAGCAGCAGGGCTGGAAGGTGGGAGGGCGCAGTTCTTCCAACGACCGCGTCATTCTCGCCTGCCCACACTGGCTCCGCTTCTGACCGGTCCAGCCACATCCCCAGCAGCTTCCCTTGAAAGCGCCGGTACTTGCTCTCCTCTGCTTGGCCGGCGTCTTGGTCTGCGTGCGGCGGGCCCGAATGGCACGGCGGGGAAAGGCGTAACGTCACCAGTCGTACGGAGAAAGGACTCAAACTCCAGAGCCCTCGCCAAGGCCACCTGCACATCCTCCGGGTGCGCCTGCTTCACGTAAATCTGCAGCCGCTGGTCGATGAGGGCGTCGATGAAGTGATCGCGGGCCAAAACAACCACCATTTCCTCCGGCGCCGTCGGATATGCACGGCGCACCAACGACTCCAGCTCGTGCGCCAGCTGAGACAGAGGCTCGCCTCGCATCCTCACTCTGCCCTTCAAGCGAACCCGGTACACCTCCGCTTGCTGGTGGTGGCCGAACTTACGTTGCAGTGCGTCCACGACACACTGGTATGACGCCCGCTGCCCCGGCGTCAGATGTCC
>JACEEZ010004015.1:57500-70000 GCA_016584305.1 Chionoecetes opilio | reverse complement strand
CAACCTCTGATGCCTTCCTGCGTCCTCAGCACGGCCTCACGCGCATTCAGCGCGGCCCCTGCTCCCTCAGCGTGGTTTCCCGCGTTTCTCATTCAAAACCCTACCCCTCAACCCCGCGGTGTTAGAGTAACTTACTCCACGGTCGCTACTCACCGCCCTGTGGATTACTCACCGCCCTGTGGATTACTCACCACCCTGTGGATTACTCATCGCCCTGTGGATTACTCACCGCCCTGTGGATTACTCACCACCCTGTGGATTACTCACCGCCCTGTGGATTACTCATCGCCCTGTGGATTACTCACCGCCTTGGAGATTGATTACTCATCACCAGGCTGCAACACTACCAGGCTGCAACACTACCAGGCGGCAACACTACCAGGCGGCAACACTGCCATGGCCGCAACACTGCCACGCCCGCAACAGCCGGCGGCAACACTGCCATGGCGGAACACTGCCACGCCCGCAACACAGACGGCGTCAACACTGCCATGGCGGCAACACTGCCACGCCCGCACACAGCCGGCGGCACCACTGCCATGGCGGTAACACTGCCACGCCCGCAACACAGCCGGCGGCAACACTGCCATGGCGGCAATACTGCCACGCCCGCACACAGCCGGCGGCACCACTGCCATGGCGGTAACACTGCCACGCCCGCAACACCGCCACGCCTGCAACACTGCCATGGCGGCAATACTGCCACGCCCGCACACAGCCGGCGGCACCACTGCCATGGCGGTAACACTGCCACGCCCGCAACACCGCCACGCCTGCAACACTGCCATGGCGGCAATACTGCCACGCCCGCACACAGCCGGCGGCACCACTGCCATGGCGGCAACACTGCCACGCCCGCAACACCGCCACGCCTGCAACACTGCCATGGCGGCAATACTGCCACGTCCGCACACAGCCGGCGGCACCACTGCCATGGCGGCAACACTGCCACGCCAGCAACTGGTCACCACAGCCCTCCACGTCAACCACATCAAATCGGCAACAGTAACACCAGCAGCACCGCTCTACCAACCAAGATTTCTTTCCTCCTCCCTCGTCACTAGGAGGGGAGTATTGTAGCGGCTTCCCCCCTACACACCGCTAGGAGGGGAGTTTGTAGCAGTCCCTCCTATAAACTTCATTCTCTCTTACACCAGCTCTACAAGAGAAAACGTGTGGTTTTAGCCCACACTATTATAACTTCTTTTTATTAATGTTCAGTATTCATATATACTTTTTCATAACCCTTTATTTTATGTTTTCTAATGTAACTATAATTAACCAACAACTAACTCACCAATCTTAACAAACACCCTTTACTCAGCGCGCACACCATTAGCGCGTTGAGCATAAACGAATGTAATATTTATTGTTAAATCTGTTTTTCTATATATATGTTATTGTTTTTTGAATTAAAATGAACCTTACCACTGGAGTCAGAGCTTCTCTCTCCAGTGTGACCAACTAGCTATCAATACACCCATCGGTTATAAGTACACACAGTAACACACTGCACTACTCCATACGTCGCCTGCCATTGTGAAATTACTGGTTACGGTAATTTTTTTCACTTCATCTCACGTCTAAAGGAAGCTTCAAAAAGCATATGGGTATAGAATATTTTGTGCTTAGAATAACATGTTCTTTCACCTGTATCAATATTTGCAGAAACTCGTGTTACATCCTGTATACAAATACACATATGTATATATATATATATATATATATATATATATATATATAATATATATATATATATATATATATATATATATATATATATATATATATATATGTATATATATATACCTATATATATGTCGTGCCCAGAGACCCGAGGAAGGAGAGGAAAGAGAGGAGGGAGAGGAGACAAAGGAAGGACAGAAGAAAGGAGAGGATTAGCAAACAAAGGGATTAGAAACAAAGGGAGTGCAGACTACATGTCAGGAGTGTTGGGCACACCGATGAACATAAAGTCAGCCCGTGCTCCATAATATAGACAACGCGATGAGGAAGGACTGATAATCCCTTCCTAGTGCGACAAGACATGAAAAGCATAAAATAAAGTGCCTTACCGTAAATAAGGACAAGAGATAAGGTACACAGTCTTACCGACCATAACTTTGTCGGAGCGAAACACAACGTAGCATTTAGTGCATGAACATTTTAGAAATACGAAAAGGGAAAAATAGTAAAATAGGGAAACCATATGTATAGGACAGTTGCCTCAAGACATGATATAAAAGACAGTTGTAGCAACGAGAGAGCAGCAGATATTTACAGAGCTCCATAGCTCGCAGTACATTTCCCCATTTTAAGATGAAGGCTCTCTCCCGCTCAACGCTACTCTTGTTCACCTTGAACGTGGTAAGTGACATATATTTTCTGTAGTGACTGAAGTGTCTTGAAATGTTTTGATGTCTTGAAGTGTCTTGAAGTAACTTGTCATGAAGTGATTTTGTCTTGTGTAGGTGTATACCGTGTAGTCGTAAACAGGCTGTGTTTTTATGAAGTGTTAGTTAGACAAAATGAAGTGTCTTGCTGAAGTTGTGTTTACATTGAGTTTTGGAGTAGTGTTTTTGTGTAGTGTTTTCTGTGTAGTGTTTTTACTATAATGATATGTTAAATAAATAAGCGAATGATAGCTGCGTGTCACAGCCCCACTTATGTACGGATTCAGCACTCTTGCAATACTTAGTACCAACCTATAATAGAATGAATGGTGCAGCTTATTTGTCTTAGGTTCCCAAAGTAAATGAGAGAAAATAACTAAAGTGTTGGGGAACGACAAACTGGTGTCAGGTTGTGGGGTTGCGACACTTATAATAATTATGTCATTGTAATAACAGTGAGATATGCGAGCATCCATGTGTTAGATGTACAGCCAATCGTCAGTGAGATTTGACAGCGATTTCGTGTACCAACACGGCTTTATTGACGAATTTGATAGTGACAGTGAAGAAGAAATCATATTTAAGATGACGGGTACGGGTGTAGGTTCATCAGATGGGACCAGTCAGGGTGCCACAGGGGGAAATCTATCTGTTTCCCCTGAAGACTTGTCGATACTTCTAGCTCGCCATACCTTAAATGATTTTGATAGGGTGTCAGGATTAAAATACTTTTGTGGAGGAAATGAAAGATACGCTCCATGTCCTACCCTTCCTTGCCATAGGAATCCAAGAAATTTTTTCAAGGACATAGAGTCCCGGACAGTTCTAAACTGGGATGATGTCGGACGATTAGAACTAGCCAAACAGTGTACACTTGGTAATGCACTCACATACCTGGAAAGTGCCATAAAATACCAAGGGCCAAATTATGTAGCAGTAAGGGATGCTTATCTTGAAATGTATCCCACTGATAAATCAGAGGAGAGTCAAATAGCCTTGCTTGAATCGGCCAAACGAAAACCAGGAGAAACATTGCGTGATTTTTTCATCAGATTTGATACCGCTTATTGCGACTTGTCTATCCTTAAGCCTGGTCACAAGGAGGTGTATAACGCGAAATTTTGTACGCGTCTGCTGGAGTGCCTTCCTGCTATTTTCCGATATCATCTAACCCCAGGACAAGTTCGTGAGCCTTTACAAATTTTACATCAAGGCTATGCTTATGTAAATGCCATGCCCGACCTTAAGTTGCGAGATTCTGATGTGGCTAAAGAAAGACATAACATGACTCCAGGTCTAGTGAATGTAGTAGGCGCGACGGAGCCCGGAGAAAATAACAACTTTCCTAGTGATCGAGCCCCTGCAGTGAGACAGAGGGACAATAATACATTTTCCCATAACAATAATTATGGACAAAGGCCTCCACCGGCTCCTCGAGATAGCGTATGTTTCAAGTGTGGCCGAATGGGTCATATCGCTAGTTATTGTAGGTACGGACAAGCCGCTGGGCGTAGTCCGAGGCAAGAACAGAGGAGTGGATGTTGGCAGTGCGGACAACAAGGACATCGGGCTATTGGGTGCGAGAATAGACGCCCGCAAAGGGCACCGCCAATGGCACCGAATGCTCCTATGCGACAAGGGCGTGAGAGATACGCAAGTGACGATCGTAGGCAAACCTGGCACCGCCAAGGACAAAAAAAACCGCCAATTTAAGTCCGGGCCTAATCGCCTATTTCCACGAGAGGACCAGTCTATTTTGTTTAATGACTTTCGTGGGAGCAGGCCAATCCCCGACACCCGCTGTCATAGATAGTGGAGCAACTAACACACTGATAGAAGAAGAGTTATTTGAAGCAAGGGGAGGTACGTATGTGCAAACAACGCCTCAACATTTACATAGTGTGTTAAGTAATGTAGTACCTACAGTAGGGGAAGGTAAGATTAACATTAACATAGGACATGGGGTCGAAGAACAGACTTGTATAGTAGTCAGCAAAGAAGTAACCTTGCCGACGCCCATGATCCTAGGACTAGATTTTATGTTTAGGAAAGATGCCGCAGTTCACCCAGTCCATATTAATAATGGAGGTGAAGGTCCTAGAACGAGAGCGTTAGCGCTACACTTTGGAGAGATGGAACTCCAGATAATGAATGCTCCAGATGGATGGATAGGTAATTATCCTAACAGTTGACATGAGGAGGAGCAAAATGATCAAAGAGGAGATGGTGAAAGTGAATCGGAGGAAAAAAGAAAAAGGTGCAGAACAAAAATAAGCAGTACAAAGTAAAGAGTGAATTGGAAATCGCATTGCCGCCCGGAATGGTGGGCTACGTGGAACTTGAAGCGCAGGTAGCATGTAAGGAGGGACTTTTCATGCCTAATCCTGCCGATAAATGTGGTAGACTCTTGTGAAGGAAGTACAAAGTTTCTTGGGTTTTGTAAATTACTATCGGAAGTTCATACATAAATATTCCGAGATAGCAGCACCAATACAGAAGCTGTTAACAGGACAAGGGAAAGATAAGAAATCAAATCATCCAATAACTTGGAATGAAAATGCACATAATGCTTTCTGCCTAATAAAGGAAAAACTCACTCGTGACATTACCTTAAAGTTTCCTGACTTTACTCTACCTTTCATATTGACGACGGACGCATCGGATAATTGTTTAGGAGGAGTGTTGCAGCAAGCTGATGAAACGGGCGCAGTTCGCCCTCTTGCCTTTTTCAGTCGTGCATTGAATTCAGCAGAGAAAAATTACTCAGCTGTAGAGCGTGAGGCCCTTGCAGTAATTTATGGTCTTACAGTAAACAGGTCTCTTATTTTGGGATGCAAAGTAAATATCCAGAGCGACCACAGACCTTTAGTGTGGATATTAAAAGCCAAAAGCCCTAGCAATCGTATTGCACGATGGCAAACACTGTTGGGAGGATACGATTTCACCGTTGAGTACTTGCCAGGTAAACAAAATGTTGTTGCAGACTTCCTGTCTAGAATAAATCAACAGGAAAGTGATATGCTGGAAGAAGAGATAGTAAGACGTGTATTGCTGATCAGCACTACTAATAAAAAAGTTCCAAAATTTCAAGATGTGGAATATAGATGACGTAAGAAAAGTCCCAGAATAATGACCCAGAACTCGGTCGAGTTAAAACGATAGTTGCGCGAGGTAGATATCTGGCCACAGACCAGATGATCAATCTAAAGAAGTTTCCTTTAGATCAAATGTTTGTTGAAGAGGACGTCTTGTATAGAGTCAGTTGCGACAGTTATGGTCGTGAGAGTCGGGGAATAGTTGTACCGCCAAGGTTTATCCTCTCAGCGCTTGCTTTAGCGCATCACGTGGATCCTGCAGGACACGGAGGCGTTAAAACAACGTTGGCCAGGTGTAAGAAATTTGCATATTGGCCAGGGATGAAATCTGATGTAATAGACTATTGTAGCATGTGCCCCGTATGTAGGAATTGCAAAAGGAGCCAGAGAGTTCGAGCACCCTTACAAAGCTACCCAAAGATAGGTAGTCCGTTTGAGCGTGTGCACATGGACCTAGTGGGTCCAGTTAGTACTTCAGGTGATACCAATCGGTATATAATGACTGTAGTAGATGTAATGACGCGATATTTGATAGCGGTACCGCTGAAACCAAAGAGCGCACGAGAAGTAGCGCAGGCATTTTACAATCATGTAATTTGTACACAAGGAGCGCCGGAAATACTGATTACAGATAATGGCCGCGAGTTCGTAAGCGAAATGTTTGCGGCGTTGACTGATTTGATGGGGATAAAACATTTCCGTACAACGCCTTATCACCCAAGTAGCAATGGGATAATTGAAAGGCCGAATGCGACACTCATAAACATCCTCCGTACCTTATGTGAAGATAACCGACAAGCATGGGATAAATGGCTCTCTACGGCTTCACACGCATATAATACTGCATTTCACCGAGTATTTAAAGATTCACTTTTTTCCTCCTGCATATGAGAGATGCTAAAGTGCCTTATGAAACACTAGAGCAACCAGAAAAACCACTCTATAACATTGAAGATTATAGGAGGGAGACAGTACTGATGACAAAAAAGATATACAATACTTGTCAACAATTTCTAGAAGATGGAAGATTAGAAAATGAGAGGAGATTTAATGAGAGGAGATATACCAAAAGTTGGAGAACCTAGAAAACTCCAACCCTTTTATGAGGGGCCATATAGAGTAGTGGATAAGATAGGTGACGTAGTACTTAAAGTCAAAAGGATCCGAGGTGGTAAGATAAAGATAATTCACACTGATAACGTGAAAGTAGTTCCGGAAGGCGCACTAACCACAGCAAATGTACGTAACATTAGACAAGCTTTTCCATGGGACGAGAAAGGCGAGAGTAGCAGGGATATAGAAGATGAGATCGACGTCAGACGCAATGGAAGGTTCCCCACATACCGGGAGGCATTAGAGACAATGTATGGTGCGTCAGGCGGGCAGCCCCTCCCAGACAACATAGAGGTGGACGAGGAGGCGCCCACCGGCCCGGCCTCACCACAAGCCGCGGGGCATTCACCCAGACATTCTTTGGACTCAGTTCACGGGGAGGCTGAAATAATCCTCCCTCCCCGGCGTCTGTTACGTTCAAATTCATCAGTTCCTGAATTACCTTTTATTATGTCAAAACCAATTGAGCATAGAGGTCGTGGGAAGTAATGCAAGTATGGACAAGACTTCGTAGAGTAATTGCCTGTTTTTCTGATTGTTGCAGACTATCGGCATGGATTCACGTTTGAGAACAATACACCCTGCTCAGGAACAACCTGTAAAAGCTGGATTGGCTTTTACGCCAGCTTTGAAGATGATGATTACCGGCAGATCATATATAGTACCTATTCAAGTCAACCCAAACGTAGTACTTCGTCCAATGATAGACGCATTAAATCTTACTGCTGACGTGGCGTGGAGTATGGAGCACATGAATCGCTCATATCCAACTGTTGATTTGCTCAAGCGAACTCTAGACGGTTTTCAATTGGAATTTGATAAACTTTTCAAAGAAGCGTCCGCTTTCTTAGCATCTGTTGGGGGACGCGCACCACATTCGAGGTATGCTCGAGGTGCAGCTAACTTTATTGGTTCACTGGCTAATTTACTATTTGGTACTGCCACACAGGAGCAGGTGGATAAAATCCACAACAATCTAGAGACTTTAAATTATATCACCGAAGAAGAAAGAAGGACCCTAAATGTTCATTCTGAAATCTTGAGTATAACTATCAGGGATCTTAGACATGTGAACTCAGCAATTACCCGTCTAGAGGTCGCCGCTGAGACTGCTGCTACTATAATAAGAAAGTTTTCTGTGCAAACTTTGGAGATAGAGGGTGATATTAGAATAATGGAAACTATTTCATTAATTCAGTTAGCATTATCTGACCTATATCATGATTTCACAAATATGAAAATAGGATTTATGAAAATGTTGCAGACTTATGCCTCACCACTTATAATCCCTGATGATGTTTTGTTAGATATATTAAGAACAGCTTCACTAAAACTCCCAGGCTTGTTATTCCCTGCGGAGCCTGAGTTTTTATCTCTGTACCGAGACATCATACAAGTATATACAAGACACTCAGCCCTAAAAGGAAATCTATGTTACTATGTCACGATCCCAATGCGAGGGGATCCGTCAGATATTTTTGATGTTTTCAACATACATAGTTTCCCCTCAAGGATCCCCTCAATTGATTCAAATTATTTTGTGCAAATTGACCCCTCTTCAAAATACTTAGTGGTCTCAGAGAACAGACAATTTTACATGTTGAGTCAAGACCTGTCCCAATGCCGCAGGCATGCTGCTCTGCTTATTTGTCCACCTACAGGACCTATTTACACCACAGACCAGATGGTCTGTGAGATTGCTGTCTTTCTAGATGCAGATGACGCTGCTGCCCTGTGTCCCAAACAATTGGTAAAGAGATTCAGGCCCACCTTCCACCGCATACCCGCTGGATGGGCTTTCAGTGTTGACAGACCTACCACCCTAACTACGGTCTGTCCTTCTGGTCCCATCAACAAGATAAGGCAGTCCATCAATGGGACCGGCGTCCTTACGGTTGGATCCAGTGTGCAGTCCACGCCGCCTCTTTTGCTCTCCCCGCCTTGGATAAGGTGGTGGCGACAACACCCTTGAGCGTAAATCCTTCCGCGCTCCCCCTGGCCCCTCTCCTAGCAGGCTGGGAACGGCGAGTCTTGACTGAGTTGCCAAACGCCACACTACCTCCGATGGCAACCAATCACCCGACTTCTTTAGACCTGTTGGCGCCCAAACTCCGCCCCATAGCCCCGCCGCCCACACCAGTTGCAGCGCCCAGTGCTGCCGTCTGGTGGGTATGGATGCTGATGGGCGTGAGTCTTCCCGTAGGTATGGCACTGATGGGAGCCGTGTGGTACGGCTTCTCTCGTCTGTGGGCCATACCTGCACTTCCTACGCCGCCGACATCCCCTGATGTCCACTCTTCATGGCTGTCCATGGTTGCACGCCCCTACCGACCCCACATGACACGAGGACGTGTCATCTTGGGAAAGGGGGTGTGTCGTGCCCAGAGACCCGAGGAAGGAGAGGAAAGAGAGGAGGGAGAGGAGACAAAGGAAGGACAGAAGAAAGGAGAGGATTAGCAAACAAAGGGATTAGAAACAAAGGGAGTGCAGACTACATGTCAGGAGTGTTAGGCACACCGATGAACGTAAAGTCAGCCCGTGCTCCATAATATAGACAACGCGATGAGGAAGGACTGATAATCCCTTCCTAGTGCGACAAGACATGAAAAGCATAAAATAAAGTGCCATACCGTAAATAAGGACAAGAGATAAGGTACACAGTTTTACCGACCATAACTTTGTCGGAGCGAAACACAACGTAGCATTTAGTGCATGAACATTTTAGAAATACGAAAAGGGAAAAATAGTAAAATAAGAAAACCATATGTATAGGACAGTTGCCTCAAGACATGATATAAAAGACAGTTGTAGCAACGAGAGAGCAGCAGATATTTACAGAGCTCCATAGCTCGCAGTACATTTCCCCATTTTAAGATGAAGGCTCTCTCCCGCTCAACGCTACTCTTGTTCACCTTGAACGTGGTAAGTGACATATATTTTCTGTAGTGACTGAAGTGTCTTGAAATGTTTTGATGTCTTGAAGTGTCTTGAAGTAACTTGTCATGAAGTGATTTTGTCTTGTGTAGGTGTATACCGTGTAGTCGTAAACAGACTGTGTTTTTATGAAGTGTTAGTTAGACAAAATGAAGTGTCTTGCTGAAGTTGTGTTTACATTGAGTTTTGGAGTAGTGTTTTTATGTAGTGTTTTCTGTGTAGTGTTTTTACTATAATGATATGTTAAATAAATAAGCGAATGATAGCTGCGTGTCACAGCCCCACTTATGTACGGATTCAGCACTCTTGCAATACTTAGTACCAACCTATAATAGAATGAATGGTGCAGCTTATTTGTCTTAGGTTCCCAAAGTAAATGAGAGAAAATAACTAAAGTGTTGGGGAACGACATATATATAGTATATATATATATATATATATATATATATATATATATATATATATATATATATATATATATATATATATATATATATATACATATATATACATATATATATACATATATATATATATATGTACATATATATATATATATATATATATAAATATTTATATATATATATATATATATATATATATATCTAAGTAGATTTTGATATAGTTATAGACAGATTGATAGATATATACTAACGTTCCGCTCTACCAGTCCCATAGCACCTGTCCATGTCCCATTGGGTAGTAGAACCCCTGCTTCATTTGTAGGTTCCACGATATATTGAATGCTGGAATAGACAACATTTTACATGTGATTACGTACTTAGTCTTGTATGAATTAATCAAGATTGTCAAACCCTTCAATTATTTCTATATTTTTTGTGCACAGTTCTTGCCTACTAAGCAAATTTTAACTATTTATATATATATATTTTAGGATAAACAAGTAGACGCTTATTAAGCTTGATGGAGTTGAATATGAGCTCTGTGAATAGAATAAAAGTTTCCTTACTGTCGTCATAGCACATACATAGTTTATATATGTGATTGATTTTAATTGTGGTTGAATTACTTATGGGATATTTTTTGAGTATTTTTCATCAGACCATCTGTTGGATTAAAACAATTGCACGAATGGTTTTTTGTACAACATAATGGACTGGGATAAAAAATACAACCAAAAGCCCGATAGCTGCCAGACCTTATAAAGCAGACAGTCACAGATTCTGAAAGTGTTTGAATGAACTTGTGAGGTGATACTCCTCTCTTGAAAGAATTTAAGTCTTACGAAGGTGAACAAGTTTAAATTAAAAAAATTGAGATGTGATGAAAAAAGTGATGAAAAAGTTGACACGACAGCTCTAGAGTATACCAGTGAGAGTAATGAAAGCTTGAAGTTACTAGTTAACTCTTACATTAGTAAGATGGACAGAATATGGATGTGACGTATAGTCCTACGCGGCGACGCTGCGGGAGGGGAAGGTATGGAGCTATAAAGTTCAAAAGACATATGAGCATGAAAATCATGATACAAGATAGCAAGCCAGGCAACATTGCCGCGGTGAATGATATTATGAAGAAAGTTAGTTAGAGGAGAGGAGACGAAAATATTTTGACTCCACCCTGTTTAGGAGACATGTAGCCTACGTATGAGTGGACTGTGGATCGGCCCCAAAACATGAAAGACATACTCCATACATAAGCGGTCAAGACCCCTCTACTACAGAGCAGGCTTATAGGAGGGAGGAATAATATTAATAGACGTACATGCCACAGGACACATAACTTCTTAGTAGCTGATGTAGTAAGAGTTGAAATGGGAGATTTCCAGTTCAGATTATTAACAAGAGATGGTCAAAGAATGTTCATTGAATAAGAGGGAGACAGTTGAGTGTCATTGAAGAAGAGAGGATAGTTGTCGGAAATGTTATTTTGAATAGATAGACGAAGTAACTGAGTATTATATTTTTATTTGGGGCATTGAATATAACAAGGTTTCCTCTGCTCCATTGAGAAATTTGAAAAATATCAGAAATATGGCACTCTGTGGCATCTCTCCGTGATTCACTTAATTCATGTAAAGTTAGACGTCTAGCGAACGACGTTGAAATGTCAACGGTAGAGTCATCAGCTTTGGAAAGGATAGGGCATTGATTCACACTTAGGAGATCATTAATGAATAATAGAAAAAGAGTGGGTGATAGGACAGAGCCCTGGGGAACACCACAATTGATAGACCTACGAGAAGAACAATTACTCTATAATGGCAGCAATATAACTTTTATTAAGGAAACTCAGGATGAAGGTAGCTACAGGGAAAAGGATATAAATATTAAAAAAAAAGAGGAGTTTAGAAATCAAAGATTTTTGCAAGACTGAATGAAAAGTTTTGTTTCTGTGTAAGGGCAATAGCAAAAGTTACCTTACAAGTTCAGGTTTAGTTCGGTGTAATGCAATAGGGCAAATTTTCACTTAAAACAAGAAGGATTACAAGATACATTAGGAACCCAGCGAGGCAGTAAGTATCGTCCAGACCTTTCATCATCGTTGAGTATAGGTAGCATAGATGTATAATATTCCTTTTGCATCAGTCATTTTATAACGCATCAAAATCTGAAAATCCGAGTGAAAACTCAAGCAGGTGCGCACGCGAGTGGGGGTCTTTCAGCGCGTGGTGTGGAGTTATGTTGTGGTGTGAGAGAGTGTTTGTTGTGGTGGGTTGTGTAGTAGTGTTTTTTGTGTTAGTAGGTTGTGTGTGTGTACATTGTTGTGTTTTTGCTAGTAGTGTTTTGTGTGTGTGTGTGTGTGATAGTGTTTGTGGTGATGTAGTAGTGTTGTGGTGAATGTAGTAGTGTTGTGGTGTGTAGTAGTGTTGTGTGTGTGTAGATGTTTGGTGTGTAGTAAGTGTTTGTGTGTGTGTAGTAGGTTGTAGTGTGTTAGTAATGTTTGTGTGTGTGTGAAGTAGTGTTTATGTGGTGTGTGTAGTAGGTTGTGGGGTGTGTGTGTG
>JACEEZ010004015.1:42500-52500 GCA_016584305.1 Chionoecetes opilio | reverse complement strand
TTTTGAGGGGTTGGGAGCAGTTCTGTCTCAGGAACATATAGGGGGAGGTTAAAACTCGAGGCATTTGCAAGCAGGGGATTAAATAGGTTAGAAAGGTATATGAATAATTAGTTCTAGGAAGTTGGAACTGCTAGCATTGAAATGGGCAGCACCAAGACCGTCGAGAACGACATCATCCTCACCACAACATAAAAATTACAAGCTAACATCTACCCTGTGCCCATCCATCTCCAGCACTACTACCAGGAAGAGGTCGAGCAGCTGTTAAATCAAGGTATCATGCAACGTTCAACCTTTCCACAATGCTCTCCAGTAGTTATAGTGAGGAATTCCGATGGTACGTACCAGATGGCCATTGAGTATAGGCTTTTAAATTCAGTTACTGTTTTCCATGCTAAACCCTCCTGCAGTATGGAGACTGAACTTCATAAGTTTTCTGGTGCGGTATTCTTCTCATAATTAGATTTGTGTAAGTCATACTGTCAGGTTCCAATGTCTGCCAAAGCTCGACATTTAACTGCTTTTCCCACTCACAAGGGCCTGATGGTATATAATCGGATGCGTTTTAGTCTTGTTACGTCCTGTGTCGCTTATGTTCGGTTAATGAGAATTATGCTTGTTGGCTTAGCTAATGTTTCGTTATATTTTGACAATATTTTTTGCTGTTTTTCTGATTGGTCCACTCACATTTCTGCCCTCATGTCTGTTTTAGATACTCTACAACAGAACGGTCTGACCGTCAAATGTACAAAGTGCCGGTTTGGAGTCGATTCCACCAACTATCTAAGATTTTTCTTGTCACGGGACAATCTACAATAACAAGTTGGCATGGTGACTGCCATTGTCTCCATGATTCAGACTACCACCAAAACGTTACTACGGAGTTTTCTAGGTTTGATATCTTTATACGAGGTTTTCCTTCCTCAGGCCTCAGAGCTTACCTCTATGACTTGTTGAAGAGGCTGGTACGAGAACCCCTCCAGTGGACTAAAGATCTGCACTCACTTTTCGAACTGTTGAAGCAAGCATTGGCCTAGAGACCCATTCTTCGTCTTCCGGATCCCATCCAGACCTTTGTCCTGCGCACCGACGCTTCAAATTATGGATTGGGTGCTGTACTCTTCCAATACAATGATAACTGTCCACATCCCATCTTTCACGCCAGCCAAAAACTACTATATTGGGAGCGACGATACTCTACGGTCGAGAGGGAACGCCTAGCCATTGTCTTCGGCATCCATAATTTTGACTTTTATCTTAGAGGTAAGGAATTCTTCCTTGAAAATGACCACAAGCCTTAAATATACATTGAGAAATTCAAAGGCAGAAATGAAAGACTGTTTCGATGGGCTTTAGGCCTTTATCCCTATCAATTTAGAGTCGTTCATGTTGCCGGGCTAGACAATATTGGAGCCAACCTGCTCAGCCGGCAATAGTTATTCTTTCAGTTGATTCCTGCACTCCAGCCTATTAAACATTTTGTATGTTTTTCCTGGTCAGCTGTAGTTCTTCTTCGTCATCAGTTGTGCAGCATTGCACATCTGCAACACAACTGTGGGGGTTTATGTGAAGAACTACACATGCCTCGTTCCCTTCTACCTGATGAGGTGATTAACACTTTCACCAGCCGGCCATGGTTCACCTCTCAATTGCTTGTTGGTCGACCACGTCAATACCCTCACTCCCGTGTTCAGGGGTAGGGGGGTAGTTAGCAAAGGTGATTTCAGAGCCGCTCTACGCTAGGAAAGCAGGCACTTCCCGCTCTCAACCCGACAACACCTCCCACCACCTGCTGCTGTTCTCATCGTCCTGAAGGCACTCCTGGAAACTGGGGCTCCTTTCCAGACTGCCCTTCGACTGTCCCGACACCATTCAACACTTCCAGCCGCCTGAGGTATTAACAACGTTGCTGAGGGTTGCTGCCGCACGTTTCCTCCTCCAGGCTGCTTTACAGGGAGTTATTGGGTGCCATACGCCTGTTCTAAGATTACTATTGCTTAATTCCATGAGCAGTTCGTTGTTTGGTTGATGTTATTTGGCTGTTAGCCAGATATTGCCACTTGCGCTGTGTAAATATATTTGGGGTATCATACCCCTCAGTAGCATCTCTAAAACTTTTCTTCCCCACCATTCTGAAGAATGATAATATTAATTGATAGCCACCTCGTGCTAACAACTAATATGCTTGCGCTCTGGTCCTTGGTGGGAAAACCAAGTGCAAAAACCAGTGCAAACTTACTGAACACATCAGTGGCAATCAAACATTCTCCTTCCCATCCCTACAAATCTTAGAAGGGTACTCCGTAGTGTAGTGGTTAGCACGCTCGGCTCACAACCGAGAAGTCCCGGGTTCGATCCCCGGGCGGAGCGAAGATAGATGGGCGGTCTTTCTTAAAACCCGAGCCCCTGTCCACCCAGCAGTGAATGGGTACCGGGTGTTAGCCGGGGGGGTTGTGACCCCCCTCCCGGGGTGATGGCTTCGGCCAACACTAAGTTGCAGCGGTAGATCACTATGGCTCTGAGGAATTATCCTCTAAACAAACAAACAAACAATACAAAGATCTAGCACAGTGAAATTCATGGCCAACACCTCCATGGGTATGCTAGCTTTAATTGATCGCTCTTTTGTTTTAACACTGGGACCCTCATTTTAGGTCATTGCATAAGTCGTACACCAAGCTACATACCTCTTTATATTTTTCTGCAACCCAGGCCATGCAAATTTCCTCTTAATAGATGCCATGGTCCTAGCTACGCCTTGATGGCCCCATTCATCATGTGCCCCTCACATTACCTCCTTTCTCTGACCAGCTGGCAGAACAACTTTCTACTTGCTCCGTTCACTCCTCTCTAATATATAATCCCTACCTACTATAATCCGACCTAGATTCGTTCTCTAATCTCTTTCTGATGCAAGTTCCAAACCATCTGCTTCCAGAGTTTCCCTAACACAAATTATGTGTACTTCTCATTTGCTCCACCTCCACCTGATCCCACACCTTCATCACAGCTACCCCTGCCTTGTGTGTGTTTTCCCATATTTATCCCAGTTCTTTTCCTTCTTCCGCTTCCTTGTCATGTGGTCTCCGTGACAACCCATCTGCATTGGCATTTTCTTTGCCTGGCCGGTAACTCACTTCAAAATCAAATCTGTTTATATCACCCAACTACCTACTTTCTACCGTCCCAAGCTTAGCAATCGACAGGTGTGCCGCGGGTTGTTATCGGTTAACACTACAAACATCCCTCCTTAGTAAGTAATTCTTATATTGCACCGTCAAAGCCCATTTCAACGCTAGCAGGCCCAACTTCCTAGAGCTGAAATTATTCATATTCCTTTCTGACCTATTTTATCCTCTGCTTGCAAATGCCACGGGATGCAACCTCCTCTCATGCTCGTGTGGCAGACTGATCCCAACCCCTCAAAACTAGCATCTGTCTCGACCACAAACTGTTTGTCATAATCAGCATTCTTTTAACATCGGTGTTCGAGCTAGTTTTTCTTTTAGCTGTGCAAAAGCTCGATTCTCTGCCTCACCCCTCACGCCTCACTGCGTCACATCGGTTTTCAACTCGCCGCTCAACAAAGAATGTAGCGGTGCAGCCTTAGCGATACCCTCATTGAAACGCCTGTTGAATGAAGATAATGCCACAAAAGCTCTAACGTCCTTCACTGTGCGTGGGGTTCACTATTTAATGACTGCCTGAATCTTATCCGGGTCAATGCGGAATCACTCCTTTGACAGCACAAAATCTAGATACTTTACTTTTTGTGACTGGAGAGGATGACACTTGATAGGCTTCAATTTCAGGCAATACTTTGACAAAAGTTCGAACACCACCTCCATTCTCTCTAACGGTTCACCCATACTCCTCGAAAATATTAGCAAGTCATCGAGATACACTAACATGGTGACAAATATCTGATCACTGAACACATAGTCTATGAATCGCTGAGAAGTAGAGTAGGTGGAATATTGGTCAATCCCATGGGGTAACGCAAATATTGATAATGCCCAAAAGGTATCCCCAAGGCAGTATTTGCCCTATCCTCTTCATGAACTCGTATCTGGTGGTACCCTGCAGCTAGGTCGAATGACGAAAAACACTGGGTTTCAGCTACTGCATCTAATATATCTTGAATACGGGGCAATTGAAAAGCATCCTTCACAGTTATCTTATTCAACCGCCTATAAACAACACACAGCCTTAAAGATTTATTTGCTTGCCTTACTAACACAATGAGAGCTGCATATGAGCTAGCACTAATCTCAATTCCTCTAACAATCCCTTTATGTGAGCCTACACTTCCGTCATACATTTAGGAAGGATATCAATAAATCATTGGGAGCATACCCCCCAATGGGGGCCGGGGGGCGTGTCGCCTCGCCCACCCTACGACGCCACTCCCGGGGGTCACCACGCGCGAGTCCCCATGCAGGCTCCTTTCCCATGCCAAGCAGCTCTCGACAAGAACCATCAACTTGCCCCAATCCACGAGCCTTGTGGGCGCCCCCTTGGCCTCCTCCACGCCGGATTGTCTCTTACAGATACGACCCGATGGAAACGACCGGTTTCAGGGTAGCATGCCACATGCCCATATAGCCGAAGTTGGCGCTAACGGAATATGCAGGTAATAGGCCTAGATTCAGTCTCAAGGTGCAATCGCTGATTTGACACGTAATCATCCCAGCGATACCCCATGATTCTGCGAAGACACTTATTATCACAGGCAACAATTCGTCTCCTCAAATCGCTATTTAGTGTCCATGTCTCACAACCATAAAGCAAGACAGGGATCACAAGCGACTTGAAGATCCGGATCTTTGTCGTCCTGCACAGGTACCGACAACGCCAAATACTTCTGCTGAGCGAGTCCATAACACCGTGGACTATGCCAATCCGCCGTAAGACTTCTTGCCGTGACCCGCCGTCATTATGGACTGCGCTACCAAGGTATGTAAAACTTTCCAAGATCTCAATGTCCTCGCCGCACGCATGAACAGACTGTACTGTTTCAACTAGTAAGCCTCCAAACACCTGGACCTTGGTCTTAAGCCAGGAGACCTTAAGTCCCAAAGGCTTTGCCTCCTCGTGCAGCACCTCGAGAGCCATCACCAGGACCTCCAGCGACTCAACAAAGATTACTGCATCATCAACAAAAACAAGATCAGTGATATTGGTGTTGCCGAGGGATGCTCCACAATCACTTTGATCTACGACTTTGCCCAATACCCAGTCCATACAAGTGTTGAAAAGTGATGGGGCAAGGACGCACCCTTGCCTCACTCCTGTGAGTGGTACCTGCAGCCTCTCTTGCCCAAGCAGGTGGTGGTGCATGGGATGGAAATTCATATCACTGATGCAAATGGCAGGGGGATCCGATGTTTGGGTATGTTCAGGCTGACTTGGAAGTGGAGGGCAAATCCATGAAGGATTGTGGTATCTTTGTGAAGCATGCAGGAGAAGGACGTAGTGTGGTGCAAAGAACACAAGTTACCTATGTTGGTTGGTATGGATGCTCTGGTGGAGGTTGTACAAGGATGGCGTAGTATTGCGGAGAACGGACATCCAAGATTGTGCAAGGAGTCGGGTAGATGTATCCGTGCCGTCGAGGCTAGGCTGGAAGTAATGCAGCAACTTTTGGAATGGGCTGGAATGGGATTTGCACAGCAGGGAGAGAAAATGTTGATTCCTGCAGGTACGAGAAGGATGCTGCCAGTGTTTGTACCAAGGTTAGGTTACAGTGGGTGGACATTGAAATTTTGGTGTTGGAACCTCTGTATGAAGCAGCTTGTTTTTGGGTACATGAAGGTATTTGTTATTTCCTAGCTACTCAAGGGTAATGAGAGGAAAAGGTTTGTTGGCTGTGGAGAACGTACGTGGGTAGGCTAGATGTTAAGTTGAGGCCTTCGTGGAAGGTGGCTAAAATGTCCTATGGCCAAGAGGTCACCAGAAAGACGGTGGGGAGCCACACTGCAGCAGGAACAGTGTCGACAAAGGTTGCCCGGGAATTCAGACAATAGTTGGGAGTGCTTGTAGATGAGAGACAAAGGGATATAGAACACCTGGTGAAGTTTGATAGATCGTTGTACCAGTACAGGAGTGTTTTTGCTGAAGATGAGCGGTAATTTGGGTGTGCTACAGAGGTGGAGCATGACATACACCTCACAAGTGAAGTGCCCATCCGGTTATACTATAGGCATATCCCTCCGTGCTTAGCGGCATATCCCTTAGCGCTTCGTGTCCTGGTGAAACGCCGACGTGAGTTCCGACAGGGGATGCTTGCAGCCTATGTTGATCTCAAGAAGGCGTTTGACTCAGTGCATCGTGAGTCACTCTGGGATCCTCTGCGACTTCGCGGGATTCCTGTAAGGAATATTGGTTTGATGACTGGTCTGTATTCTGGGACTGCGAGTGCTGTGAAGTGTGGGGGAGGTGTATCCAGCTTCTTTCCTGTGAATACAGGAGTGAGGCAAGGGTGCATCCCTGCCCCATCACTTTTCAACACTTGTATGGACTGGGTATTGGGCAAAGTTGTACATCAAAGTAATTGTGGAACATATCTCGGCAACACCAAGATCACTGATCTTGTTTTTGCCGATTATGCAGTGATCTTTGCTGAGTCGCTGGAGGTCCTGGTGATGGCTCTCGAGGCGCTGCACGAGGAGGCAAAGCCTTTGGGACTTGAAGTCTCCATAGTCAAGACCAAGGTCCAGGTGTTTGGAGGCTTACTAGATGAAACAGTACAGTCTGTTCATGCGTGCGGCGAGGACATTGAGATCTTGGAAAGTTTTACATATAGTAGAGTCATTTTCTTGGAGTCCGTGACCATTTTCTTCCTTCCTTTTTTTCTCGGTGGATTTGATAGCCTGGACCATTTTAAAGAAAAATTAGCTCCTATGCCCCTCTATGAAATGACGGCTAACTTTTCTAGAGCCCAATATTGAAAAAGGCCGCCGCCGACATCTTGAAAAACATAAAATGTTATATCTCTGGCATCAGATGAGTTAGAAAGACGAATGAGGTGTCATTTTTTTACTAATTCTGACAATACAAAGCCACTGGAATGGTTATCGTACAGTTTAGGGATAATTTTGACCTCTAAATCCAGGATGGCCACTGTCCGCCATCCTGAAAAACATGAAATGTAATATCTTCGGCACAAGATAAGCTAGATGGATATGTGAGGTGTTGTTTTCACTTATTTTAGCATAATAAACTCATTGGAAGTATTATTTTAGAGTTTCAGGGACATCCTGACATACATTTTCAAGTATAATACGGCGAAATGGGGAAAACATGCTGTATTTTATATCTAATATTTCTTTTCATACTTTTCCAGCTGCATCGCATGCCCAGAAACAATGAAATGGCAAAAGAAATTATATGTAATATTAATTTTCTTCTGTTGAAGATGCATCGCATGCCCGTCTGATGAAACTCGCCGACTTGTAAAGTGACTAAAAGAATGGATAATAGAACAGACAGTGAAGAGTTACAAGACAAGGCTTTAGATGAATACAAGTGCATTTTACTATGTGGAAAGTCATGTACAGCAGATGAGTTTGGAAAACATTGCACGTGACAAGTGGGAATCCATTCAGGAAAAGTCTTTATAATGGAGAGAACTTGATAAGTTTCAACATGTACATGAAAATGTGGATTGGGAGAAGGGACCTAAGGGTCACCACATGCATAGCACTTGCTACGCATCATTATCTAGCAAGCGCAAGCTCTGTCAAGCTGAAAAACGCAAACAGAAATCCGAGGAACATCTTGAAAGAAATGAAGCATCAGATCAACAAGACCCTCCGCCAGAGGCCAGTGCACCTAAAAGGCTCCGCTGCAGCATGGGTGTCCTTCATGATAAGACTCTATGTGTGTGGTGCATGAAAGGGGGATACAAGAGTAGTAATCGCGACAAGCAGATTTTACTTCTATCAACAGTAGATGCCTGGACTAAATTCAAGTTACATACTGTCCGTCTGGAAAATGACGTCATGAGATTGAGACTTGACACTCTGATTGCATCCATCCCAGATAGCCAAACAGCATTTGGGTTAGAAATCCGCTACCATCGCTCGTGCTGGCGCAAATATGTCAGCGACCACAAGCCCCTTTCAGATGAAAGTACTCAACATCTGCAGCGTGTAAGCCTCCGAGAGGCCCTGGCTCTCTTCTTTCATCACATTCGTCAAGTCATCTTCAAAGACCATGAAACTCGGACACTGTAAAGTCTCCTGCAGGAATATAAGTGCATTATCTCAAATCACGGACATAACTCAGCAGTAAAGTCCAGCTACTTAAAAGAAATTCTTATCAATGAATTTGGGGGAGACATCGGATTTCATGAACGTATTCAAAAGAATGTGATTGAACTGGTATATGATACAACAGCAGCAGGTGCATACATTGAGGCAGCAATATCTTTATTGGGTGTTAGCAATGATCAGTTGGTCTTTGAAGATGACTTGACGAATGTGATGAAAGAAGAGAGCCTGGGCCTCTCGGAGGTTTACACGCTGCAGATGTTGAGTACTTTCATCTGCAAGGGGCTTGTGATCGCTGACATATTTGCGCCAGCACGAGCGATGGTAGCGGATTTCCAACCCAAATGCTGTTTGGCTATCTGGGATGGATGCAATCAGAGGGTCAAGTCTCAATCTCATGACGTCATTTTCCAGACGGACAGTATGTAACTTGAATTTTGTCCAGGCATCTACTATTGATAGAAGTAAAATCTGCTTGTCGCGATTACTACTTTTGTATCCCCCTTTCATGCACCACACACGTAGAGTCTTATCATGAAGGACACCCATGCTGCAGCGGAGCCTTTTAGGTGCACTGGCCTCTGGCGGAGGGTCTTGTTGATCTGATGCTTCATTTCTTTCAAGATGTTCCTCGGATTTCTGTTTGCGTTTTTCAGCTTGACAGAGCTTGCGCTTGCTAGATAATGATGCGTAGCAAGTGCTATGCATGTGGTGACCCTTAGGTCCCTTCTCCCAATCCACATTTTCATGTACATGTTGAAACTTATCAAGTTCTCTCCATTTTAAAGACTTTTCCTGGATGGATTCCCACTTCTCAGGTGTAATGTTTTCCAAACTGTCATCTGCTGTACATGACTTTCCACAGAGTAAAATGCACTTGTATTCATCTAAAGCCTTGTCTTGTAACTCTTCACTGTCTGTTCTATTATCCATTCTTTTAGTCACTTTACAAGTCGGCGAGTTTCATCAGACGGGCATGCGATGCATCTTAAACAGAAGAAAATTAATATTACATATAATTTCTTTTGCCATTTCATTGTCTATGGGCATGCGATGCAGCTGGAAAAGTATGAAAAGAAATATTAGATATAAAATACAGCATGTTTTCCCCATTTCGCCGTATCATACTTGAAAATGTATGTCAGGATATCCTTGAAACTCTAAAATAATACTTCCAATGAGTTTATCATGCTAAAATAAGTGGAAAACAACACCTCACATATCCATCTAGCTTATCTTGTGCCGAAGATATTACATTTCATATTTTTCAGGATGGCGGACAGTGGCCATCCTGGATTTAGAGGTCAAAACTATCCCTAAACTGTACGATAACCATTCCAGTGGCTTTGTAATGTCAGAATTTGTAAAAAATGACACCTCGTTCGTCTTTCTAACTCATCTGATGCCAGAGATATAACATTTTATATTTTTCAAGATGTCGGCGGCGGCCTTTTTCAATATTGAGCTCTAGAAAAGTTAGCCGTCATTTCATAAAGGGGCATAGGAGCTAATTTTTCTTTAAAATGGTCCAGGTTATCAAATCCATCGAGAAAAAAAGGTAGGAAAAAAATGGTCACGGACTCCAAGAAAATGACTACTAATACTTTGGTACCGCAGTCCATAATGATGGCAGGTCACGTCAAGAAGTCTTACGGCGGATTGGCATAGCCCACGGTGCTATGGACTCGCTCAACACGAGTATTTGGCGTTGTCGGTACCTGTGCAGG
>JACEEZ010004015.1:27500-35000 GCA_016584305.1 Chionoecetes opilio | reverse complement strand
ACTACAACCTTTACTAACCATACATTTCTACCTGTTCCTCTATGAGTTCGTCTATCTGTCTAGCTGTACATGTCATTGCAGGTTCATTTAAGCTCCCTATAAGGAATGCCGATCCCAGAAGTCATCACTTGTCTGGTGTCACGGGCCACTTTGCTCTGTCTATCCACTTTTTCCTTATAAACTACAACTTACATATTCACAAACACAGTGAATACCTACTACATCACTTGAAGGAGGATTACTGGTCATCTTGCGGTAGTAGGGGTAATGCAAGTTAGTAAGGTTAGTTAGGTTAGTAAAATAAAACTATAATTTGCGGTTTGCTGAGCCAAAACAAGCCGATCAGCTGATCAGGCGAGATCTGAGTCTGCAGTTACTACGTCACAACCAATCACAGCGCGTTCCGCCGTGTTGTGATATTTTGGCCCCAAAAAGGCCATATATTTCATTTATGGTGCATTTCTCAGCAAAAAGAATATGAGTACAGTGATATGTAGCCTATATTGCACCCAAAGCTTTATAATACTCCGTGTTTTAGGTGTGAGTAAACGGGTCCATTGTGAAAAAAAAGTGGGTTGCGAGAATTGAGGAAACCTTGATGTAGGGAGCGATGGGTAATGGGTGAGTGAATGGGTGGGGTGAAGGGTAATGGGTGTGGGGTGATGGGTGAGTGAATGTGTGGGGAGTGATGGGTTGGGGGTGATGGGTGATGGGTGAGGGAATAGGTGGGGGGTGATGGGTAATGGGTGGGTGAATGGGTGTGTGGTGATGGGTAATGGGTGAGTGAATGAGTGGGGGGTGATGGGTAATGGGTGAGTGAATGGGTGGGGGGTGATGGGTAATGGGTGAGTGAATGGGTGGGGGATTACATACATTTCTACATCCATAATTTCAGGAAAGTTAGAAGGGGCTATCTGGAGAGTCCGTGTTTGGTGGGCCGAAGGCCCACCAAACACAGGTGGTGGGCCGAAGGCCCACCACCAATATCCCTCCGCAGGAGCTAGCCAAAAAGTCCGCCCGGAGGGCGGCTTTGCGGCTAGTATATATATAAAATATATATATATATATATATATATATATATATATATATATATATATATGTATTATTAGGCTATATATATATATATATATATATATATGTATTAAGTATATATATATATATATAGTATTATGTATATATATATATATATATATATATATATATACATATATATATATATATATAAATATTATAAATATATATATATATATAATATATATATACATTTATGTGTATATTATATATATATATATATATATATAAATTATATGTGTATATATATATATATATATATATAAATTATATATATATATATATATATATATATATATATATATATATATATATACATAATACATATATATATATATATATATATATATATATATAATATACATAATATATATATATATTATATATATATATATATATATATATATATATATATATATATATATATATATATATATATATATATATATATATATATATATATATATATATATATATATATATATATATATATATTATATATATCGTTAAAAGTAATAGCTAGTTCAGCGTTTATTATCTTTTTACAGATATTTTCTCTTTGTCTTAAGAGTGTCTTATTCTCGTTTGTAATCACTTGTATGACTTCGCCGTAGCTTGTCATGTTTGCTGTATCGCGATTTCGGGTCTAAGAACCCTTCTTCAGCAGCATGTGGATGATGTTATCTCCTCAGGAGTAAAGATGAGCATGATACCATTTAGATGCTTTTTGTTTGTGTCTATCGGGCCTCCAGCAGGGGAGGACCACGGGCTAGCTTGAGCCCGTCAGAGAGATGCTTTGATGTCGCAGAGGTGGAGTGCGTTGATCGGTGGCAGCCTAGTGCGGCAGCGCGGCGGCGCTAGGCTGCGGGCAAAAAGACGGGAGGCGAGAGGCATGGCTACACTCGCCGTTCCCGGAAGAGAGGAGTGTCCGTGCTGCTGGCGTGCGGCACGAGGACTGGCTTGTCCATCCTGACGAGGAGTGCGGGGCACTCAGCAGGATACACTCTCCGTGTGGGGGGGGCGCAGCAGGCTGCTACGCGTCGGGGATGAGGGGGAAGAGTGGCCATGAGGGGGCTGCCCGGCCCGCTGCCATGGGGGTTGGCTTGTTATCCCAGCCAGGAGCTCCGGTAGGCGGTGACTGCTGGCTCCAACTCTGATTTAGATGCTTTTTTGTTTGTGTCTATCGGGCCTCCAGCAGGGGAGGACCACGGGCTAGCTTGAGCCTGTCAGAGAGATGCTTTGATGTCGCAGAGGTGGAGTGCGTTGATCGGTGCCAGCCTAGTGCGGCAGCGCGGCGGCGCTAGGCTGCGGGCAAAAAGACGGGAGGCGAGGGGCATGGCTACACTCGCCGTTCCCGGAAGAGAGGAGAGTGTCCGTGCTGCTGGCGTGCGGCACGAGGACTGGCTTGTCCATCCTGACGAGGAGTGCGGGGCACTCAGCAGGATACACTCTCCGTTGTGGGGGGGGGGGGGGCGCAGCAGGCTGCTACGCGTCGGGGATGAGGGGGAAGAGTGGCCATGAGGGGGCTGCCCGGCCCGCTGCCATGGGGGTTGGCTTGTTATCCCAGCCAGGAGCTCCGGTAGGCGGTGACTGCTGGCTCCAACTCTGATTTAGATGCTGTTGTTGTTTTCTATTGTGCTCCCTTTTCAGGGGGAGCACACGGGCTAACTAAGAGCCCGTCGGGGGTTGACTGCTGCAAGGCCTAATTTATTTAAGGTGGAGGGTATCTGCTACAAAGATTTGCGAGCATTTGAGTTAAAGGCAGAGGCTACGCTAGTGCCGTGCTTCGTTGTCTGTGTGGGATCCAGCCACATGGTGGGGGGGGCTGGGTCCGGGGCCCCGGAGGAGTAATGGTGGAGGGGATCTCCCGATTCGAAGCGGGGAGGGCTTTGGTCGGGGGCAGTCTGCGGGATTGTGAGGCCATGGGTAGCCAAGGCGGAGTCGGATTAGGCGCGAGTGAAGCCTATTTATAGCGAAGTCTGCCCCCACGCGCCTATAGCGCCGGGATTGGAGATAGTTTTGCTTTCGTCTTCGGGGAGTGGGGGGGACGCGATTGGTTTTTTGGTCTTCGCTTGGCTTTTTTGTAGTAGGGTTATTTGTTTTGTTCTTTTCATGCTGGGTCAGAGTTGGAGCCAGCAGCCCCGCCTACGGGAAAGTCCTGGGGGGGAAAAACAAGCCAACCCCCCATGGCGCGGGCCGGGCAGCCCCCTCATGGGCCCCCCCCCCTCATCCCCGACGCGTAGCACCCGCTGCGCCCCCCCCCCCCACACGGAGAGTTTTCCCTGCTGAGTGCCCCGCATCCTGCCCAGGAGGACAAGCAGACATCGTGCCGCCCCCCCCCAGCGACGGACACCCCCCTTCTAAGGGAACGGCGAGTGTGGCCATGCCCCTCGCCCCGTTTTTTTTGCCCGCGCCTAGCGCCGCCGTGTGCCGACTAGGTGCCACCGATCAAACGCACTCCCCCCTCTGAAAACACAAAGCATCTTTGACGGGCTCAAGTACCCCGGGCCTCCCTTTTGGGGGGGATAGACACAAACAAAAAAAAAAAGTGGGTAGAGCTTGTAGGTCGTTTCCCTGTAGTTAAGCTTGGGATTGATTTCTTTTTATGTACAGTGTATTAAAAAGCACCAAAAAAGTCACCATTAAAAAAAACAGGCTTTTATCATCACAAGAAAATTTCTAGAAAAAAAATTACAGAATTGGTTGACATGTGGCGGGTTGGCGGCGACTTCCCACCTAGAAGCACGTAAAAAAGAGATCAATTCAAGCTTTAACGTAAGGCAAACGACCACAAGCTTACCCAGATGAAAAGAACAAAAAAAAAAATAACACCCCTACTACAAAAAAAAGCCAAGCAAGCCCAAAAACCAATCAGCGTACCCATCAAGAAGACGAGAAGCAAAGTATTACCAATCACCGGGCTAATGGGTGGGGAGGCAGACTTCGGCTAAAATAGTTTTCACCTCTCTTTAAAATAGCCAGCCTCCCCCACTGGGTCGGGGGATCTCTTCCCACACGCCCCCGGATGTATGTGGGGGACGCTTGGGGCCATATACCCCCTCGGGTTTCCCCTTTTCCCCGCTCCCCCATCATCCTGCTCAAACTGAGGAAGGAAAGACTGGCCGAATTTTTCGCTGCCCCCCTTTTTCCCAGCCACTGTTCCTTCTGAGACCCGGCAAATGCAACAAGTTCTTGTGGGCCCGCACTCCCACCATTCACGCTCCCTGCGCAGAAGAAGGGGAGTTGTGCATCATCACCACAGAGAGTTGACTGGGGCCCTTTGCAAAAACCGGCCAGAACCCGCCCCCGGACCCGACCAAGTCCCCTACCCTATGCTCTATACCTCGGCCTCAAGGGCAAGACTGCCCTCCTTTGCATTTTAAACCTTTCCTTTGTACGGGAAAAGTTGGGCCTGCTTCCTGGAAAAACTGCCCCCACCCACCCAAACCCCCAAGCCCCAAAGACCCGGGAACCCCGAGACCGTTTTTCTTACCAGTTTCCCCCCTCAAAGATCCTGGAGCGCCTGGCTGGTGCTTTTTGAAGGCAGATTGGCGAGCACCCCTCCCTTTTTGTTTCCCCAGGCGAACAGGAGTACAACTACCTCCCTGATGTCCCTTTTTGTGCCCTGCTTTCCCCCGGAAGGCTTTGTATATTTTTAGACCCGAAAAGCCTTTGAACTAGCAAACCCTCTGCATCCAAAACATCTGCCATAAGGGAGTGCGCGGCTGCCTTTTTAATGGCCTCCTGATTTCCTCACAGATCGCTCAGCCCGGGTGGCTTTCAAGGGAAGGCCTCAACACCTCCCCCCCCACAGCCTAGGCATTAAGGCAGCTGTCTTAGCCCTTTCCTATTAAACATTCATGGAAGGGCGTTCACCACTAATTTGAGAAGGAGTTCGCTTTTTGCTATGCTGACGACGGGCCCCTCGTTTTTCTGGACGGTTCCCAACTCAACAGAAACAGCGCCTTAGACTGCCTCCAAACAAGCTGCCCCTTTCTCTGGGGCCAAACTAAACCCGAATAAAATCCCTATAGACCTTTGGCCAAACCCCCCCCCCTCCTCAGGCCACTCCAGCTGGGTCTCACTGGTCCCTACAGTACGCCCCCCACTCAAACCCTTGGCTTTTGGCTCGATCAAACTGTCCTTACAAACATTTTCCGCTATGTCGAGAAGGGGTCAAAGCAGCCCCCCAAAGGGTCTTTTTTTTCTCTCCCGCGGCCGGCAAAAGGGGCCCGCAACATCACCCCCCTCCTTTACATAGCCGATTCGTTCTCTTACGATTACTGTGCCCCCTGCCCTTTCCCGGGCTTCCCGGGGCACTCTTCAAGCCCTAGAGGTGGTCAGAATGATGCAATGCGGGGGCCCCCGAATGTCCCCGTTGGACCGCATCTCACCATGCCGCAGAATGCGTCTCCCCACCATTTAGACACCGCATCTACGCTAGAGCAGACTAGTATGGCCAGGTACCTCAAGACCCGCCCCCAACTCCAATCTTGCGGCCCACCTTCCGCCACGGTTCCCGCGTCCTCCGAATATCCCCCCCGATGGCGACTGGGGCCAACCATGGTGTGCTGCACGAAGGGTCGGAGTGGGGGGCTTGGTCCCTTTTGATTTGGATCGGCCCTCCCAGACCTTTTTTCCGCCGCCCCCCTTGGGCCCCCAAAACCTTCCAGGTCATCTCCGTCTCCCCCACCCCAAAACAACAACTACCGCCCTTCTCCGCCAGGGGAGTCTAGCCAAATCGCCCCTCTTTTATCCCGCACCCCCGTCCTCACTTCACGATGGTTTCTTTTGGTGGAAAAAAGGCAAGTTGGTTCCGCCTTGGTTTGTGGTGCCCCCAGCGACACTTCGTCTCCCTGACAATTCTTTCTGCATTCCAAGCGGGAAATTGTGGCGCTGCTATCTGCCTTCACCATGCTTTTTGAGTCACCCGTTCCGAAAATTCCTTTTCACTGACCACTCTCTGCTCTTCACTCCCTTAAGCTACCACTTCAAGACAAGTCCAATCCTGTCTTCCACCCACCACATATCCGACATTGTATCGCCTAAAATCAAGTTTTTCCTTTATTGGGTGCCAAGCCATTCGGTGTATCTGGTAACGAAGAGAGACGAGGGGAGCACGCAGAGCCAGCACCGCCGGGAAGTTACCTTTCCCTCCTCCCCAGTTACGCCCAGATAAAGTTTCGTCAACCGAGCTGCTTTCAGGCCTCCCCCCAACTTTTTCTCAACGACGCTATGGAGAGGCTCTGTTCTGCCCCTGGTCACACAGCCACCAGACAAACGCCTCACCTCCCCCTTTCCGGTTCACTCCACTGTAGTAGACAGCGGCCGACTAAGGCTCGGCTTCATTGTCCCCCCAAATATGGTGACGACCCCGCCCCCTGTCCCCAACTGTTTCGCAGAGCCACAAAATCCCCCTTTATCCATACCCGCTTCACTGCCCCGACCCACCCAAATTTGCATCTGATCCCCGCCCCCCCAGAGCCCGGGAATAGGTGGGTGCACGTTGTTGCCTCCTCACCTTTACCCACGCTCGCGCCCTTTTTTTCCTCCTACCCTCCCCCCCTTTAACTTTTTTTTTTAAAAAAGAAAAACTCTGAGGGCTTTTTATTTAGCCCGGGGCTTTTCTCTTCAGAGAAAGCAATAGGGGAAAAAAAAAAAAAAAAAAAAAAGCATCTAAAGATATGTCACCTCTACTCCCGAGGAGATAACCCCATCCACAGCGCTGAAGAAGGGGCTTAGACCCGAAATCGCGATGCAGCAAACAGACAAGTAGGCGAAGTATTTCAAGTGTTAAAAAAGAGAATAAGACACCTTTTAAGACAAAAAGAAAAATCTGTAAAAAGATAAAAACGCCCGAACGCTATCATTTAACGGACATCGTCTAGAGAAAAAACTCCTGCCCGTATACTTCCCCCCTCCCTCTCTCTCTCTCTCTCTCTTCCTTTTCTCTCTCTCTCTCTTCCTCTTCTCTCTCTCTTTCTCCCTCCCTCCCCCCCCCCAAAAAAAAAATAAAAAATAAAAAATAAAATAAATATAAATATATAATTAATATAAAATAAATAATAAATAAAAATAAATATAAAAAATAAAAAAATATATATATATATATATAAAAATATAATTTTAAAATAAAAATAAATAAATAAAAATAATATATATTTTAAATATAAAAATATATATATTAAAATATATATAAAATATATATATATTTATATATATAATATATAATTATAATATAAATATAATAAAAAAAAATATTAAATAATATAAAAATTTAAAAAAAAATATATAAATATAATATAAATAATATATATATAAAATAATATTATAATATTAAAATTATATTAAATAATATATATATAATATTAAAATTTTTATAATATATATAATATAAATAAAAATAAAATAATAATAATAATAAACAA
>JACEEZ010004015.1:0-17500 GCA_016584305.1 Chionoecetes opilio | reverse complement strand
TGTACAGTTATCAATCTATCATATTATACTACAATCTAAGTAATTCATTGTGTTGTGCTGCTAGTATAAAATCCTATTACAGGGTTCGGCTCATGAACCACATGCTTGAACTGTCTGCGATGAGGAAGCTTGATGTGTAGCAGTCTTCTGTATATAAAGAACATTCCTAGTAATCCAATAAGTATTGATAAACAGTAGGTGCAATTAACAAGATGTACTGAATTGACTGATTTAATTATGTGATAAACAATTTGCTGGAAGTACGCTTGTTGGGTCTTTAAATTTTCCAACGGAGGTAGTCTGTCCGCTAAGTTTACAATAACGTCTGATAGTATATTTTCTTCCGTGATTTCCATAGTTTTCTTTCTAATAACAATTGTAGAGAATTTGTCTGAGTGTAACTGACATGGATCAGGTGCTATGCAATCAATATACTTAAGATACATTTGATCCAGGAGTAGGAAAGTGTCCAGTGATTCTTTAAGGTCGGACCTACTTTCACTTAGTTGTTCTACGTTATTAGTAATTTCAGCAATTGTCTCCAGTACTTCATCTACATTGGCTTGAAGTGTGTCTAATTTCGACAAGGATTGTTGCAAAGTATTCATTGTGTTTCTCAAATCAGCATATAATCCTAAGTTTGTGATTTCCAGACCTGCAAGTCCTCCAATGACTGCGACTATAGCTCTATTACTCCTATGATCATCTAAAAAATTGGTTTCCAAACTAGTGACTTTCTTTCCAACATCTATTATTTTGTTCTATAATCAGACATCTTTGACTGTTAATCTATCCCTTGCTACTTGTATTCCTTCCTTGATTACTGTCAGGGTGTCTCTAATGTAGGTAACATTTTCCATTTCCAAGAGGATTCTCACAGATTGGTTAACAACAATCACAACTCCTACCTTCCTTACTAAGACTCTGGGCCTCACAGGGTCCCAGGCCAGTGCTAGTGAACCTAACAACATGCATGTCATCAATCTCATGGATTTCTGTAAAAGGAGTTACACTCAACATCTAATTTCAATAACATTTCATTTACATATGCCTCAAATTCATCTTGTAACAGAATTTATGTTACCTTAAAAACTAGCAGAACTTGGTTGGAATCTTTTTCACTAAATTCCTTGCAATAGCTTCTCAATTTCTTCCTGTAATCATGGTTTTCATACATGTCATTTGGAATGTGTATATTCCTACTAGGTGCGTTTGTGTTTGTTTCCTCTGCTGTATTTTCAAGTGATATTTCTACTGTACATCATTATTTGTTACGTCTGTTTGTTTCTATTTTCAATGTCTGTTTGTTTCTATTTTCAATGTCTGTTTGTTTCTATTTTCAATGTCTGTTTGTTTCAACGTGTAGGGCAGATGCTCAATTAGCTTTAATGTCGTTTTCCTCTTCTTCAAAACCTTCAGTGTAATGAGGGTGTCTGTGGTGCCTGTGTCTAAGAATAGATGGGTAGGCGTTTCGTACACTTTGCCTTCTATCAACATAATATCTGGGTTTTCTGTCCGTCTATTATTCCGTCTATAAATTCTGCCGAAGGTTGCGCTGTTTCTTTATGTTCAATGGATTTACTTTGTGTGACTGTGTGTGTACTTTTAGATTTATCTCTTATCACATTATCTATGTCTTTAGAATTATTTTCTATCTATATCTGTCTTTATCTATTTCTTTCTTCCAGCACGAAAATGTTTACGTGTGTAAGGCGTTGCATGCCTGAGTTCTGTGCGTTCAGCAGGTACTTATTAATTCGTGATTATCAGAGTATGTTTCTATCGTTCTCAGTCACTCTCACGGTGACTGAATTATTGACAATTATTTCAGTTTATTTTCACATAGCAGTCCTTCGCTGCGTTATTCTGATTTCCTGTATGTAAAATATTCGAGTCGCGTCGGGCGGCGACGTGAAACACTTGTGTCGTGGGTATATTCACTAGTGTCACTCCTAGCTTGTGCGCGGCTCATGCTTGTGCGCGGCTTGTGCTCGTTTGTTCACTGGGGAACGTGTGTCTACTGCTTTTCTTCCGGCGCATGGCGTGCAGTTATCTACGTGTGAATATATGTCTTTTCTCATACCGAGCCACAAATACTTTAGTTGTGCTTTCTCGTAAGTCTCGTCTTTTCCTGAGTGCGCGCTGTGGGCACTGTTATGGAGCATCTTTAATACTTCCGGGACTAGTGTCTGAGGGATTACTAACTGTTTCACTATACCTCGTGTTACATCTTTGCTTAATATTTCTGCGTTTCTGTATAATAACCTATTGCATATTTCGAAATCGTTTATCTTGTATTTAGTGGGTAGTTTTGGTTCTTGACTATCTGTCGGGTTTGCTAGGTACGTTACTACTTTGTTCCACATGTTATCCTTTTCAAGTTCTGTGCTGACTAGGTGATTAATTCTTCAATACTACATATTGAGGTCATTACCTCTGTTTCTGGGCTTATGTTCCTTGAGAGTGCGTCTGCGGCTATGTTTTTCTTTCCTGGTATGTATTCAAAACTGACTTCATAATTCTGTAACGTCGTGAACCATCTGGCGAGTCTGCCTCTAAGGTTTTTGTGCTTGAACAGGTTCTGTATTGCTGTGTGATCGGTCCACACTCTTATCTTGTAACCTAATAACATGTCTCTGAATTTTTCTAGACAGTATATTACTGCTAAAGTCTCACGTTCTGTGATGCTGTAATTCTTTTCTGCGGTTGTACATAGTCTAGATGCATAAGCTATCGGTTGGACCGTTCCCTTTCTTTCCTGCATTAATATTCCTCCTAGCCCTATATCTGAGGCGTCGGTGCATAGGATAAATTCCTTCGTGTAATCTGGGAAGATTAGCACTGGTGAACTGGTGAGTTTCGACTTTAGAGTTTCAAATGCCTGCTCTTGAGCTTGTCCCCAAGTAAAAGTCTGATTCTTTTTCAATAGAAAGTTTAGTGGCTGTGCTATATCGGCATATCCTTTTATAAAGATTCTATAAAAACCTGTTAGACCTAGGAAAATCCTTACTTTCTCAACTGTGGTTGGCACTGGGAAATTTCTCACGGCATCTATTTAGGACTGTACTGTTCCTTAGTCCATTTTTATCTATCTGATGACCGAGGTAAATAAGTTTGTCTTGTAGGAAGGTACATTTCTCCATTTGCACTTTCAATCCGTCTGATTCTCCGTCTTTCCTAGAGAATACCAATTCTAGTTTCTTAAAGTGTTCCTCTGCCGTCTGTGATACTATGAGTATGTCATCTAGGAATACACTAGCTGTGTTTCCTATTAGCCCTTGCAATACTGTGTTCATCAGTCTCATGTACGTCAAAGGACTGTTTGATAATCCAAATGGCATGCGTTTAAACCTGTAGTGTCCAGTCGGTGTGGAGAAGGCTGTCATGTCTTTAGATTCATCCTGCATTTCTATCTGCCAGAAAGCTGACTTTATATCTATTGTGCTAAATAGTTTATTTTCTGTTCCTAGACTGCGGAGAATATCAGAGATTACTGGTAATGGTAGACAATCTGGGATAGTGCGTTTGTTTAACTCCCTGTAGTCTATGACTGGGCGTACTGAGCCGTCTGATTTTGGTACTAGTATGAGAAGAAAGTTCCACTCACTATCACTAGGTTCAATCACATCTTGTGTGAGCATTTCACTGATTAATTTATTTACTGTGGCGAGCTTTGAATGCGGCCATCTATATGCTGGTATATAAATGGGTTGTGTACCTGACTTTAATTTTATTTGATGTTTCAATACGTCTGTCTTGCCTAAGGCGTCCCCCGGCAAGGCAATCGCGTTCGCGTGCTTCGTTAGCAGTGATAAGAGTTCTTGCTCTAAATCAGGTCGGCTGGTAGGTTTAAGATGGTTTAGGAGATCTCTCCCTACTTCTACATCTTTCTGGACTGAGCAGGTGAATGGGTCTGTTGCATTTTCTGAATTCTGGTTTTCATTTACTATTTTAATTGGGTGTTCACATACTTGGAATAACCCTATCTGGGTTCCTGGTTTCAAAGTGACGTTCTTATTCAGTGTACTCATTACTAAAACTTCTAATTTCCCATTCTCTGATTTATACACAGCGGAATCAAGCTGTGTTCCTCCTACTCTAATGGATTCTGGCATTGCAATTACTTCTGCATCATGCTTTAATCCTTTTAGCTCCAGTGTCACCTTATTAATTGACATGGCATGCAATAGTGTCGACTCTATCACATGTCCTGAAACAATTATCATGGCTTCATCTGGGCCTTTAACTTGTTCCTTTGGGGCTGTCTCAGTGTATTGACTATCGTATGCTACTTTTTCTTGCCTGGTATTAAGCGTTTTGCTTGTCTCTGGTGTGACTCCACTACTCACCTGTTTCGGTGCAGTGTGTAAGTCAGGGACCTGAAGGTTGAGAGGTATTTTTGCCCTTCTCTTTGGCTCATCAGTAGCCTTTGATCACTCTGCCCCGCTATTCTGAATGTTAGATTCACAATTTGTGTTCTTATTTAGTACTCCAATAACTGTTTCCGGATTCAGAATTGGTATGAATTTGTAGGAACAATGTACACCACGGTCTGGTGGAGATACCGTGATCTCTTGTTCTCGCATCGTTGCAAATCCAATTAACAAATCTCCAGGGAAGAATGGTTTGTCTACCACCATGGCTGTTATGTCAAAATCAAAATAATCTCCTATAGTAACAGTGATCTGCGTTTTTCCCACAGTCGTTCGCCTGTCACTCCTTGCAGTGTATATGGCACCGGTTCAATGAACCTAACTCCTGGCTTTACTTTGGTTTAAGATTTCAAGACTTATTATGTTCACCATGGAACCTGTGTCTAGGAAAATCTGAGTGGGCGTTTTGTACACCTCGCGTTATCAACGGGCTTCTGTGTGCTTGCTAACTGTATTATCATTTTTGCTTCGTTTTCTGAATTTTCTAAATCTTAATTTTGACGGGTCTCGTGTCTATCTTGAGGGATAATATTCTTCTTCATGCTTTAGTTAGCTAGGTTTCTTTCTATTTGTGTTATATCTGCCTGTTTTCTATCATGTTTTCTATCTGGTTTGATTTCTATCATGTTTTCTATCTGGTGTGTTTTCTATCATGTTTTCTATCTGGTTTGTTTTCTGTTTTCTACCTTGTTTTCTAATTTGCTGTGTTCTAATCTTTTGTTTTCTAAATTGTTTTCTAACGTCTTGCTTTCTATTTTGTTGTTTTCTAAGTTCATGTTTTCTAATTTCTGGTTTTCTAGTGTATAGTTTAAAGTTCCTGTTTTTGTTGTGTATCATATGACATGCGTGAGAGCTATGATTCCAGGTTTTATGATAAATGCAGAACCTATACTTGTAAAACACATATTGTTGGCTGGTCATTGATCTACAATATGGCAGAGTATGTCCTGCTACTTTCCAATAATAACAAAAATACCTTTTGTTTGCGCGCTGGTAGTGACGCTCCACTGGGTGTGGTGCAGGTAGGTACTGCCTAGCTCTACACTGGTTATTATTAACCTTGTGGTTAAGGGCTTCCAATTTTAACCTTTCATTTTCACTTTCCTTGTTTTCTATTATCGTAACTATCCTGTTTATGAATTGATTAACGTCAATGGTGTTTGATTCACCGGAGAACCGTGATATGTCTGAGACTGAACTGATGAATTCGCTTCTTGCTTCACTTTCACTGCTCACACTAGCCATTTTTGGCGTTAAAGTAATCGTCCAGACCATTTCATCATTCCTGATTTAATGCAGTCAAAATATAGCCATGATCGAGTATATCAACAATATGTTGCCACTTTTTGCATCCAGTCACCCGTTTTTAAATGATTCGCATTCAAAATCTGTAAATTCCCCGAGCTCTCAAAAAACAACTGGCGCACAGCAGACGACGCACCACGGCTCGGCAACGTCACAGGAGTGAGCCTCCCAGCCCGGGCCTATAAAAATATACGGAGACTCGGAGAAAAATGTAGTACTTGGGGAATTTTGGGTGTTACTGATATATATTTTTTTGCGATGTGGCATATACTTGCATCCTTCATGGATACAGCAAGAAAGCTGTGCCTTTGCAGAGAGCTTAGCACCCATTTCCGACCTATTTGACCATGATAATGTCTGTGCGGCGCCTGACAGTGGCAGGTGAGAGGAGCGCGGTGTGAAGCACATTGTCTAGCCGCGCTCCTCTCACCCGCCACTGCCAAGCGCTGCACAGACATTATCACGGTCAAATAGGTCAGAAATGGGTGCTAAGCTCTCTGCAAAGGCACAGCTTTCCTGCTGTATCCATGAAGGATGCAAGTATATGCCACATCGCAACAAAAATATATCAGAAACACCCAAAATTCCCCAAGTAGCTACTACATTTTTCTCCGAGTCTCCGTGTATTTTTATAGGGTCGGGCTGCGAGGCTCATTCGTGTGACGTTGCCAGCAAGTTTCCCGCCACGGCTGGAATGGGGCTGTTGTTTTTCCCGCGCTTTTTACAAAAGTCATGTTTCTAGGGAAATAAGGCGTGGAAATGAATTATTTTTTGTGGATTAGGTATTTTGAATGAACATAATTATGCAAAGAAAAAATGGGTCTGGACAATTACTTTAAGGTACCAGAGTACCAGAGTTACAAGTACCAGAGATGGCACCCGAAGACCGTTGCCGTCGCCATGGCCACTGCCCTGTCGGGGTAGGACACTAACATCTTGAGCAGTTGGAGGTCTCGTGCCGGGTCCGCATTCGGGGATGTCGCACGGAACCAAGACGACACCTACGTCGAGACGGTGAAAGCGACGAGGCGTCAAATTCCAGATTTCTCTCCTGCAGTGAGAGCTACTGCGGTCTCTCCCGGAGATGGGAGACTGCCTTGGCACGATTGCGTATTGGTCACACTTTATAATACACATGGATTCCTTATGAAGTGGGGCCACCCTCCTTACTGTGATGATTGCTTGGTCCCCTTGACTGTGCGGCACTTGCTGGTCGAGTGTCCTAGTCTTGGGGCCCTACGTGCGCAATTCCAATGATCTGAAACTCGAGAAATGCCAGTGGTCGCTGGCAGTTTTAACTCAAAGGTTGGTCTACTGTGTTTTGGCTCCGCGACTAATATTTTTCGTAAATTAATTTCGCGATAAACATTGATGCACCGCATCTGAATACCAAAAAATATAGTTCTTCTGTTGTTCTACTAATTATAGGATGACATCTTTAAACGATGGAACGTTCTTAAAAAATTTTAAAATCAAATTACTCGCCTCGAGTACAAAGCTTAATATATTTTTTACAGTAATTTGGGTGTAAATTTGGGGATGTTCCACTTTTTTTCTAAGACATACTGCGCGTCTGGCAAACGCTTGTCAAATAAAATAAGAAACCCTTTGGAAAACAAAGAATAAAGAATGCCGAAATCGGCTTTTTTGCTGCGAAAATGTGGTTAAATTGGGGGGGGACACGCCCCCGGGGGGAGTGGGGGGCGGGGAGATTTGGCGGGGAGATTGAATAAAACATACACTTCACGCGTCACCTTGCACTCCGGGTTTTTCTACTGATTGATACCAATAAAACAAAAAAATAGATGCCTGGGTATAGATAACATCTAAACAACGTTATTGACATATATATATGAGTAGCTTTTAAACCTCGCCTCCTCAACTATAACCCCTTGGTTTTTTGGGTTATATACAATTTTTTTACAGAAAAAGCTTCTATAAAATTACTTAAAAAAAAAATCTTTTTAATATTATACTTTTGTGTTTTAAGTCAGTGGAATAACCCCATTTTTTTGTTACCCAGTAGACCAATTTTATTATCAAAAAATGATTTAAAAAACTGCCACGACCCCGGGCTTTTTGGGGTTCCATTTCTCTCGAATTTTTGTGGGGTCGGGGGGGGCGGACGGTGCCTCCCGTCTCCCCTGGCTTGGGAAAAAGAGGTGTTTCCCCCCGGGGACTGAGGTCCTCCCTTTTTTTAAGGGTTGGCCTTCTCAAAAATTATGATGTTTTAATTTTTCTTTTGTTTTTAAATACCTATTGTTCTTTTATATATTTTGTTATTTTTTAAAATTTTGATTATATCTTAAATTTTTTTTTTAATATTACTTTTACGTATCTTCTGTAAGCAGGCGCAATAACCCCGTAGTTGCGGGCTTTAAAACAATAATATCTATCTATCTCCTCATGAGGCGGAAATGTCTGGGTCCGGAACAGGGGAAAAATTGATGGCGTAAATGATTTTTTGCCACCAGCGGGGACGGTGAAGGGGACCCGGCGCAAAATCCTGATCCCCCGCAGCGGCTGTCCCTCAGGAGATCGCGACAGCTCCGCGTTATGCCGCCCGACTGACATGTTTAACTTAGCGAAACCATCCCAAACGTGACATAGAAGGGCGGGTCAGAGAGAACTTTTACCACACAACCAGTACAAAAATGTTTGAAAGGGTTTCCTAGAATCAAAGCTGGACATACAGCCAAAAGTCATCAGTATTAGTTAATAAACCCAAAAACCGTAGTAAAAATTTTGTGAATTGTCAATTTTAGACTCATGCCGACCCCTAAAAACAATTTTTAAAAAAATTTCACACGTCGTTTTAGGATAAAAGGGGAAAAATGCAGCCCTCCCCGTTGAATTCGAAAATTGTCAAATAAGGGACACCCTAAATTTTTAAAAAAAAAATTTAATATATATTAATAATATGAAAATTAATATTTTAAAAAAATATATATATATAAATTATATATTATAATCTAAATTAATAAAAATTTTAAAATAAATTAATAATATATATTAATAATAAAAAAATATAAAATAAATAAAATATAAATAATATAATAAAATTTTAAAATATATAAATATAAATAAATTAATATAATAAAATATTTATTAATTTTTATATAAATATTTATTTATTTTTTAAAATAATAAATATTTTATATATATTTAAAAAAAATTTAAAAATTTTTAAATAATTTATAATAATAATAATATTAAAATTAATTTTTTATAAAATTTAAAATTATATATAATATATTTAAAATATTATTTATATATTATAAATATAAAAAAAATTATAAAATTTTTAAAATATTTTTATAATATATATAATATATAAAAAAAATATATTATATATATATATAATAAAAAATTTATAAATATTAAAAAAAATATATATATTATATTATATAAATTTTATAAATAATAAATTATATATATATATATATATATATTTAAATTTTAAAATATATTTTTATATAAATATATATTTTTTTTTAAAAAATATTATATAAATATATCTTATATTTAAAAAAAATTATATATATAAATATAGAAAAATTTTAAAATAATATATTTTTTAAATTAAAATAAAATATATTTTTTATATTTTATAATATATATATAATTATAAATATATATTATTTTTAATATTAAATTTTTTAAAAATATATATTTAATTTTTATATATAAATTTTTATTAATATTATTTTATTTATTAATATATAATATTATTTATATATAATATAATATTTTTATATAATATTTATAAATATTTTAAAATAATATTTATAAATAATATATATTTAAAATATATAATAATTTTATATAAATAATATAAATAATATATAATATTATATATAAAATATATATATATGTATATATATTTAAATATATATTAATAAAATATTAAATTAAAAAATTATTATTATCTATTATAATATATTTATATATATTTATTATATATATTAATTATATATAATATATATATGTATATATATAAATAATATGTATATTAATTAATATATATATTATATTTATATATAATATATATATATTATATATTTTTTTAATATAAATATATATATATGAAATATTTTATTTTAATAATAATAATAAATGATTATATATATATAAAATATATTAATAAAATATTTTAATTGTATTATTATATTTTTAATTTTAAAAATATAAAATTAATACTATTTACAATACATAAAAATATAAATATAATTATATATAAAATATATACAAAAACATTTTTAAATATATATAAAATTATACATAACATATAATAAAAATATATATATAATATAATAATATACATATATTATAAATATATATTATAAATATATATATATATATATTATATATATATATTATATTAAATATATATATAATTAATATATAAATTATATATATATATAATATATATATAATAATATATTTTTATATATATAATATATATATAAATAAAATATAAATATTATATATATATATAATATATATATATAGGGGCAATCTTTCTCCATGGGGGAACGAGACTTTAATGAAGATAAAAACCACGCGGGTAAAAACATTTTTGATTGTTTTTTGAACGTTTCGGCTAACAAAGCCATCTCAGCCAAAATCGGATAAAAATTTTTTTTTTTTTTTAAAATAAAAAATATACAATTTAAAAAAATTATTTGCACATTTAAAATGCCTAACCTAAAAAAAAAATAAAAAAAAAAATTAAAAAACATAAAAAAAATACACACCTCCAATCAACATCGCAGGGGTGTGGGTTTCCCCAGGGTCAAAAAAGCACCGAGGGGGTTTTGAGGTCCCCTGTGCGCAGGGGGACTTTTGTGGTGGGGGTAAGGAGGCTCTCACATACCCCACCGGGTGGAGCCCGTGGGGGGGTTTGGTGAAAAAATATTAAAGTCTTGGTTTGTTATTGGGGGGCCCTGAGGCTTCGGAATGATCCCGAATGGCGAAAAATGGTGGGTTTGGACAGGGGTTTTTTGCCGGGCCCCGTGGGGGACGTCCCCGATGCCCCGGGCGACCCTGGGTTTTTGAGGTGGGTTTTTGGTTCCCCCAATTATAAGCGGGCTTTACAGCTACTGAAATTTAAATTTGGGAAACCCCACTGAGGAAGGGCAGGGCCCACAGGGATTCTCCCTTTGATTTTTAAAAACCGGTGTGAAAAAGTAAAAGGGGGGCTTAAATCTACTCTAAGGGGAAAATTTGTGGAAAACTTGCCAAACCCAGGAGTTGAGTTTTTTTTTCGGAGAAAAAAGTTTTGTTACCTATAAAGGGGAATTAAAAAAATTTAACACAAGGGTTTTATAGCGGTATAAATTTAGGGGAAGGGGGTGAGTGTGGGTGTTTTTTTAAAAGGGTTTACCAATGTACGTTTTAATGAATGCAGGGGAAAACCCATTTATTTTTTAAGAGTGTGTCCCCCAGTCTCAAAATTCAAAGTAAATTTTTGTATGAAGAAAAATTATTGAAACGCCTAGAAACCGGGTCGGGGGCGTTGCGATAAGAAAAGCGAAAATCCCGAAAAAAAGCGATAATACCCGCTTTAACCAAAAATTTTACCGCTTACTTTTATCGCAAGCCCGGGAAAAAAACTTATCGCTTTTTTTATCGTTTTAAAATTTCCCCCGCGAAAAAATCCAGCGATAAAGTAGAAACAAAAAACCCGTTACGGCGGGGGGTTTACAGGCCATTTTTTACGCGGCAAACAGATGGGGGCCAGGCCCCGGGCGGCCCCGCTTTTTTGTTGTCATTTTTTTTAATACCCCCCCAAACGGGACGCATTTATCTAGTCGTGTTTCTTTTGTGCAAACCAGCGACCAAAAGGGTTTTCTTTGTGTGTTATAATTTAATATATTAAATTTTTTATTGTATTTGCTATCTTAAAAAAATTTTCCAAATTTAATATATTTTTAGTTTTATATTTTTTTTGCTTTTTTTGAGGTCGCCTCGCCCCGTGCCCCCCGTTCGAAACGAACGTCGCGGATTTTGTTTTTTAAATTTTTCCTTTCAGGACATCGTTTTGGGTTTTTGGGGGGGTTTATATTGTGTTTTTAAAATTAGGTCGCGGCGGGCGCATTCTTTGGTTCGAAATATTTTTGAATTTATGTTAGTGATGTCAAGAGGGGTCAGGCAAGGGGACAGGGGAGGCCTTTTTCCGCGTGGACCCCAAGCGCAGTGATGTGCTCGGGAAAAGGGGAGGGGAAACTTTTCCGGGGATTTGGGAAAAATCTGGGGACTTTCCCACCATCTCCCGCTCGACTCCCTCATGTCCCTGGGCAGGGGCCCCCAGAGGACAGCCGCCCTGGCACCCGGGCCAGTGACCAGGTAGACGTTGTGATTGCGGGGGGCTGCAGTATTTCGACCCAGGAGCTGGCAAACCAAAAAAGAAAAAGATGGCCGTTCGAAAAACTTTTACAATTTGTCCCCCCCTTTATCAATTTAAAAAACGCACCAGAAAACTTTTCCAAGGTCCGGGGAAAAGACAATCAAGGTCTACAACTTGAAGGCCAAGTCCCAAAAAGTGCTTCGCGGGGGGGTGTCTTTCTGGAACAACACCACGGGAAACCCTGGTTTTCCCCTTTACAAAAAAAAAAGGGGTACTTTTTTAAAACTATTCAGTTTTAAAAGCTAGATAACAAAAAAAGTCATAGCCAAGCTTTTATTTTTCAGGTAAATTAAAGAAACTCTTTTTCTTTCAGCACCCCCTCATAAACTTGTCTGGGGAAAAAGCACATACAGGACCAGCAGGGCGGGGGCCTCAAGCACCCAATTTGGAGATAAACCCAGCCGCAGCGCCACCATTTCCCTTAAAGGAATCTTTTGGCCAGGCAACAAGATTTAAAACGGGTTAAAGTTTTTTTAAAAAAAAAAAAAGCCCGGGCGTAAATTTTTTCCCAAAAGGGCCTTAATAATAATGCGCAAAATTTTAAATTTATCGCATTTTTAAAATTTTTAAAAATTTTTTTTTGTAAGTTGAACATTTTATTTAAAAAATTCTTTTAAATTGCTACATTTGTTAAAAAATGTTATAGACTGGTAATTTTTAATTTTTTCCTTTGTGGTGCGGGGAAGGGGTAAAGGAGGCAATGGCCAAGTGGTTCGCGAGGTGCCTCATCCCCCTAAGCACACGGGACACCCAGCCACCAGGGAGATGTTCCAAGTCTTCCCACCCTGAGTTCGGGTGCCCACCCGCCGCACCCTAAACTCGCGACATAAAGGGCCCCTTTGGGGGGGGGGCAAGAGGGGAGATAAAGAGCTTTCCCTAAAGGGACCTGCCGCATGTTGCGACAACACGGACAAGCGGGAAAGGGAAACACAACGGAAAGCTTTTAAAAAATTTTTAAAAATGTAGGAATTATAGGGTTAAAATTTTTGTATGTTTTAGTAATCTGTTTTTAAAAGACATACATTACTTCCCTCCCAAACATAATTCCTGTCCTTAAATTGGGTCGACGTCCACTGGATCAAACCCAAATGACCTGTCCGGGAAGAGGGCCCAAACCCGGGCGTTTCAAGGGACCCAAGGTGAGTAAAATTTAGAAACATAAAATTTGAGACTTGCATCAAAAAACAATTTTTTAATTTAAAATATACTTTTTATATTTTTTAAAACACTTTAAAAATAAAAAAAACTAAAAAAATAAAATTTTAATTTTTATTTTTATTATATGAAGCACCTCCCACTTTAATTCTTTTAAATTTAAAATTAAAAACCCTTGAATTTTTAATGGTACTATATGTTATTTTAAATTGTCTTATAAAACTAAACGGTTAGCCAGACCAAAAGGGGATCCCTCGCCACCAAGCTGGACCAGGTCAACCGCGCCTTCAACATCTCGCGGAAGGTTTTTCCCCCACCACCACGGGCAAAAGGGGCGAAAATACGTCGCGGCCCCTTTAGCAACTTTGGCTCAGGGATTGGGGAGGGAGGAGGACGCCCCAAACCCCGACGTCGAGGAGGGGATCAACCCCCCGAGGACAGGAGGGAGGGGAGGGAGGCCTTTACATCATCAGCGGCAACCCTGGCCCTTGCTTTTTCAGCAGCTGCAGGGGGAAAACTCACCCAGGGGGCCCAAGCATCAAAGATGGGGAAGGGAAAAGCAAAGTTTATTTTAAAAATTTAAGATTGTCATTCTAAAATAAAAAAAACAGGTTTAAATGTATTTTTGTTTTTTTAAAATTTCTAAAACTTTTCTTTTTTTCAGGCACACCCCTTTTCAACTTGCTGGCGTCCTAATGTCTCCCAAGTTCACCACTGGAAAGGGGGGGCCGCCGCCCCCTTCAAGAAGACCCTAGCCGGGCCCAGGGCCTTGGAACCTACAGAAAAGGTCCTCCACATCAGCCAACACCATCAAACAAGTGGTAGGGAAAAAAGCTTCCAACAATTTTGGTCACAAAGGGGAGCCAAAAAATTTATGTTAAAATAATTTTTAAAAAATTTTTTATTAAAATTTAAATTTTTAAAAAATTTTTTTACTTTTATTTAAAAAATTTTTTTCAAGAAAAAAACAAAACTATTTTTTGGGTTCTGTTTGTTTTTCTTTTTTTCCCTTTTCCTTCATGTTGCCACTTTTTCCCCAAAAAGGGGAACTATGTATGACGCCGCAGTGTGCTGCTTGGGGCGGGGGGGGGGTCCCTGGACGACGACGCCCGCCTGGAAGCAGTGAAAAGAGGTTTTTTAGGAAGGGGGGTGGCACCAACAGGAACAGGACCTCCCCCTTTTGGCTTCGATGACCAGGGGCAAGCAGGGAAAATCCCAAAGAAATTTGATGCGAAATTTTTTCTTTTTTTTTTGATACAGTTCTGTTTTTTTTTAAACTTTAGCCATTACCATTTTGCCTTTTTTTTTAAACTTTTTTTTTTGCCATCAGTACTGCAGAGTACTGCAAGGTTTATGAACCCCCTCGCCCAAATGCCTGGACCGCCTACAGGGCTGGGAGAACGCATAAAACCCGGGGGTATTGCTCCCCCCCCCACCCTCATGAGATTTGGGGCGGGGGCGCTGGGGGGGAAACTCGAGGGGACCAGGCCCTCACCTACGCCAAGCCCTTGGGGCGCGCCCTCCTTCGACAGGAAGGGGAACAAGGGAGGATTTAACAACAGGGACAAACAAAAACCCAACCTATGCATTAAAAAAAAAAAAAAAATTTTTTGTTAATTTTTGCGGGGGCCCAAAAAAATTTTAACCTTTTTTAAACCCAAAAAAAAAAACCCATTACTTTTTCTTTTCAGGTTTAGCCCCCAAAGTTCAAAAAAACCTGGACCCTGATGGCACTGCCCTGCACCCCAACTTTTGGAAGGGCCAAAATTCAAAAAAAGTGGCCCCCAAAAAGAAGGAAGAAATCTTTCCAAGGATTTTGGGAAAGGGGATGAAGGCGCTCCCAGGCAAGAGACAGAAGAGGAGACAAAAGCCAACAGGGAGAATGGAGGAGGGAAAGGGGGAGGTCGCGCCGAACCCCTTTTTCCCGAGCTGGTGGGCACAACCCCGGGCGGGCCAGGAGGCGACCGGAGGGGGCATCAGAAGGAGGCTGGGTTTGGGAAAAGGAGGAAAAGGGGGTAATAAAAACTATTGGGGCTTAAAAATTTTTGCTTTTTTCTTTCCTTTCTAGCAAATGTAATGTTGCGATAAATTTTTGGATAAATTTCGCTAACAAAAGTAATATTGCGATAAATAAATTAAATAATTTGTAATTGGTTTTCAGGGAACACTGAAGAATCGGCACTTTTCCCCCAAAATATAGGGAAAAGGGGGGGACCCCCTTTTCAAGGGCAAAACTGGGGTCCCAAACTCGCAGCAGTGGGGCGATTTTCACACAGCTTGGGGGCGTCCTTTAAAGGCCCAAAAAGGGGTGCCCCCGTGAGGGCAAATTTGAGTAAACCCGGTTTTTCTGAAAGGGGAAAACCCCCACCTCCCCAAAACAGAAGGGTTTAAGGGGGCCCCCAAAGGGGGGTTGGATGAGGAAGGGGTGAGGAGATGTTTTTAAAATTTTTGTATTTGTGGTTTTTGATTTTGTTGTGATAGTTTTGTTAATTTTTCTTCATTAAATTTGTTTTTAAAAATAATAAAAAGTTTAAATTTTGGGTCCTTTGGGCTTATTAAATAAAATATTTGGGGTTTTAAAAAGTAAAAAAAAAAAGGTTTTTTTAAAAGCCCTAAGTACAAAAATAGAGATTTTTGGGTTTATTTGCAGGATTTTTTCGGCCCTTTCGCTTTAAGGTATTTTTGGGAAAAAAATCGCTTTTTAAAACGTTATAGGGCTTAGCGGAAAAAAATTTAAACCTTTACGTTATCGCTTTTTTCGCAAAAATTTTTTTGCTGCCCAACCCCTGCCTAGTAAAACCCGCCGGTTTTAAAGGGTCAGATTTTTTTTTTTTTGGGCGGGAAATGTTTGGGTTAAATTTTTTTGTTGTCCCCGTGAATGTGGATTTTTTGTAAATTTGGGGTGCTGAATGAATTTCCCGATTTGGGAAGCAATATCTAAAAAAGAAATTTATTATTATGGTTTAGTCTCACAATGAATTTAATATTGGGGGGTTTTTGGGAATTTGTGTCGTGAAACAAGGGACATGGTTTTTGGGGATTTGAAAATTGCAAAGGTATAAACGGGCATAGCGTCTGTAAAATAGGGGTTTGAAATTTAGTGGGGATTCACTTTGCCAGGGGCTCTCGTGGAATGAAAGAAATGCATTAGCAAGGGTTGGACCTAATGGGTTTCCCATGCAACGCCGTCTACTTGTTTAAAACACATGTCATTGAAAATAAAAAGAGAATCTTTAACAGCTAAGGTAAGTAATTTATGGAATGACTTTTTATTGAAACCATGTGTGTGTTCATTGTTTTGGAAGATTTGTTTTGTGCAAATATCTATAGTCTCGCTCAGAGGTATGTTTGTAAAAAGGGATTTCACATCGAATGATGCAAGGGTAGCTACAATTATCAAAATTTTTGTTACATATTTATTTAGCAAATGAGAAAGAATCCTTAACTGTATATATATTAGATGTAACTGGTGCTAGTATTGGTACAAGAAATTTGGCTAGCTTGTAATTGAAGGTGCCCAGTGCCGACAAGATAGGGCGAATAGTGAGGCAGCTTAGTGAAATGATGGGGACATGCCGGATAAAAGCACCAAAATTTTTTCAGGCACTCTACAGGCTCCTAGCTATGATTTTGAGAGGGGAGACAAATGATCCCATCACTCAGATGGCTATAAGGAACGCTTCTTTATTATTTTGACATTTCCGCATGTGGAAATTAGGGTAAATGGGTTTTTTAAAAGAATAGTCATAAGGATAATGTTTATTGGATGCAAGTTATCTTATTATTATTATTTAATAACTCCAGAACAAAATATTCCAATATGGCTGTCAAAAAAACATAAATTCAATATTTATTCGACTTTAAAATCCCCTGCGGACATCGCGAAATGCCATGTAGTTTATTAGCAGAACACGAATTAAAACATACTCCTTGCAATTCAAAAATGACAGTGGTTAATCTACTGACGGTGCATTATGAAAAATAAGTATTCATAAGCTCATTATACAACAATCATGTTCTTACCTGTACAGCTGCAGGAATGCCATGTCTTTGTTAAGCACCAGTATCACAATGCAGGTTATGGTCATAATTGTAATTATGTGTCTACTTCTCACATTTGACAGCTGCACAGTTCGGTCATTTCCAGCTGGCTTCTTGCATGAACATCTCCCGCCACAACCGGCATTGCTTAAATCTT
>JACEEZ010004014.1:0-21436 GCA_016584305.1 Chionoecetes opilio | reverse complement strand
CTGGATCCAAAAGGTATTTATAGCGTATTTTCGCGACCGCTCTGGCCCGGTCTGGACGGGCTAGTCCCGGGCGTCATGTTTTTGAGAGCAGTTAAAAACGGCTACCCCGCCAGCCCGGTCCGACCACATCCCGGGACCACCTTGGACCAGGTGGGGAGAACTGGCGCATGCGCACTACAGTAGCGGGGGAAGGCGACCAGGAGCTTTCGTGCTGCTGTTTTAACATAAACACCATGATGGTAAACCATAAGATAAAGTTCACAGGCGTGGTAGTTGTAAAGTCTTCGCAAAAGGTTAAAAAGGCGGAGCCCAAAAAGGATAGGACAAGATGGCGCCTGCCCCCTCCACATTTCGTTCAGTACCGCCCACTCGATCCCCCAGCCAATAGGAACGACAAAGGGGGAGGGGCCCCGTCCGATGTATTTTCGCGCCCATAGTCCACCCTGCCCCGGGTCCGGACTGGACTAAAACCGGGCGGTGAAGTCACGAAAATGCGCTTACTCCATTTCCGTGCTCACAGGCCAATATTATGGGTAGTTTACACCACCTCGATGAGGGGGTGTAGAGAAGGTGTATCTCATATATATAAAAAAAATGTATTTTTTTATCCCAATAGTTTTACCACCGGGGTAAGGATTAAAAAATAACCCTTTTGGGTAGTCGGCAGCGGGTTTTTAAAAATTTTTGGAGATACAACCCTTTGGGGAGGCCGCTGTGACGATATAGAGGCCCTACCGAGAGTTGAAGGGGGGGTAGAGGGACGAACGCGAGGTAGCGACGAACGGCAAACTTCCTTTTTTTCCCGAGAGTCGACATCGGGGGTTTGGTGAGATCTCGCGCCGCGACAATATATGGAAAAATCCCTGTTCAAATTGCTAGCCACCGTACGACTAAATAGTTATAATGCAAATTTGCCTTATACCTAAAAAAACACAAAGAAACGTTGCATGGGCAGAAGTTGGTAAAATTTAATATTTAATGAATTTAATTTAAACGTAGAGGGGTGATACAATTTTCTTACCGCTCATGTAAATATGCGGTAAGAGAACCCGTCCTGGGGGTTCGGCCCGCGCCCTTTCATGATGGCGGCGGCTCTAGCCATACCCCCCCCTCTATCCTGAACCCCCTTTAAATTTAAATTTCACTAAAATCACTTTTTGCCGCATGTAATACCAAAAAATTTATATTATAATTTAAATACATATTGGCAAGAAATTTTTTTTAACATATCTTTTTAATCCCTCCGATTAGGAATGTAATAAAAATTCATCAAAGGGTTGGGGCGAAGACACGGGGTACCCCCCGTGTCTTCAACCTTGCCCGCCACCGCGTCCCTGTCTTCTTTCCCAAAACATTACAGGGTATTTTACCGTCTTATGGTAAGCAAAGGTCTCCCGCTCGTCGTTCACCGCCTCCCGTAGACTCTGGGTAGGGGCCAGGATTCCCAAATAAAAAGGGGTTGCGGGGCCCCTACTGCGCATGCGCGGAAAAGGGGGGGCAATTTTTATTTATCTGAAGGGGCGATATATTGGTTGCTGAAAAATAGGTCCCCAAAAAACACAAGTTTTTTATTTTCATGTGGGTCATTTATTAATAGTCTGAAAACTGATATAGACCACATACAGTGGTATAAGTAGATTCTTTACAGCTTTTTTCCCAGTAGCTATGGGGATAAAATGTGGTTACCCTGATAAAAGTGTCACCAAAACACAAGTTATATTATTTCTCATGTAGGTCTTTCTTTTATACTAGTCAGTGTTTAACTTCGATCATAGCCACGTGTACAGATACAGTGGTTATAGCTTCTTTACTCTTATTTACCATGACTATGGCGATGAATTTGGAAACCCTGAAAATAGTGTCCCCAAAAACAAAAGTTAATATTTTTCATGTAGGCATTTATTTATATAGTCAGTGATAACTTCGATATGACCACTATACAGTGGTATATAGGGTTCCCTTTACATTTATTTCCATGTAGCTTGTGGCGATGAAAGGGGACCCTGAAAAAGTGTCCCCAAAACCCAAAAGCATTATTTTCTCATGTAGGTCATTTTTTTATATAGTCAATGATAACTTCGATCATGACCAGGGTACAGAAAACATGGTATATATGTTTTTTAATCTTATTACATGTAGCTATGTGGCGATGAATTGGTACCCTGTAAATATGTCACCAAAAAAATCATATTTTTTCTCATGTAGGCATTTATTTATACTAGTCAGTGATAATTCGTTTCAAGACCATATAAGTGGTATATATTTTTTCTTTAATTTATTTCCCATGTAGCTATGTGGCGATGAAGTGGTCCCCCTGATAAATAGTTTTCCCAAAACACAAGTCAATTATTTTCTCATGTAGGTCTTTTATTTAATAGTCGTGATAACTTCAAATTTAGCCCACTATACAGTGGTATATGGTTTTTTACATTTATTTCCCGAGCTATGGGGCATGAATGGGTCCCCGATAAAAGTGTCCCCAAAAACCAAGTCATATTTTTCTCATGTGGGTCTTCTTTTAAATCAGTGAAAACTTCGACATAGACCGGGGGTACAAATACAGTGGTATATATGTTTTTACATCATTTACCATGTAGCTATGTGGCGATGAAGGGGTACCTGTAAAAGTGTCCCAAAACCAAGTCATATTTTTTTCTCATTAGGTCATTCTTTATACTATTCAGTAAAAACCGATCATAGACCACGGGGTACGGGGGGTAAAAGTGGTAATATGCTTTTTTACATTTATTTACCACGTAGCTGTGGCGATGAATGTGGTACCCTGAAAAAATAGGTCCCCAAAACACAAGCATTTTATTTTTCTCATGTGGCTTTCTTTATACTATCAGTGTAATTTCGATCAAGACCCTGGTACGATACGTGGTAATATGCTTCTTTACTTTTTTTCCCAGACTAGTGGCGATGAAATGTGGTTCCCTGAAAATAGTGTCCCCAAAAAAAAAGTCATATATTTTCTCATGTGGGTCATTTTTTTTATACTAGAAAATGATAATTTCGATCATAGACACTGGGGTACAGTTTTACAGGGGTATATATGCTTCTTTCCTTTTATTTCCCATGTAGCTATGGGGCGATGAATGTGGTACCCCTGATAAATAGTGCACCAAAACACAAGTATATTATTTTCTCATGTGGGTTTATTTTTTTATACTAGCAGTGATAACTTCGATCATGCCACGTGGTACAGATACAGTGTATATAGCTTCTTTACATCTTTTTTCCCTTTGTAGTATGTGGGATGAAGTGGACCCTGAAAAATATGTCCCAAAAAACCCTCAATTATTTTTCATGAGGGTCTTATTTATATAGTCAGTGATAACTTGATCATAGACCACTAAAGGGGTTTTAGGTTCTTTACATTTTTTTTCCATGTGCTATGTGGGATGAATGTGGGGACCTGATAAATAGTGTCCCCAAAACAAAAGTCATATTTTTTTCTCATGGGGTATTTTTTAACTATCATGAAAACCGTCAAGCCCACTGTGGTAAAAAATACAGTGGAATAATGCTTTTTTACATCTTATTTACCATTAGCATGGGCGATGAAGGGGGTTACCCCTGATAAATAGGTCACCAAAACAAAATCATTATTTTTCAGTAGGTCACATTTATACTAGTCGGATAACTTCGATCATAGACCATGTGGTACAAATACAGGGGTAAATGCTTTTTTACATTTATTTCCATTGCTAGGGGCGATAAATGTGGACCCTGATAAATAGTGTCCCCAAAAACCCCAAGTCATATTTTTTCTCATGTGGGTCTTCATTTATCAGTAGTGAAAATTTCGTCATAGACCACGTGGTACAGATACAGTGGTATATATGCCTTTTACATTTTATTTACCATGTCTATGGGCGATAAATGTGGTACCCTGATAAATGTGTCACCAAAACACAAGTCTATTTTTTTCTCATGTTTTTCATTTTTTATACTAGTCAGTAATAACTTCGTCATAACCACTTACAGTGGTATAATGTAGGGGTTTTTTACATCTTATTTACCACGTGCAGTGGCGATGAATGTGGTCCCCTATAAATAGGCCCCAAAAAACAAAGTCATATTATTTTTCAGTAGTCTTTTATTTATACTAGTCGTGATAATTTCGATATACCCCACTATACATGGTTATATGGTTTCCCTTAATTTATTTACCATTAGCATGTGGCGATGAATGGGGTACCCTGAAAATATTTTTTACCAAAAACAAAGCAATTTTTTTTCCATGAGGTTTTTATTTATATAGTCAGTGATAATTTTCGATCATAGACCACTGGGTACAGTACAGGGGAATATATGGTCCTTTTACATCTTTTTTACCATTGCTATGTGGCGATGAATGTGGTACCTGATAAAAAAGGGGAAACCAAAACACATGTTATATTATTTTCTCATGAGGTAATTTTTTAATACAATTGGATACTTTGTCAAAAAACTTTTCCCCGGGGGAAAAAGGGTGTTTTAGTGCATATTTGTGCGTGTAGCTACTCGGGCCAAGGGAGCTGGTCAATCGCTACCCCGACGTGGATCCCGGTTTATTGTTCTTTACTAGGAAACCCTTTGTTTTCCCTTTGGCACTAAACAAATATAAAGTGTCAACCGGGAAACTATTTGTCGAAATGACACACAACGTTGTATTTTACTGTTAAAATCCCTTTTTTCTGTGTCCCCCTTTCCCGCGCAGCCCCCGAGTGGATGGGGAACTGAAATTTACACAAAAAAGCCGTTTTGTACAAATACTTACCCCTGACAATACTGATTTTTCAATGTACGCCCAAAGTTAAACGGGAACGTTCTGTTTAATTCAAACAGGAGCACAAACCTGCCGGGTTTCCTCGTCCCTTGCAGTTTGGCCCAGGTGCACCAAAACCCCGTCTAGGTTCATATATTATAACCCATGGGTTTTGTGTGGTATGCACGTTTTTTCAGTCTTCTTCATCATGGACAGCCTTATAGTGAGGGACACTTATCATTTATGACATAATTTCCCCATATTGCTGGCTTGGGGGCGGTGGTCGGTGCGAGAGCGGGCCAGGCGCAACATAAGAACCAAAAAATCTCTGTAAAACCCACTTTTGGGGATATCTTGATGACAGCAATAGATGGGGCATTCTTCTATGGGGGGGCCCCTCATTGGTGAAGGATACATTTTTTAACTGTTTTTAGACGATATTTTATTTCCCTAAATTTTTTGGTTTTCCACCCCACCGCGCATGCGCAGTAGGGGCCATGCAACCCTTTATATTGGCAACTCTTTTTTACGCACACCGCCTCGCCGTTGGGGACTGCCCTTCGGTTTTTTTGTTGGGATTTGTTGTTTTTGGGCAACACCAGTTTTTTTGACCCTAGGGGTCCGTGAGCGAATTGTTGTGGGACGAGGCGGCCTGGCATTTCCCCCGGGTAGTTTTCTGTTTCACTATATCGTAATTTTGGGCGTTTTTGAAATGAAACTTTTGTTCTGATGGCCCCTCAGGACCTTGCACTATGGTTGGCATCAGCGCTTGCCCTCATTGCCCCTTTAAAGGTAGTTAGGCCGTTTCACCTTTAATGGTACATCCTCGAACGGAAGGAATGCTCGCCACCGTCGGAAATGTTTTTCCATATTTTTTTTCGTCGGCGAAGTTTACCTATTAAACACAGTTACAATTTTTTTATTAAAATAAAAAGTACCCCAAACTATATATTTAAACAGCTTTTTCCCCGGTTTGTGAATTCAGGGACCCGAAATCGGGGGTTTGTTTTTGGGTTGGGGGAGTCTGGGGTTTTGACTGTTACGTAAAACCAAAGTCCCGGGGTTGTTTGAAGGAGTTTTAAAAAATTTTGGGACAAGGAAAAACTTGCCAATAACGAAATATCTTTTATTCTTCATTTTCACCTATTACAAGTGGAATCGCCGGAAACTTTTTTTTCGGCAAGATTTTCGGTTTGTGTTTTATTTATAATGGACGATAAATGCGCGGTCATACCCCATTCCACAGCGTTTCTATAATTTTTTGTTTAGATATGTACAGTATTAATGCCTTCCGCGTAACCTTTAAAACTTTTTGGTATTATTTAGTGTTTGCCCTACTCCCCCCTCTCCCCCAAAAAAAGCTTGGGGACCTGGGAAAACGGATTTGGCGGGGTACAAAATATGCGTCGCAACCACATATTTTTGAGTTAGGAAATTTAAAAAATTCTCTAGATTTTGGGAAAATTCATTTGGGTTTTTTCTGAGTCCAGAGAGTGGAACCTGACGATCCCACAGAATGAGAATGAAATGTTTAGAACCCCCCAAAAACCCCCTCCCCCGTGGAGGTTAGGGTTTGGGGTTTGGTTAGGGTTTGGTTATCAGTGGGGCAACCCCCGTAGGTTAGTTAAATTTTGGTTAGGCAAATTCTCTGATATAAGGAAATTACCCTAAATCTAGGGGAAATTTTTTCCCCCTAAACAAATCTTAAATTACGTGTTTCCGACGCATAATTTTTCCCCACCCGAAAACCCCGCATTCCACAGGTGCCCAAACTTGTTTGGGGGAAGTGGGAGATTGGGGAAACACTAGCATTTTACCAAAATTATATACATATTGTAGAAATGATATAGTTGCTTAACGTACTCGTACAGACACAACCTCTCCCTTTCCCGAGGCCCCCCAACCCTTAGGTTTTTTAGGGGTATTATTGATTAGGGTTTGGGTTTTATTTTTTAGTTAGGGTTGATCTGGTTAGGTTATTAGATTTTGGTTGATTTAGGTTAGGTTTTTTGTTTACGGGGTCAAGCCCCCCGTAGGGGTTTGGTTAATTTGGTTTGGCAAAAAATTTTTTAGATATAAGGAAATTACTTTTGATCAGGGATTTGTCTCCTCTAAACCCAATTTAAATTACGTGTCTCCGACGCATTTTTGCTCCCCCCCCCGAAAACCCCGATTCCCAGGTGCCCAAACTTGTGGGGGTTTGTGGGAGTGTATGGGCAAACACTAGAAATTTACCGGAAAAAAAATAGTCAGTGTCTCAGAAAATGACCGCGCGTCCTCGTCCATTTTTACCAAAAAAAAATAATTTTAGGCAAAGGGAAAATAGTCAGTGTTTTTAGAAAATGACTGCGCATCCTGCCATTTTTATCAAAGCATAATTTTACCCAGGAAAAAATTCTGTCCAGAAAAAACCGTGAGTCCTCGTCCATTTTTTCCAAAAGCCTAATTTTTTGGCAAGAAAATTAGTCGTGTTTCAGAAAAATGACCGCGAGCCTCGTTTTTTTACCGGGATCTTTCCTTTAATATCCTCTAACCAACCATTACCTTCGGGGAGAGTTCCGGGGTTGTGTCAGGACGAGAATTTCGGAGACAAAGTACCAGGGCCGTTCTCATTTTCCCTAATGATACGATTAGGCACCAGAAATTTTTCCCCCCCTTAAACCCCCTTGAATTATAGTTTTATGACAAAACCCTTTATGTCGCCCCCCTTTTTCCTGAAAAATTATTAATCAGGGTGTGGCCCTTATTTTCCCCAGAAAATTTTTTAAAAGTCAATCGGAGTTTCGCCTTAATTTATTCCTCCAAATTTTTATTTTGGCAAACGTACGTCAATGGGACCCTTTGTGGGGTACCCTTGATTCGGGCCGCCTATAGTAGCATGCATTAGGGGGGGTCCAGATGATGTAAAAAATTTTAAATTTGAGAAACTTTTTTTTCCTAAAACCCCGGGTATATGTTCTATGTTATGAAAATACATGGAGTAAATTTTCAGCCGAATCGGCACGAAAAGATGTTGCCCCCGCCTCCCCCAAAAATTTACCCGGCCCTGCTCCAGGCACCCTCGTTGAGGTATTTGCCGCTCGAAAGGGGGGGGTATGTGCTTGCCGGGGCCCCCACTGTGGGCCGGGGGGGCCAGGGGGCGCTTCCGCGGGTCCGGGAAGGCCTTCCCCGGGGGTCCGCCACCAGAAGGAGAATGAAGCTCTCCCACCTTTTTGAGGGATCCTTGAATCTTGGGGTGAGCGCAACTCCTCTTTCCGCGTGGTCATTCACCCAGCGAGGTTCCGGGGGGATCTAGAGGGCCGCTGGAAACCCCCCGTCCATCGCCACGGTCCCGGGGGCAGACGAGGAAGGCCTCATCCAGGGGGAGCTTCCGGAAGAAGTGGAGAGTCTCCAGACAAGTCTTCCAGGTGGAGATCTCGGCCCGACTTCTTTTGGAAGCGTGATCTTTTCGGAGCCGTGTCCCCTCCGTCAAATTTCCCCTCGTCGTAGGGCCGTAAAACCCTGGCGTTTTGGTCCGCAGGAACTCGGAGTGAAAAAAGGGGGAAACCCAACCCCTTCTTCTGAACGACCACGAGGCTTGACAGTTTCGACGGCGACGTCTCCTTCGGGGGATCTTTTCGTAGGTGCCGGGGCCTTGATGGTTCGAGGGCGAGTCGAGGGGCTTGAAACCCAGGAAAGAAGCCCAATCCAGGTTTGGTAAACCCGGGCGACGAAGAGGGCCAACCGTGAAGTCCACGCTCCCCTTTTTTCGTAAGCGAACTGGCCCCCAACATCCAAATCTTGAAGGAGTAGAGGACTTTTTACATCCATTGGCCCTGGGCATTGCTTAGGAGCAAGGAACAATTCCCCCGGGAGGGGCACCCCCGAGGAAAAAGAGACAATTTGACCAATTCCGGTATCATCGCGAAGGTCCTCACGCCTTGAAGGACTTTAAGGCCATCGAAGAGCCTATCCCTTTACGTCCTCTAGAACAGTGCCCCTTCCTCCACCAGATTTTCCCCCGGGCCCAATCCTCTCGGGCGATGCCTTTTCCCCTGAGGTTTTTGGAACGTTTGAAGAGCAATGCCGGGCGTGAGGAAACCCAAACAGGGCGAACACCGCATGTACCACCAGCTCCAGGATTGGTGATGACAGGGGAAATGCAGAGGTCTTTCCCCATTTCTGTTCGATGAGGACACAGGCCCCCTTTCTGCGGCCGGTGTGGGGTCCTGGTGTGAAGGACATCCCGACTACCTATCCGCGACCCCCAGTCTCCGGGCCCAGACCACCCCGCCGCCATCTTTTCCCGTGCCCACTGCCAACTTGGGCGGCGGCATTGGGCGCCTCCAACCCCGGAAATGAGTCGGGAGACGGCCCCATTTTTTTTCGTGGTCAGGGCCATCACACTTGCCCTCCCAGTGGACCCCCAGCGGAGTTTCCCGACCCAAACTCCTCTCTGACTTTGAGGCCATGGCCGCAAAGATGTTTTTAAGGTTGGCGTCGGATGGATGGCGGTTTTATGTTGAGCTCTTCGACGTTCTGGCCAGGCAACGTTCGGCTTCAGTCAGCACGATGTCGCGGAAAAGACGGTCGCTTGGTTCGATCAGCGTGGCCCCCAGTGGGTGGGGGACGATGTTTTTCGTGGCCCGTTTCGCCCGCTTTTGCAGACTCGCTCCCAACTGCTCGATTTTCACTGAGACAACAGCTGAAGTGTTGGAGTGGACGACGGGGAGGACTCGAGCTGCGCCACAGATGAGGAAGCGGCGCCCTTCTTGTTGCGGGCGGGGAAAAGCAGCGGCCTTTTTTAAGAAAGATTGCCTCGTCTCCTGGCAGCAAGGACGGAAACGACGCCCCTCCTTTCGACGTCCTGGCTCCCGTTGGGCGAGGAGGAACTCTTTGTCCTCCTGGTTGGTCATTGGGCGCGTTCCCTGTGCCCGTCGAAGAGGTTGTCGAGAAGTACCTCAAAACCTTTTTTTTTCGAGATTTGAGCCTCCCACGCCGTAGCGACCTTTCTTTAGGAGCTCGTACTCCCGATGGAGCTTTCAATCTTGGGACAAGTTGTCTTTTCGGACTTGGGGTCCCCGCCATATCCCCAAAAAGGGGCCACCATGGGGGGACGGCCAGCGTCATCGCGGGAGTCATTTTGAGCTGTAGACGGGGAGAAGACCCCCAGAACCCCTCTGTTGGGAAAGGGGGTTTTAGCCAATTTCCTCCGTTTGGGGAAACAAAAAAATCTTTGCTCCTAGTCCCCATATCAAAAAATGAAAAAGAAAGGGGAAAAATGTTTAAAACTTAATTTGTGACAAAGAATCGAATTCGGAAGGAAAAAATTGGAAAATAGGAGGAGGAAATGGAGTATGTTCCCCTAACCCATGACCCGTCGAACGAGTCACAGAGGGAAAACTTGGGGCAGTGGAAAAATTTTCCCACGGCCGAATCCTAAAAAAAAATTTAGGGTGATTTTCCCCTTGAATGGTAAAAAATTCCCCGGGGAGGAACAAAACAATTCCAACTTTTTTTTTTAAGGACCACCCTAATGCAACCCAGCAGACGGGAGTTTAACGGTCGTTTTAGGAATCCGATTTTTTTTCTTGGCCTACAATAGGGGCTTGTTCTAATGGAGATAGTTTTATTTTTCGCAAACCCCATAAAAAAAAAAAAAAGGTATACTTTGTGGGTTAAGGTTAGGTTGGTTTCTTTAAAACCTAAAATTTGGTTTAGGTTCTTTAAAAACCTTTAAGGGTTAGGTTGGGTTTTCATTAAAAACCTATAAGGTTGGGTTGTTTTTTTTTTTTTTTTTTTTTTTTTTTTTTTTGCGCAAAAAAAAAACTATCTCCGTTAGAACAAGCACCTATTTGGGCCAAAAAAAAATAGTCGGTGTCTTGAAAACGCCCCACGAAACTCGTCCAGTTGCTTTTAAATATGGGGGGGCCTGATTAAAATGGGGGCCCCGAATCAACTGTATCCCTTAGTGAAAGGGGAACACACTGGGTTCAAAAACCGAGAAGCCCCGGGGTTCGACCCCCGGGTGGAGCGGAAACATTTGGGCTGTTTTTAAACCCGAGCCCCGTCCACCCAGCAGTGAATGGGTCCCGGGGGTGTTACCCGGGGGGTTTGTAACCCCCCCCCGGGGGTGTGGCTTGGGCCCAACCTATAAGCACTAGCAGCAGCTCCCCCGGGTGTCTGCGAGAGAGCGTCGGTACAGCAGAGACCCATCTCACTGCGAAATAACGACGAAATTCTTCAATCATCATCATCAAACTTTTCCTTTATCGCTTTAAAAGATACCTCAATTTGTGTGTCAACCCAGATGTCAGTGAGTAACAGCTGAAAATGTTTGTAAACTTATTTTCACGGACACCTTGTGTTTGGGCGATAGATCTGAATAGCTAATATAAACATGCTGTGATTGCTATTAGCGGGGATGACGCCAATGTATTCGCCACCAATAGCTTCTCTGGGGAGATACTCTGAGATACTCCTCCGCCCCCGGCGCAAGTCATCTCGGGGGATTTTCAAAAGCCTCGGCGAAGGGGGGGCGAGGTTTTGCCCCCGGAGTGCATTTACACCATACTTACACCGCTGATTTACACTTTTTGCGGTTTGGCCCCTTATTATAAAATCTTTATAGAGGTACCCTAGTTGCCGCCCCATCGCTGTTCGACTGTAACAAACAGGGGTTTCTTTGTGGTTTGGGGTTTTAAACCCACTTTGTGGTTAGGATTATTTTCATTAAAACCTAAAATTTAGTTATGTTTCTTTAAAACCTATAAGGTTGGGTTTAGGTTCTTTAAAATATAAAAGGTAAGGTTGGGTTTATTTTTTTTTTTTTTTTTTTTTTTTTTTTTTTTTGCGAAAAAATAAAATTCTCCATTACAACACGCCCCTATTGGGGCCCAAAGAAAAAATATCTTTGTCTCTGAAAACGACCGCGAAACTTGTCCATTATTACGACGGCTATAATTACTTCCCTTGTAATGCATTAAGTTTTAGTAGAAAAATTTCTTTCATGAATTGAAAAAAAAAGAAAGCTAAAAGGGCTTGTGGAGCCCCCCAAACTTCTGCGGATTATGCCCCCAAAAAATAGTTCCGAAAAGGACATTTAGTACTATTACTTCTATGGTTTCTTTAGCTGTGCTTTCCTTTCCGTTGTTTTTTTTTTGTGCAATGAAATTTTTTTTAAAATTTAGATAAGGAGGTTAAATTTTGGTTGGTTAGGGGGCATTCAGATCTTAAAACCATGGTGTCAGGGTGGTCTGGTGAGTTCGAAGGGGTATAAACCTTTTCCCCACTCTAGGCATTCATGGTTCTAACCCACTGTGTGGCAGGGTGTGTCTGGTGGGTCACTTTTGTAGTAAATCTTTTCCCCCACTTTTAAAAAATTCATAATTCTTTAAAACCACTGTGTGTTGGTGAGTTTAGAAGGGGTATAAAAACCTTTTCCCCCACTTAGGCATTCATGGGTTCTTAAAACCCTGTGTGTCAGGGGGTGGGCTGGTGAGCACTCTTTTTTTGTAAACTTTTCCCCCACTTAAAAATTCATAATTTTTAACACCACTGTGTGTCAGGGTTTTTTGTGGTGAGGTGACCCTTGTAGCAAAAACTTTTCCCACACTCTAAACATTCAAATTCTTTTAAAACCACTGTGTTCAGGGGGTGTATGGTGAGGGGACCCATTGAGCAAATCTTTTCCCCAATCTAAACATTATAATTCTTTAAAACCACTGTGTGTCAAGGTGGTGAGGTGGGCACCTTTGTAGTAACTTTTTAAAAAACTCTAGGCTTCATGATTCTTAAAACCATGTGTGTCAGGGTGTGTTGGTGAGCTGCTTTTCTAGCAAATCTTGTCCACACTCTAAAACATTAATTCTTAAAAACCACTGTGTGCAGGGTGTGTGTGGTGGGGGTGGGCCATTGTACAATCTTTTCCCCCCTCTAAACATTATAATTCTTAACACCACTGTGTGCAGGGTGTGTATGGTAGGTGACCCCTTTGAGCAAATCTTTTTCCCCCACTTTAAAATTCATAAATTTTAACACCCCCGGTTTCAGGGTGGTGTGGTGAGGTGACCCATTGTAGCAAATCTTTTCCCACATCTAAACATTTATAAATTTTTAACACCCCGTGTGAGGGGGTATGGTGAGGGCACTTTTCTATAAATCTTTTTTCCCCCACTCTAAACATTCATAAATTTTTAACACCACTGTGGGTAAGGGGGTGTATGGTGAGGTCACTCTTTCTAGTAAAATTTTCCCCCATCTAAACATTCTAATTCTTAAAAACCCGTGTGCGGGTGTGTGGTGAGGTCACCTTTGTAGTAAATCTTTTTTCCCCATCAGGGGTTCTGATTCTTAACACCACTGTGGTAGGGTGTGTTCGGTGAGTTGACTCTTTGTAGTTTAAAATTTTTCCCCCACTCTAAATATTTTAAAACTTAACACCACGTGTGTCAGGGTTGTCTGGTGAGTTCGAACGGGTAAAAACCTTTTCCCCCCATAGGCATTAGGTTTTTAACACCACGTGTGTCAGGGGGGTCTGGGAGGTCACCTTTGTAGTAAATCTTTTCCCCCACCTCTAAACTTCATAAATTTTCAACACCCTGTGTGTCGGGGGTTTTGGGGGAGGGACCCATTTTAGCAAATTTTTTTCCCCCCTCTAAAATTCATAAATTTTTAACACCACTTGGTAGGGTGGTATGGTGAGGTCATCTTTGTAGTAAATCTTTTCCCACACTTAAAATTTTAATTCTTAAAAAAACCCCGTGTGTCAGGGGGTGTGGGAGGTCCTCTTTTTAGTAAATTTTTCCCCACTCTAAAAAATTCATAATTTTAACACCCCTGTGTTAGGGGGTGTGTGGTGAGGTCACTCTTTGTAGTAAATTTTTCCCAACTTAAACTTTATAATTCTTAACACCACTGTGGTAGGGGTGGAGGTGAGGTCACCTTTGTAGTAAAACTTTTCCCCCCAATTAGCACAGATTCTTTAACACCATGTGGTCAGGGGGTTTGGTGACCTCTTTTTAGCAAACTGTCCCCCCACTTAAAATTATAATTTTAAACCACTGGGTGTCAGGGTGGTTCGGTAGTTGATCTTTGTAGAGACTTTTTAAACGATTTAGGAGGGGACGTTTGGGTTTTAAAGAACCAGTTTAAAAGTATTACATGTAAAATAGTCACTTTAATTTTTTTTACTTTTAAACGTTTGAATTTTTAATTTGCAAAAAATTTGATTTTTACGAATATCTTTTAAAAAAATCACTAGGATTTTATTTGACAAAAAAGTTGAAACTTCAATTTTATACAAAAAACGATCACACGACGCCCTCAAAAGACTGACAGCGGGCTAAAAAGTCAGAGCGAGAAAAAACCAACGGAGTTCGAAACTAGACGGAAAAATTATGCTAAACAAAAAAAATCGAAGATAGTTTGGGGGGCATTTTGGAACAACTAAGACATCTTAGGGGACTAAAACCATCAGGCTAGGGGACATTTTTGGGAAACAAAATTGTCCGCCTAAAAAGGGGAAACGGGCACTATTCTGCTCAGTGAGCAGATTTCACTGAGATTTAGGATTTGCTCGATGAAAGCCTTTTTGGTTGAGAAAACAGAGAACTACTTCGAAGCTTTTTTGCTCGTCTTTGAGTGAGCAAAACGTTTTCTTTTAAAAAGGACCGAAATAGTGGATGCCCCTATATTATTTATTGCAAGATAATTTTCTTCAAAAAACTAAAAAAGACTCAACATGCCTCTGACTGGACAGACGAATGGAAAGCTTACTGATTGACTTATTTTCAGGCACATCCTAAAATATGGAACATATATAGCCCTTTTTTTTTAAAAAAAACTTAAAAAAAAAACATGCCCCTCAATTTCCCTAAGACCCTACCAAAGTCTTTATTTACGTGATCCCAGGGACAGGTGTGTTCGGGGGCGTACGGGGTTGTGTAGTGACAGGTGTGGTTTTTTGGAAAGCGAGAGAGGCTAAGAGTGCAGTTTTGCACCCGATGTGTTCTGACCTAAAAGCGAACGCGTAGTTCTCGTCCACTATACGGCGTCCCCCCGACCACACGGCCACGGGTACGGCGCGGGCACAGTGGTCCATAAAATACTCAGGGGGTTTCAGGGTTTAAATGAATCAAAAGCCTTTGGCCTAATCAAAAAAACTTTTTTTAATTTGGTATTTTTAATTAAAGAAATTTATTTCGTACATTTTTTTAGTATTTTCGTACAACCTGGTGTCTTTTCGTAACTCAGATAAAGTTCAACCTGCGCTGAGTGTCGAAACGCTAGGGTTTCATATAGCACGAAACAATTTTTGGTAATAATGGACGAGGTGGGTCTTTTTTCGACACACCAACTATTTTTGGTAAAACTTTGGAAAAGTCCTCACCCCTATTTTTTTTTCTTCCCCCTATAGCTAAAAAGCCTGGGAACTGGCGGAATAGGGGGTTTTTGGGTGGGGAAGCAAAATAAGTGTTTTAAAATGGCCCCAAAAAAAATCAAAAAATCACAAATAAGAAAATCTAACCAAACCTTTAAACCCCAAAAAGATCCTAACCTAACCTAACCTACCTTAACCCCAAAGTATACCTAACCTAACCTAACCTTTAAACCACAAAGTATACCTAAACCTACCTAACCCTTTAAACCCAAAAAAAGTATCCCAACCTAACCTAACCTAACCAAAAAGTATACCAAAACCCAAACCCAACCTTAAAACCCAAAGATCCCTAACAACCTTAACCAAAAAAGTATACCTAACCTTTAAAACCACAAGGTACCTAACCTAACCTAACCTTACCCAAAAAGATCCCAAACCTAACCAAACCCTTTAACCAAAATTTAAAACCTAACCTAACCAAACCCTTTAAACCCAAAAGTATACCAAAACCTCCAAACCTTACCCAAAGTATACCTAACCTTAAACCAAAAAGTATCCCAAACCCCAACCTTAACCAAAAAGAAACCAAACCCTTAACCAAACCTAACCAACTGGACTTAAAATTTTTTTGAGGCCCTCATTTTTCATAGGGGCCGTGGGGGTTAACCAGGCTGGGCACGCGGGAACCTTTACAGATGTAAAGTACAAAAAGCAACAATACAGTGCGGTGTTCATTTCGTCAAACCCGGAAAGGATGATTTCCAAAAGTATTTCCCTATTTTTTTTTTGGGCCTAAAATAGGTGCTTGTTCTAATGGGTTTTTTTTGCGCAAACCCCCACCCCCCCCCCCAAAAAAAAAATGTAAAAATGAAAATAACCTAACCTTATAGGTTTTTAAAGAAAAATTAACCCAACCCTTTAAAAATTTTAATGAAACCTAACCTAACCTTAAGGGTTTAAAGAAAACCCAACCTAAACCCTTTTAGCTTGTATGAAACCTAACCTAACTTTACCACAAGTTTTTTTTTTTTTTTTTTTTCTTTTTTTTTTTTTTTTTTTTTTTTTGCGCAAATAAAACATCCCATTAAACAACACCGCTTTTTAGGGAAACGCTATGATCATTTTATAATTACCGCACTCAGGTCTGTAGCTTTTCTCATCAAAAACACAGATCACCGTGTAAAGTTTTTTTGAGCACTCAGTGAAATCTGCTCAGTGAGCAGCTGCCACTGAGCAGAAAGTGCCGTGTAATGCGCCTTTGACAGTGCAGCGAGTGTAAAATAGGGGGGTTGGGGGGGGTTTTCTTACCCGCAATTTCCCGTCACCAAACAAAAATGGTTTTAAAATTTGGGTTTTAAAATTTATTTTTTGGTATATAGTATATGGTGTTAATACCTATGTATATATATATAGGTGTGGGCTATTTAACTAAATTTTTGGGGTGGGTGGGCGGAATAGATATATTGCGACAGAAACGGTTAGCAGATTAATTCTAAACATCAAAAAAACCAGAAAAAATGTCGTTATTCACGTAATTACATACTGGCTATGATGTGTGTGTGGGGATGAAAAGGGGGAAGGAAGAGGGGGGGAGAAGAAAAATAGAAAAAAAAAAAGGAGACAGAGACAAGAGGAGAGGGAGAGAGCTCCCTCGCGGTCACTGCACTTGACTAGCAGAAATACTATCTGGCAACTCAAGGAGAAGGAAAGGAGGGGGGAAGAAATAAAAAGAAGGAAAAAAAAGGGGAGAGAGGAAAAGAGAGAGAGAGGAGAGAGAGAAGAAGAGAGAGAAGAGGATGAGAGAGAGGAAAAGAGAGGGGACACTCGGCGGGGTTTATACGTATTTCCCGCCAAATACAGACTTGTGTCGCGCGCGCTGATTGGTTAGGTGGCACTAAAAAGGGTTGGCCTTCTGTCCCCTTACACAGGCTAAGATGACGCCCGAAAATGCTTTCTTAGTAATCTTCTTGGCCCGGTATAACTAAGTCGGTCTTAGACGCTAAGAGGGTGTAGTTTAGAGCCCCTTCCAAAATGCCGCCCCTGGACTAAATGAAGCTGTTATAGTTAAATCGACCCTGCTGAACTCGAATCTGATGTTAAATTTAACTCTATTACGTCCAGTTTTTTGAGAACCAGACGCAATTCATGAAAATATGGGTTTAAAATCAGTAGAAATAGGTTTCACCAATGTTTTCTTTTTAAAACTTTTAAATCTTTTCTTTTTCTCAAGCCTTTTAGGGCAGTGCAGTGTTTTTGAGTCAGTGTGGTTTATGCTTGAGCGGGGGAGGGTGTGCGCGCTGCGTATTGGCAGGGGTTAGCAGGCTGTGTAGTACATTTTTACCTACTGATCGTACAGCTATTGACATATGTTTAAAACATTTTTTTTTTTCTTTGCAGATATGATGTGTTTGATTTAGTGGAGTCCAAATTTTTAGTTGGTTTACCGTAATAGTACCTTGTACGAGCTGTGATGGAGCGCCGTAACTGTGTGAATGCATCGGACCATTTTTTTTGTTACATACGGGGGGAATTTTTTACCCCTGACAGTCTGAAAAAACCTCTTACAAAGAATGTTAAAAGGCAGCTTATCTGCTTTTACTTCAAGTGCCGTATAGGTGATCAAGATAAGAAGGGGGCCCCTCACGTAGCATGCAACCCTGTGTGAACCACTTGAATGAATGGATGCGTGGCAAACGGGCCATCAGGCATGGCATTGGGCGTCCCAATGGTTTGGCGTGAACAAAAGGATCACAGTACTGCCCTGCTACTTCTGCCTCACTAACATCAAAGGATATTCATAAAACGCGAGCTAAATCAGGAAATCCTGACGTACCTTCTGCCATCGGGGCCTGTGCCACATGGTCCTGATCTCCCAGTTCCAAAATGTTCCAATTGCACGTGCTAAAAGTGAATCAGATTCGAACGAGGAGGATAATCCCATGGATACAGACTTTAAAGAAATGGCAGACAACAGAGAGCCCAAATTCATCAGTCAGGAAATGCTACATGGACCTGCTAGGGACCTAGATCTACCCAAGGAGAAAAGTGAAGTCCTTGGATCTCGTCTAAAGGAAATTTGGATTTGCTACAAGAAGGAGTTCTTCATCACACGTTTCGTCGTTATGACATAAAGAACTTTAAAGCTTTCTTCAAGATGGAAACACAAGCTCTGTTATTTGTTTTGATGTTGCACTCAGGGAAACAACTTTGTGAGTCTCACACTTATGATAAGAGGAGTGGGGGGCTGTTCATAGATTCAGGAAAAAAAACCGCAAAAGGGCCATTCTTCTGCATAAAGGAATAAACTTCCAATTTGTTCCAATTGTGCATGGGCCAAATGAAATGAGGGGAAACTTATGGAAAACTATGAAGACTTTGTTATCTGCTGTTAAATAGAAGAACATCAGTGGAATCTGTGTGGGGACCTGAAAGTAATCTCCTTGCTTCTAGACTCCAGTTAGGTTACACTAAGCACATTTTGTTTTTCTTGTTTGTGGGACTCTAGAGCGGGCAGCAAACATTACAAACAAAAGGAATGGCCAGCACGACCGAAAGACTCACCTGGCAGGTTCAACTGTATGTACAAACCTCTTGTTTGACAGTGAAAGGTGTACTTACCTCCATTGCATCTGAAACTTGGGTTAATGAAAATTTTGTGAAAGGGCCCTGGATTAAAATGGTGCTGGCTTTCAGTATTTGTTAGCAAAGTTTGAACGCACTGTATCTGAAGCCAAAGTAAAAGGCAGGTGTTTTCAATGGCCCTCAAATTCGTCAACTACTCAATGATGATGACTTTGTAAAGAGCCTAACTGCCCTGGAAAAAGCTGCTTGGAAGAGCTTTTGGCTGTTATAAAGAACCACCTAGGTAATGTTCGAGCATCGAATTATGAGGAACTTGTAAAAGACATGTTGAAGAGTTACCATGCGCTTGGAGCTCGGATGTCACTCAAAATCCACTTTTTTTCATTCACATCTTGATTTCTTCCCAACGAATCTTGGCGCGGTCAGTGATGAGCAGGGGAACGTTTCCACCAGGACATTGCCACCATGGAAACCGATACCCAAGAACGATTCAGTCCAACATGATAGGGGACTATTGCTGGACGCTACAACGTGAAAGTAGCTGCTCCTACAAACGAAGAGCAAACTACAGAAACACTTCTGATGTAGCCTACTATGGCGCAGGGTGAGTACTTTTGTGTTAGGTATAGTTTTGATCATATGTATATTTTAAAACCAATTTGAGATCTTGACTGTTCTTCTGAAGAACAGTCTAGATCTGACTGTTCCCTTTGACTAGCGCTCTTTCTCTCAAAAAAAAATCTCGAAGTTGTGTTCCCCAAAAAACAGATATATATATATATATATAATATATATATATATATATATATATATATATATATATAAAAAAGTCAAAATTTACTGTGATTTGGCTATTTTCGGATATTTCCAAGATGTGGCACATTTTCGGATATTTTTGGAACATAATTAGGTATTATTTTTTGCCAGATATGTACATTAGGTCCTAATAAGCCGCAGGCACCACCAGAATTTAATTACGAGTAATATATATTAACGTAGGGGATTGTTTCGATTAATTATATAATTATTTTATACGTATATAATTATAATAGCTATTAAAATTTAAAATGCCCATATTTTCAAAAACTATACGTGCTAAGAAAAAGCAATTCCATTTTTGAAATCAGCAGCGAAAATGCTTTCCAACCCACACACATGACTCAGAACCCTTTTTTGGTGTCGACCAGTGTAATTAGCAAGCCCACTCGAGTCACTCCCACCTCTGGCACACTACTTGACGTTATCATCACTAACAAGCCTGACTCGGTGCTTTACCTCTGAAAGTCATTCCTCATCCCATAGCGGACCATGACCTTGTCAGTGTCCCCGTCAATATAAGTAAACAAAAACGACCCCCTATCATTAAAACTATTCGGACATGTCACACTATGGTAGGGACACATTCTGTCACATTACTTAGTGAAAGTGATGACTCGGTAAAATATTTAATACAGACGATTTAAATAAAACAAGTAGACATACTAACATCCACGAAAAACAAGTGCCTTGATTGCTGCGCCCCCATGGTTACAAAGGCAATACGCCGTCCCCCCCCCCGTGGATGACCGATCAATTGGGGAGGCATAACAACACGAAATACCGCTCAACGTAATCTCAAAGCACACAGAACGCGCCACACTCTGCGGCCCAATACAAGGACCTAAAAAACCTTAAGCAAGCTATAGATAAACAAGGGAGTGAGTACTATCACGATCTATTACTTAATTCTAAGAATAACATTGCCGTACTTGGAAGATTTAATAAGGACCTAATCGCTCCCCCTAAAAAGGCGTCTAATGCCAACACATCTGACGCTGAAAAAAGTAGAGCGGAAGATTTAATATTTTTTTCCGCAACTGTTGGTGAAACTATTACAAAAAAACCAACAGTCCCTGCGTAACATCCCCGACCAAAAAGTAACTACAAGAGACGCTAGCGTATCCTCGTCAGTAGAACATTTCCGGCCCAACCCGTCGATACAACACAGTTTATCTAAATTTTAACTATCCAAGCACCCTTTAAAATAAACGTCCAACCATTTCATCATTCCTGATTTAATGCAATCAAATTCATAGCCATTAACGAGTATATCAACAATACGTCCCCTCACTTTTTGTATCCAGTCAGCCGTTTTTAAATAATCCGCAATCAAAATCTGCAAATTCCCCGAGTTTTCAAAACGTTCTCAACGTTTTTCAGACGCTCAGGCTCAGGCTCGGTGACGCAGCATCAGGGAGGCTTTATCTCCCGAGCTTGATCAGAGAGGCACGTAAACACAGAGATAATATAGTACTTGAAGATATTTGGGTGTTTCTGATAGATTTGTTTTTGCTATATGCCCCCTGCGTGCATCCTTTATGGGTGCAGCAAGACAGCTGTGCCTTTCGAGAAAAGTTTGCACCACGGAAAGGAGTGGCGTGTGTAGGGGTGGAGTGGCGGAGTGGGTGTGGTGATTCACGCCTATAGTGTGTTGGGGGGAACAGTTGTGTTTGAGAAACGGTGTATAGTGAGGGTAGCGATGGACCACCACGACTGTTTAGGCTTTGCCTCTTAACAAGACAAAATAAACCAAGTAAACCAGTTGTGGAGTGGCGTGGGCGTGCCCTGTGGTGAGAGACCCCGTGGTGGTGTGGCTGTCACACTTTCTGCCTTCCCGCCCGCATATTTTCCAACTCTTTGCTGTAGTTATGCTAGTATGTGGTTTCCGAGTAATTACGTTTGACTGTAGCTCCAAAAACCTA